>CAKOGP040001668.1:123292-184473 GCA_933822405.4 Cylindrotheca closterium | reverse complement strand
GAAGACGCGGACCAAGCAGCCAACTTGAAACGATCCCAAGCACAGCATGAAGAAAAGGAAAACGCTGACTCGTTGTCCGATTCGGGCAAGGACAAGGGCGATAATTCCAAGGATGATGATGCAGAAGGCGGCAAAAAGGAATCATCCAAAAAGAAAAGCGGTACTGTAGAGTCCAGTCAGGTCAGTGAGGAAGATCAGTTTTCACCTAGTTCCATTACCAAACAGCTCCGAGAGTTTGGTTTGCCCATTCAATTCTTTGGAGAAAGTCACAATCAACGATTCCAACGGTTGAAGGATGCCTTGGAACAGCAAAAGAAATCCCTTGCTGGACAATCTGAAATGGATGAATTCCGATTGGGCAAGGGTCATGGAATTCGCAACACGTTTTTGGGTCGCAAGGAGGATCAAGGGCAGCAGCAACAGCAGCAGCAACAGCAGCACCAAAACAAGAAACGTAAACTGGAGGAGGAAAGGAAGGAAACAAAAGTGAAAGAAGCTGCTGCCGACAACGACGACCAAGATGATCCCCCGAAAGTGATTTACAAGTTTTTCAAGACCTTGTTGAAACAGTGGGAACAGGACTTGACAGAGCGATCTGACATTGTGGCACGGAGTCTCGCTGGGCGGAACGAGTCTAGAACACTCAAACAGTGTAAGGATTACATTCGTCCGCTCTTTAAACTTTGCAAATCTCGCAAACTTGGAGAAGGAATTCAGGGACACTTGATGAAGATTGTTCAGTTTGCGAAAGAAGGAGAGTTTGTCAGGGCCAACGATGCCTACATTGACGTCAGTATTGGAAGAGCTGCTTGGCCGATTGGAGTGACAATGGTGGGTATCCACGCTCGTAGTGGCCGAGAGAAGATTGGAGCTGCCAATGTGGCCCACGTCATGAATAGTGAGTTGCAACGAAAGTACCTCACTTCGGTCAAGCGTTTGTTGACGTATGCGCAAAAGAAGCGGCCAGATGTGGACCCTTCCAAGAAGGTGTCGTAGGAAATGAGAGTGCACCGGTAGACATATCTAAATTACTCAAATATATCATAAATTGGCTACGACAATAGTCCTAGGGACTTGTAAGTACCTTTCCAAGTTAAAATATTGAATAAACTGGATACTATTAATAGAACAATCCCAATTTTAATCAAAAGCCCATAAACAAAGCAGAAGCAAACGAAAATTTCAAAAAGTGGAGTGCTTTTCATTGCTTTCTAGAAACATTGCCTGTCTATAATTTATAGTTTATCCAAAGAATCGACCTTTTTCGCTCAAGCTCTTTTCAAACTTATCGTCGGAATCTCCCAACAAGTTGAGCAACAAGGAATCAGCATTCAAGTAAACCTTATTTCCAGACTTGGCTACAATATCGGCAATGTCACGAGCAGCATCGATTCTTCTCAGCTTCATGAAACCAGGGTTCTTCTTGACGGCGTGACCAATCAATGAAGCAGATTCGGCTTCTCCCTTTGCCTTGGTGATAATGGTCTGCTTCTCTTGTATAGCTCCAATAACAACGTACTTGGCTCTCTCTGCATCTTGTTGAGCTGTGGAAGGAAGGAAAGAAAAAGAGAGTATTATTAGTACCCGATTGTTGTAGCTGCTGTTGTTGTGATTGTCATACACATTCGTCAGACAAGAAATGAAACTACTTACCAACTTGCTTTCGCTCAACAGCACGAGCATATTCAGGAGAGAAACTCAGGTGTGTAATGGCAACATCCTCCAAAAGGACATTGAAATATCCAGCACGTAGTCTCAAGTCATGCGAGATTTCTTTCGATACCATGTCACGCTTAGTAAGAAGTTCATTGGCATTGTATCGAGCGACGATAGCCTTGGCACATTCGTTCATGATACTGGGAAGAATTCGCTCATCATAGTTCCGTCCTAGATTTCTGTACATCTCCACCAGCTTGTTGGGATCAGGCTTGTGCAAGACACGAATGGCAATGGTAACCATTTGCAAATCCTTGGATCCCGTCAACGTTTGCAGATTGACGGGACGAGTTCGGATATCAAACACAGTGGGGCGCTCGAACCACGGAATATTGAAATTCAAACCTTCGCCGTAAACTGTATCCTTCATACCACTGATGCGGTTGTAAATAATGGCTCGGTGACCTCCTGGGACGGTGAAAAGAGAGTTATAGGCACCATATCCTAGACCACCGGCCACTGCCAAAGCCGTGACACTAGTGGCCGCTGCAGCAGCTGCTCGACCTCCGCCGCCGCCACCACCACCGCCGCCACTGCCACCTCCTCCGGCACTGTTGACCTGTTTGGCTACTTTCTTAAAGGCCTCTCTCAATCGTTGGGCCATGGTTTAGTTTCAAGTGATACCGTATATGGAAAAGAAGGACCCTTGTGAGATTGCTGTTGGTGGATGTGACTCAGGCTCTCAGATCTTACTCGTACCAATCAATCAGCGGTCGAAGGTTTTCGATTTCGTTGGAAACAATGGGTTATGGGCGCCGGAACTTTTGGTCGAACCAGTCATCTACAATACTCCCACCAAAATAAACTCATCTTTGTGCTTTCTCAGAGCGTCCATAACCAGAGTTGGTTCCTTTCGTCGTCATGGGGGTAGCTGAAACCCTCTATGATGTCTTGGGAGTCCTCCAGGAAGCGTCACATAGTGAAATCAAGGCAGCCTTCCACAAACTGGCCCGTCAATCCCATCCTGACAAGCAGAATTCGTTGCGCCAAACCACAGCGAATTTGGATTTTAAACGGATTCAACTGGCATGGGAAACATTGGGGACTGCCGAAAAGCGACAAGAATACGATGACAATTTGCAGCAAGAGGAATTGCAAGAGCGCAGTCGGACACATGGTGCCATTGATATCGCCATGGACGAGGTGGAAGAAGCATTGGATGAAGAGACCAATGAAACCATGTTAGTCTACGATTGTCGGTGTGGTGAAGAAGTCTTCTTGCCAGTCAAGCAAGCCACGGGGAGCTTGTTGGTGGACTGTGAAGGCTGTTGTTTCGTCTACCGAATCAACTACGACGAGTGATGGAATGAAGAAACGAGGACAACCGATTTTCTGGGGTCTAGATCCTCCAACAAGTTTGAAGGCACTGTTTCATTCTGGATCAGGTCAAGAACACAAATTTAGTGGGAAGGACTTGCAAACTACACCGTTTCTCGAGCGATGCAGCGGAAAGCCTTCACTTCATCCATGGGCGTAGGTTCCTTCTCATATCAAGAGAATCGAAAACAAGATCGTACTGTTCACTTGATGGCCGACTTGCCTTGCATCAAAATTGCACCCAAGAGCTGATAATATCGATGATGATCCCAGCACTATGAAGGACCATAACAATTTACCAATAGCTAATCGACTTCAAACCGAATCATCTCGCATTCAACTCAACAAATAACACACACAACCGCCTTGACACATCTAAATTCTTTGTCACATATCATTCCTTCACAACATCCACCATCACCTTGAAATTTCGAAATTGAATTCCGTATACACAATTCACAGTATATAAATCCCCTGATTTTCCCATGGTCATGATATTGGTGCTTCATTCAGCGTGAAGTCTCGCACTTCTTGCTACCATAACCAATACCTTTCTCCCTGTGGACAATGTTCGAGTGATATATAATGTATCAGAATGAAAGAGACATTCCAGTGTATGGCCCAATTTGGCTTCAGATACATAGTTCACCGCCACTGAGGATATGTCCTTGTCGGCCAGGGACATGGCATGGATTGCAGTTTCCACCAAGAAAGCGTGGTCTGCATGATTCCCCATATTCACATGTTGCGGACCGACATTGACCGTTAAGACGGGAGTAAGGTTTTCCTCGGAACCGGGAAGGAAAGAACCAAACTTTTCGACTTCGGGCATTGAATACAAGAGTTCTGGTGGCTGGGATTCCAAAAATCGAGATTTCTCTTCGTCTGTGAACGGCGCCGATTTTCCGGAAGGCTCCTTCCGACAAAAAATCCGACGGGTGGTGGCCAAAACCTCGTCGTTGAGGGTGATTACATTGCCAAATTGGATTGAGGATGACCCGACGCCCATGACAAAAATGAACGAGTGTGACGCGAAATCCTGGTCATCCAATGACTTGACCAACAAATCCTCCACGTCAAAGCAAGTGACGGCTTGGCTGACACAAAACCAATCATGATCGTAGAGTCTATCTAAACTTTCCTTGGAGTGTTCAATGATGCCACTGGCATGCAAATGGTGGTCCACTATGCGCAAAGCCGAAGCAGGATAGAGCTGCTGGACACCTCCTTCCCGCAACCATATATCGGCAGTTAATCTCAGCGTGGTGCTGATTGATTTCCGAATCATTTTGTGGTAAGAAACGCAGAGTTGCTGTAGCAACGGAGTGGTTAGACTGTATGGAATGGGAGGGCTTTTATGAAGTAACACTCACTTACATTTCTGACCCGGTTGCAGTAGTGACATTTATATTTCCCGCGAAATTTTTTTAGAACGTGTCCTCGGTCCGTCTGTCGCCCGATGCCAAACCGTCTGTCACGCGCAAAGGACGCATCAACATCACCAATCGAAATCACATCACTTTGGAATCAGAAAGAAGGAGAATTATTGCTGCCTCAGTTTCAGTTTCTACCTAAAAGATGAAAAGGGACAATTCCTATCACCGAACAAAGATGTATCAATCATTCGTTGCAGCGCTTTTCCTTTCAACGGTTCTTGGATTTCAGCTTCCAGGAATCGATAAGGGACGGCAACCGACTTCCCTTCAAGCACTATTCGACAATAAAAAGGCAAAAATTACCATCAAGGAAATGCAAGAAAAACTCTTGAATAGACCAGAATCGCTTGTAGGAAGCAAAGGATCCAAAGGCAAGAATGTTAGGCGAACAAGGAGGCGTGTCGAGAATCCTCAACAGCAGTACATGTATCGTGCACAAAAAGATCAACTACAGAGAGAAGGCAAGAACATCGGCAAGAAAGATAGCAAGGTCGTCAAGAAATCTGCTGAAGGCGACGATGAAGAGGTAGAGTTGGATGAGAAAGAAAGAGAGATTTTGGATGAAAACTCTCCCGCCATTATTGCACGTCAATTGGGGCTGACACAAGCAGCGAATCAACACTGTGAAGCACCCATGGACAAAGCGGAACCTATCATTTTGGCAAAGTTGCGTGTAGGAGATGGCAATGGAAGCGACGCCTTTGCTTATCTTATTGATAAGCCAGCAGGTTGGTCGATCCTTGGTGGGAATATTGGGAAGAAGAAAAAACAGCAGGTTGAAGCAAAGGCTACCAAAAGCTCCGACGACAACGATTCCTCCAATATCAAGCGAGTTAAAATCAAAAACTCAAAGGGTTCGGATGATTTCTTGGAATTCGACGAAGACGATGTTCTAGCACTTCTGTCACCAAAAGAAAGAGCCCAGCTTGAAGCCCAAGGAGAACCCATCTTTGCAGGATTTGGTCCAGCCTTTGATGATACTGATCTTGTCCCATATGACATTCCTGGTTGGGATGATGTTGCCAACATGACACCCGAGGAACGAGCAGAAGCGGGGATCACAGACGAAGACTATGATCCAACAGAAGATTTCATTCCCGCCTTTTCGGAAGCAGAAATGCTTGCATTGATGTCCCCAGAAGAAATTGCAGAGTACGAAGCAGAAAAGCAGCAAAACACAATCAATGAAACGACGAACACTGCATCCAGCAAGCCTGAAACAGAAACTGTTCGGATGGAAGATTTGGACCCTGCCGCTCAAGAAAACATTAAACGCATGGAGAAGCGAAAAGCAAAGAGAAAGGACAGAGCAACTTTTGGGTCATACACACGACCATCAGTAGTGAACTGGCTGAAGGAATTGAAAGCTGAAAGTGGCCAACCAATCCGCGGAGGCAAGTTCTGGACTGCCGCTGCAGGAGCAACAGAAGTTGATGACTCTGGTGTGGTTCTGCTTTGTCCCAAGTCAAATGTTGGCAACGTCTTCGTCGACACGGCTGAGTATGCTGCTGTCGTAGGAAATGGTGGATACTTTCGCCAAATCTCGAAGGCAGACTCCAGCATACCGGGCGAGGATATCGATATCCAATTGGTATCCAAAGTTCGAAAGGGAAGAGAGGGTGATACATGCCAAACTGTGCGCTTCGAGATCCCTGAGCACAAGTCCACTTGTGCCAATATTATTGAGCACGCACAATCCAAATTTAATGATGGGATCAGGGGTGATCCAGCTGCAAACCCATTTGACAGGAGAAGCCCAAGGCGACTGATCCATTGCTTTTCGTTGTCTGCATCGAGTCTCATAAGCGATGAAGATGTGATGGTCGAGACGGAGACCATGCCTGACGACATCGCTATCCTCTCCGATCGACTAAATAACCACGACTTCAAGAAAGGATCATTCCTTGGACGAACATCGCTGCGCGAAAATCCACTGACAAACGCCTATAGAGAAATCAATGGAGCAGCGGACGGGTTTCCAGGGTGGACGGTCGACCGCTATGACGAATGGCTACTTGTTGCCCATGACGAAAAGGAGTACAAAGGTCCTTTGCCATCCATTCACGACGGTAAAACGGCTGGAGTTTACTACATTCCATCAAACCAGGATCGTAGCGCAATGGGATCGTCTACTCTTGTAAGACCCAAACTGCTGGAAGGAAAACCTGCACCTGAGATAGTATCTGTGAAAGAAAATGGTGTGACATACCATGTTTCGCTGGATAAGGATCTATCGACTGGTATCTTCCTTGACCAACGCCCTCATCGTGCTTGGTTGACACGCAACTGCAACGAAGATACTCATGTATTGAACTGTTTTGCCCACTGTGGAGCGTTCAGTATTGCTGCTGCGACAGCTGGTGCTTCTACTGTCAGTCTTGATTTGTCCAAAAAGTGGCTTGATCGTGTCCCTGCGCAGGTAAGATAGACAGAGACTCTACGTCACGGAAGTATTGATTCTCACACTTTCCTTTCTTAGCTTGAAGCAAACGGCATCGAGTTTGATGAGCGACATGATTGCATTTATGGTGACTGTAAGTCCGACGGATGATGTAGCTGGAATTTGTTTGCTGTTGACAAGATTGCACTCACTTATTACATTCGCACAACAAAGGTTTTGATTGGTTGGCAAAACTAGCGAAAAGAGGAGAAAAGTTTGATATCGTCATTTTGGATCCTCCCAGTTCCAGTGTCGGAAAGAAGAAGAAACGCTGGAGTGTAAGGAATGACATGCATGAACTGGTGGCGCTAGCTGCACCACTCGTGAAGAAGGGTGGCCTACTTTGGACGACTACAAATAGTGCTAGTCTCACACCTATCAAGTTCGCACGATCTTGTGAAAGAGGCTTCGAACAAGCAGGTTGTTCTGCGAAACTTGAGAGAATACAACCCATGCCTCATGACTTCCCAACTATCGGGCCTCAGAATGTCAAGAACATGGTTTGGCGCTTTTAAATCAACACTTACTGCATCTAAGACTAGTATGATAGGCAATGTGAAGATACTAGATGCTAGTTGATCATTAAGCTACAGCTAGGGTGAGTTGTAAACAATGAATAACATGGAACTTCGTGCGCAAGGTTGAATCGAACAACTACGCCGCTAGGCGTCCCAAGGTTTGAAGCCTTGACCCACCACCAGGCAGGATCATGCACACAAAAAAGAATTAAACAAAACAAGTTTTCTGGAGGAAAGAGGTGGATACTGTACAACCACCCACGTGCGTAAGGTTGAATCGAACAACTACGCCGCTAGGCGTCCCAAGGTTTGAAGCCTTGACCCACCACCAGGCAGGATCATACACACAGCAAAACAGTTTGTCAGAGTTTCTGTTGGAAGTTTGGAAAGCAAGAGACGGAATCTACCGCCAACGTGCGCAAGGTTGAATCGAACAACTACGCCGCTAGGCGTCCCAAGGTTTGAAGCCTTGACCCACCACCAGGCAGGATCATGCACACAACAAAGAAATTCAACAAAGAAATTCAACAAAGAAATTTCGCGAAGAGGTGGTTATTGTGCAACCACCGCCGTGCGTAAGGTTGAATCGAACAACTACGCCGCTAGGCGTCCCAAGGTTTGAAGCCTTGACCCACCACCAGGCAGGATCATACACACAAATGTTGTTTCCTCAGGAGTAGGCTGGACATAATCCCCGTTGAGTAATCAAGCATAACTTTGCTATGACCGCCACATGAAGCCTGCACAAAATGCTCTTGCCGAGGCCGTCGTCGCAAGTGCGGCTCGCATGCGGGTACCCGTTTCCAGGCCGACACTCTCTGCCCTTGCGACCGGGGAATTTCCCCAAGAAGGTTGTGCTAAAACACTTGCCCTCGACCATAGGATGGTGGGGCCCTCCTCGATGCTTGTTGTCCACCCTCTCCAAAAGGAAATTATGACTACGCAGAAGATCGAAGAGACATTTTGTGGCTGCGACCGCGCGAGCGGGCAGGTTACCTGTCTACCTCTTTTACTATGCACGAGTTGACTACACTGACTCCCAATCACGACAAGATACCTTTTTCTTACAGTACGAGTGTCCTGGGAATAGAAGTGTCATGCGAAGTAGCATTGACCATATGAATCTTAACCTTCTACTACAATGGCCATTTATGCATTTGATGTATTTGGATCTTGCGCCTCTTTTAAGCGACCTTCTTCTTGTCATCAGCGACCTTTGGCTTTGGAAGCATGGTCAGAATGATGTAGTAAATGATGCAACCAATATGACCAAAGAAGTAGTTGGTCTGGTAAGCATCCCAGGACCAGCTGTATGCAAGCATAACAAAGGGCAAGATCATGTAGTTCATGGTGATGGAAGTGGCCAAGAAAGATAGAACTCCATATAGCGTATACTTGGACTTGGAAAAGTAAGGACCGATCTTTTTCTTTGCCATGCGATCGCAGATGGTCGGAAGTGGGACAGACAAGAAAAACATGTAGTATCCCGGGTAGAACCCATGCCAGAATGCACTCAAAGCATACACGGCCAAAAGGTTTCCGTTGGTACGCATGTAGACGTAACGGGTCAACCAGAAAGAAGTTTTGATATTCCAGTTCTTTGTAGCACTTTGAAGATCTTGCGCCAGTTCGAAACCAAAAACGTTGATATTGTTCGAAGATTCCCAGCCGAGAGAGTTTCCGTCCTCGTCAAATCCGTCGAAACCAGCATACCAGACGTTGGCGGCACCTTCAGCATTCTTCCATCCAAAGTAGTACTTTTCTCTGAGAGCGAATAGACCCATCCAAGAGTGAAAAAAACGGAGGTACCAAGGCCGGGCCAAGAAATCCTCTTGCAAGATGAAAGGTGTACCGGTTTGGGGATGAGTTTCATTCAAAAGAGGGAACATGGGACTGAGTGTGAGGTGGACACCAAGGCAGAAAAGACTGATGCATAGAGGCTTAAGAGTGGGGATGAGGTTGCTGGGAGGTTTGCAAGGTTTGCCAGAAGGAGTCTTGAAAGCGCTGCCGTCGCAAGCACGAGCGTAAGTAATGTACTCAGAAGCAGGACCAGCAAGGATTGTAGAAAAGCAAAAGGTGTATCCGAGGAATTCAAGGAGTCCAGGGATTTCCTTCAACGAAAACTTTGCAAGCTTTTTGGCGGCGCGATCTTCTTTTCCATTGGCCAAGAGTTCCCCATCATACAAGTTGAATGCGATCATGTAAAGCTTTTGGGTGAGAACCATCTGACTACCGGTAAAATCCAAATCCCATCCAAGATAATTGATGTATTGACGGTGAAGGTGACCCAAAGTAATGTACGCGACGGCGAAGACGGGAAGAGCCGTCTTCAAAGTACTTCGTGGTAGAACCAAAATCATAGCGTAGGCAACAAGTGAACTGATCATGTGGTGAATCCATTGAACGCCCAGGGTAAATTGCAAAAGGAATGCTCCAAGCAAAAAAGAGAACAGGTGACGAGCCTTTCCGTGAGGAATGGCCAACATGATAAGACCGAGAGGGTAACACAGGAACATTCCAAGAACGTAGGAAACAGTCTCCGTGTCCATGCCAATTGCATCCGCAACATTTCCGACTTGGCTACTCAACACTTCGGGAACTAGATAATGCAAAGAAGAAGAAGAACGAATGAGTATCCATCCAGCGACACAGTACGAGGATTCAATGATGATTGAAACGTACCAAGAACAACTGTCTTCTCGGCCATGGGACCATAAGAATAAATGTGTTGGATGCTAGCATCGATGGCGTTGATTAGGAACTCGGGGAGTTCCAATTCTGACAACATCGTGGGGCCGTTCCTCTATTATGCTACCGAGTAGAACAACTTTACAATGATGACAAGGCACAGTGGAGGGAGACTTGTCATTTATCACCGCGGAGAGTACCTGGTACGTGGAGATACGTCACACCACACCCACTTTGAAACATGTCCGTCCACCGTCAGTCGTGAGTTGGCGTTATGTGAACTGGAGAAGATTGAAGATTGAGACAGTTTTAAGCCCAGAAGGGCGTGTGCTCATTTCTACTTTCAGGTGTGAAGATGTAGTACATTCAAGTTTAATTATACATACTCGTTTCGTATAATAATATTTACCGTACTGGCGTATACTTGTCCGTAATCGTTGGAGTACGCCGGGCGCAGATATACCCAAATTCATCCATTTTGTATACAAGTATAAACGGAAATCGAAAATGGAACGCCAGCGGAGCTCCAAACCACCTTTTCACCCTCGGTGGCCGTTTGTCGTCTGGCAGTGAAATCACTTAATGCTCCTGTGATTTTTTCGCCCTGATTTGTATCTGCATTAAGCGAAAAAGATATCAAAACGGACGCTGCATTAAGTAAAATGGTTTGAAGTCACACAGGGCCCAATTTGAGCCGCATTTCAAAACACTCAATCGCCGAAACCCATATCGCCGTCGAAAACCATCAACAGACAACACACATCCGGGGGCGTTGAGGGGAGTATCGCCATAGACTTCAGACTCACATTTTGGACAATCGCAACGGCTTGCAACTCACCAACACTCATTGCAACTCATCACAACACAAGTGACAATAGGTTCCAGACTTGCACATCTTCCACAAACTACACAACAACTATTACTACTATGTTCACTCGTTCTTCCAACAACAACGTTGCTGGAAACACCCGCAGTCGGGGTGCTTTCAGAGTAAGTTCATCACCAGACGATTCGGTTTCTTTTACTCGACTTCACATCAAACTCACCACAGCTTTCATTTGTTCATCCAACTAGGACCTCACAAATGCAAACCAACAAGCCAATGTTGGCGGAAAGCCTGGTCAAAACGTCCTTCCAGAAAAGAGAGGGGCCCGAACCGATGCTTACGTCCCCAGACAAAACAACTTTCATCAACAACCTTTTGTGATTGAACACCGTAATCCCACCAACACAACAAACCCCCCGGCACTCGGACTCAACCGTATGACTAGAACCATCACAGACCCATCCAACCCATCTAGCTACCAATATGGACCAGCTGACAACATTGATGAGCGGGATGCCGAGGATCCGCTTTGCGCTACCGATTACGTCCAGGACATGTACCAGCACTTTCGTGGAAAGGAAGCTCTCACTTCAGTCCGCCCAGTATTCATGGAGAACCAACCTCACATCAACGAACGTATGCGTTCCATCCTTGTCGATTGGCTAGTCGAAGTTCACCTCAAATTCAAACTTGTTCCAGAGACACTTTACCTCACCGCCAACCTTATTGACCGTTACCTTGAAAGACAAGAAGTTTCGCGACCAAAGCTACAACTCGTCGGAGTCACATCCCTTCTCATTGCTTCCAAGTACGAGGAGATCTATCCACCAGAACTTAGAGACTTGGTCTACATTTGTGACAGAGCCTACACCCGTTCTGAGGTAAGCATCCATGCTCCGTCAACTTTTCGTTTGGTTTCCCCAACATCAACTTACACTTTTCATTTGGCTATTTCTTTTTAGATTATCGAGATGGAGGAAAAGATTTTGAAAACTCTTGAATACAACATCACCATTCCCAGTGCCCATGCATTCTTGGTTCGATACCTCAAAGCTGCCCATGCTGACAAACGCATTGTTCAACTTTCTTGCTACATTTTGGATGGCACCCTTCAAAGCTACAACTTACTCCACTACTTGCCCAGTCAACTTGCTGCTGCTGCAGTCTTTCTCGCACGCCGTACCGTCGGACGTAATTCGTGGAGTCCTACCCTTCTAAAGTATGCCAACTATCGTGAAGAGGAGATCACACCGATCGCTAGGGCCGTCCTTGCTGAGAAGACCTCGTCTTCGCCTGAGCTACGGGCAGTAAACAAAAAGTACACCAGCAGTCGGTATGGCGGTGTTGCGAACATGGCACTCAACGGTGACTTTTAAGGGGATCCATTGGCAGTTGATGCATTGAGACACATACTGATGTGGCTCGTGCGGCTAGCTAGCTTACAAAAACGACAGAAATTGGTGCCTTTTGGAAGCGCAACAATATTTCTTCATCGCATGTTTCAATATCAACAAAAGGGAATACAATATAGGTCGTGGTCAGGTTGAAGCGTCCACCGATCTTGATTTATCACACTCATAATCCACATCCTTCAAAAGGGATACCTGGGCGATAGGCTATGTTCCATTCATATGAACATTAGCAGAACTAAACTAGATAAAACAGTGGTTATCGAATAAAATTCGGGTTCTTTCTATAGTAGTAGGTAGCCTTACAATAGTTTTTTTTGTCCATGTTTGAAATGGCTGAAGTGAAGCAAGGTAGTAAGTAATATGTATGTATGCTAGTAGTATTCGCCATCTCCGCTCAAGGAGTGTTACGATTTTCCTATGAGATCAATGTGCGTGGTTCCTATCTCCACTCAAGTACATTGTAGGAGTGGGATGATCTCACTTTATCGGTACATGTGTACTGCAACTCCGAATAGGTAGAATGAATGAATGAAGAATTGCCTTCGGGTGGGCCTGAAAAAGGCCTTTCACGGATTGCGGTCGGAGGGCGTATTCCTCACAGGATCCTGTTCTCGTTGCGAGTGACGAGAAAGCTCACGATGTTTCTTTGTCGTACCCAGACTCTTGGTCTATCGCTTCTCTATTTACATCGCACTGCTGCCTTTGGTGTAACAAAATCTTCTCTTCATTGTCAACATTTAACAGTCCGAGCAGGAGTACTTTATCGCAAGATGTCAACGAGTGATATCATTCCAGGACGGCCAACATGGCAACAGACGATGCTTCGGATCAAGAATCCAGAAAAGTCCATTCCCTTCTACACCGATTTGCTCGGTTTCACATTGATTGATAAGCTTGATTTTCCACAATACAAGTTCAGTCTCTACTTTCTGACCACTCTTCCAGAAGGCGAAAAGTACGAGCTGACGCCTGGAACCCAAGAGGCCCATGATTATTTGTGGAGCATGGAAGGAGTGGCGCTCGAATTGACTCACAATCATGGAACTGAAGATGATGCAGAGTTTTCATATCATAATGGAAACAAAGACAAGGATGGTTTTGGGCATATTGCTGTCAACACTGACGATGTTTATGCCATGTCGGCCAAACTGGAGGCGGCTGGTTGTTCGTTCAAGAAGAAGCCTGATGAGGGTCGCATGAAGGGACTCGCTTTTGTATATGATCCGGATGGTTACTGGGTTGAAATTGTGAGGAGATCAGAAGATGCTAAGATTCCAAACGAGTGCAACTTCTCCCAGACTATGCTGCGGGTGAAAGATCCCAAGAAGAGCCTTGCCTTCTACAAGAAGATGGGAATGAAGGTGTTGGAAGAAAGGCACTTTTCTGATTTCAGCTTGTACTTTCTAGGATCTTCTGTTGTAGAAGGTGATTCCAAAGTGAAAGAGCTCTTCCAGCCTGTTTTGGAACTAACACATAATCATGGCACTGAAAGCGATGATTCGTTCAAGCACTTCACTGGCAACGAAGACGAAAGGAAAGGTTTCGGTCATATTGGATTCTTAGTTGATGATGTGTACAAAGCTTGTGATGGAATCCGAGAAATGGGTTTTGGATTCCAAAAGGTTTGTTGGGCGATTTAAAACAGTGGAGTCAGCTTGCAATCGTGTAGTCTAACAATGTCTCTCTTTTCTTCACAGGAACCGGATGGCGGGTCAATGAAAGGGCTCGCATTTGCACTCGATCCTGATGGCTACTGGGTTGAAATTATCAAACGGGGTGGCTTGGACTTTGGTGACAAAAAAGCAGAGTGAAGGAGGACTGATTAATTTTCGACGAGAAGGAAAATAATATGTCACATGCTACATCGTCGTGATTTTGTTCAGTAAGATAACTTAGGTTAGGTTCAATTCAAGAAAATATGATCTACAAGTATACTGTAGGATATCATGGGTCGCTATTTTTAATTATTAAGAATACCTACAGTACAATCTACAATACTCTCAATATTGATGCTCACGAAACCTCCATTTCGCCTAAAGTAGTCCCAGATGGGCAGGCGTCCGTACAAAACTGAAGTAGAGCCCGTCGTGAGGTGTTTCGGAAACAGAGACGTAGTAAAGTGGAGATAGAACGAACATCTTGTGCAAGAAGGACTTGTCATCATACTACTGTATTGCCGACGGTTCTTTTTTGTTTCAGCGAAAGATTTCCGATTGCTCCGCCAAATTTTTTTCCGACCTATTGCTCAAGATTTGAGGCCAACGGAACATAATCACTTTTGGTGTGACCGACAATAGTTTACTTTGTTACCAGGTGGGGATTGACTTTATAATTGCACAACCATGCCAGCGACCGATGGTGGACTTGGAGAACACATAGTCGGCGATAAAGTTGTCGTTGGAAAACGAAATATTACCGTCAACAGTCTGCTAGATGAAGGTAAGACCGCAGTGTTAAATTGGCTGTCTCTGTGTTTGTCGACCATATCTCAAGGCTTTGAGGCTCGGTGGTTCTTCATGAAAATTGGAAGGTGGTTTCTCCTATGTTTACTTGGCAGACTCCACGGATGAGAATGGAAACCAGGAGCCACAAATGGTACTCAAAGTTACATCAATTCACTCGAGATCACAGCGAGATATTGCAGAAAAAGAAGCCAAGTTGCTGATGAAGTTATCACATCCCTCTATCATTAAGATATACGACAACTGCTATGCTTCAATCGCGCACAATGACGTGAAGAAGGAAGGGTCCAAGAAGGAAAGACCGCAGCACTTGATCTTGATGGAATACTGTGAAGGTGGACATGCGCTAGGTGTTTGTAATCGACTTGCTGCAGCTGGGGAAAGGTTTGATCTGAGCACATTAGTCATTGCATTTGGTCAAATTTGTAACGCTGTGAGTTACTTGCATGCCCAAAGACCGCCAGTCGTGCACAGAGATTTAAAGCCTGTGAATTTCCTTGTCAAAAATGGGGCCTACAAGTTATGTGATTTTGGTTCAGCTGTCTTCGGTCATGTTGATTTGAAATCTGCAAAAGCAAAGGCGGAACAAGAGGAGGTAATCCAGAAGACAACTACACAAATGTTTCGAGCTCCGGAGATGGTTGATCTCTATATGGCGAAGAAGCTGACTCAAGCGTAAGTTCTGTTGTTTGCTCTAAATATGTCTGACGAAAACGGTGATCCTAATATCTATGCTGAATCTTGCAGGACTGATGTATGGGCATTGGGATGCTGTTTATACTCTTTGGCCTTCCTGAAAAACTGCTTTGAAGAAGGTTCAAATCTAGCGATTCTGTCCGGGAAGTATACAATTCCGGAAGATAATCCATATGGTGATGGTCTCGTAGAATTATTGGACCGCATGCTCGCCTCTGATTCTAAAGAACGAGCGGATATGACTGAAGTTATCCTATGTCTATCGGCTGTGTATTCTGGAAGACCGTTGCCCCCACGAAAGAAGAAGAAAAACAAAGAGCCGAGTAAGAGCAAGGCAGAGAAACCGATCGAATCGAAAACGACAGAAGCAACCGACGAAGAACGAATAGGAACTTTCCGGACGGATGGACAAGGTGTCCAAGAGGCTGTATACGACCCAACAAAGGCAACAGAAGGAAAGAAACTTGCTTCAAACTCTGTTGCGGCAAGAAGAAAGCGTGCAGCAGCATCTGGAACAGACCCAAAGCCCCAAGAAGCAGAAGCTGATTTTGGAAAGGATCAAGATTTCGCTTTCGCTGCTGACTTTGGTGGATTTGAAGATAAAGGTGATGGATTCTTCGACTCTCCTTTTGACGCTGGCACAAATGATGCCAACAACGAATTCGAAGCGACATTTGATACAGCTTTCGACAGTGGTTTCGGTGACGGGGGCGGTGGTGACGATCCCTTCAAATCCGGTACATCCAACTTTGACGAAGCAATGGGAGGATTAAGTATGAACGATACAGAGAGCAGTAAGAAATCAAAGTCAAAAGATAGCAGCAAAAAGCCCAAATCAAAGTCTGGTAAGAAGTGACTATCCGGATGAAACTAGAGACCGAGACTCAGTATTCAAGTGTAAACAAATAGTCTAGTAGCTCTATTTTCGGCTCCCTCTTTAAGACGAAAGGCAGCACTTTTTTCTATTGCTTCTCGTCAGGAGAATTACGTGAATTGCCGTCACTGAGGCTGCATTTGACTTATTTCTTGTACTCGCCTCTCCATCCCGGCGAAATCCAATCAATTACACCACCCTCACCAACGACCAAGTCCTATTTGGAAGCAAGTGTGTGAGACTCTGATCTTGAAACCAATAGGAAAAATAAAAAATAGAGAGATACTTACTATCCAGTCGGTTGTCGAAGTTCCAGTGCCTGCTTTTGAGTCATTCAGAGGCTCGCCGACGGGACTGCAATTGAAGTAAGTGAGAGATGAATATTGATATGCACTTTTCGAGAATCCATCAAACCTACCATGTGTTGTCAATGCGAAAGTAATCGTCCCAATTCAAACCAGCCTTGTTAGCAGCCTCTCTAACTGCGGGGATTGCTGCTTCTGGGAGCTTGGGCTCCTTAGAGTAGACAAATGAACCTTCATAGTTTCCTTGCAAGGTGTGACCCTTGTAAGCTACCAAAACAAAGGGAGGGACCTCGCCTTTGCCATCCGATTCACCTATAATATACCAATTCTCATCAAACTGAAGCCCATACATTTTCCCCTCCGTATGCATCGTCCTTTCAGCAGGTGAAGCATCGGAGAGTAACGAATCAACCACCATGTGCTCAGTGAGAGAATTCTCCCAGAAACCACCTCCAGCTTCCTCAGGTCTTTGAACTCTAAAGAAAATGCCCATATCTAGTTCCGAGGAATCAGGCGCCGAAGATGTAAATGTATTCGTTTGGCAGTCAAACTTATCGTAGTTGGGATTCAATCCATCAGCTGCAGACGAAAATCAAGCGTAAGCATTGTTCGGATCCTTGAAAATATGCGACAATCGGAAGCGGAAACTTACTTTTATACCATGTGCCAACCAGTGATTTAGGATCAAACTTTCGGACTACCGCCGTGTAGCCAACGTTCTCCGCCGAGTTATCCACATTCTTTGGTACCTTGACGCATTCGTTTTCTTCAATAGTACAAGAGAGCCAATTGTTTAGATCTTCACTACCGTATTCGGCAAAACACCTGGTCGCACATGCTTGTTCACCCTTGCATCGTCCGAGGCAAGTGACACCTTTGATCCCTCGTGGGTTGGAGAACAGCGCCTTTGTTTGATCCCCACATTTCTGCACAAAGCATCCAACATCAGATTGCTCCATTTTATTCTCCTTAGCATATTCCGCAAAACCATCATATTGCGCGGGATCGGCTGCAAGCGCGGCGGAACCACCAAACACGCTGGCGGAAGAAAGTACCAATCCAAGCATTGCTGATGTGAATGCAGATTTCATCGGAAGGTTGTTGTCGTTTGTGTTATGTTGCATCGCCAGTTGTGTAAATTTTGGACCAGACAACGTGTTTGGAGCAAATGCATCCACAGTCAGACATGGTATCAGGAGAGACGCAGCTGAAACTTTCATTGCAATTGAAGATAGCAGCAGGAAACGATGTTTGATGTTTGTGGACGTGAAGTGAGTTGAAGTTTGACTTGTTTCGACTCAACCGAGTGGATATTCAGATATCTTTTTGCTTTTGTTTGAGAGAAGAATACGATGAGCTACTCTACGATACGAGTATTCATACTATAGACCAACAGGTCAACTTTCAAAAGTATAAATTATGAAAAATAATAAAAACTGACCAACAACTTTTTAGGCATTCTCCTCAGTTGAAGAAACTACTGCCATCTTGAAATTTGTCCTTTCTAGGTAGAATCAGAGTCCCTACAAAACTGAGATTATTAACTTTGCGCTATGCGTCATCTACAGAGCATGCCTCAAGAGGTGTCGGAGTGAGCAGAGAGAATGAATACTTGCTTGAGTGGTTCCAGTTGACCATCTTGTTTGGACACTGGACACGACCTGATCAAATTGAACGACGACCAATGATAGTGGCCAGGAAACCTGGCTCGCGCAATTCAATTATGGTCGAGATGAATATTTGATGAAGCACATGTTATTTGTTTTCCGTTCGAATGTTGACAGTTTTTTTACTCTGGGAATTTTTTCCCGCAAAATTTCGTCTTCAAATTTCCCATTTTCTACGACAATGGCGGAAGAAGATGGCTACAACTCCGGATACGATTCCGCTCTCATCTGGAGTGACGATCCAGAAGATGCTTATTTCAGATCCATGCAACAAACGGGAGCGATAGAATCGGACAGCGTGATGGGCGACAGTACCCTCGCTGGTATGATGGATACTCCAACTGTCATGAATTCGGAACCTAAAAATGAATTTGGCGATGGTTTGAGTTGGGGTGGTCCAGCTGATCAATATGGGGACAAGAGATCTCGACTGGGAGGGGCTACTGGAGGTCAATCACCGGGGCGGAACGGCTGGGATGCTTCTGATTCATCCTTGGCATACACGGTTCCTTCGCAGCATGGCGGTCGGAGTACTACTGATTCGATGGGATTTAGCGTTGCAGGAAGCAAGAGCACCAACAGTAACAGTGCTTCCCAATCGACATCCACGAGTAGAAGATTAAGGGATCCTGATGTTCAGAGTACCACAGATTCGCTTGGATTTAGTCATGCCAGTGGCATGGCGAAACCGGCAAGGACGACGGGACCCTATACTGCTTCTGAGCATGGTAGTTCTAGTGGATCCAGCGACCTGACTGGGATCAAAATGAGTGCTCGTGCATACCCAGAATCCATTGGTGTAGGAAATGCAGACATGGAACAAAATTTGAAGAACGCAAAAGAGGCATTCCGCAGTCACAACTCGCCACATGTACCAACTGGTGGAAAGAACGATGCCTCGCATCACAGAACTACCGATTCTGGTGACTTTAGTAGAACCAGCGATTTGACTGGAATCAAATCGAACGGTACCACATACTCCGTGGTTCCTAGGAGCGTCATGGAACAGGATACACACAGCACTACTGAATCGTCACTTGGAATGAGCATGTCGCATCACCCGGACCACATTGCAGCAGGTGGAGCCATGAGCTCTGCCGAACCCGATATGAATGATAGCACTACAGATTCGCTTGGATTTGGCGGTGCGAGTACGAAGTCGGGAAGTCATACCAGCCGGAAACCTGTAATCGTTGATCCAAACGGAGATGTGGAACCTGATGTTCGTAGTAGTGCAGATTCATATGGTTTCAGCAAATCCACTGGCACAGTTTATACGACAACGGATGCAACTGTGGCTTCGTTTGACCACGATTTAAGAAGTAACACTGATTCGTATGGATTTAACAGAACCAGAACAATGCCAGTGACCAAGCCAGATGACGTTGACGCCGTTGCTGAAACCCCCGTGATTGCGAACAGACCACCAATGGAACCAGCAGATGTTACAAGTATGACAGATTCGTATGGTTTTAATAGATCCAGGACGATTCCAGTCAACGTACCGATTGCTAGCGCTGCTCCCACTCCTGTCATAGCCAACAGACGACCCATGCAACCAGCAGCTGGGGCTTCTACCACCACAGACTCTTATGGTTTCGCCGCCGCTAGTGGAGTGGAAAACAGTTTGAGAAGTGCGAGTGTGGCAAGTACCATGCAGGGGTCGCATTTGCAAAGATCAGAGCCTGAACGAAGTGTGGTGCCAGTGCCTTCTTCTGATAAAGAAAACAGCAAAAGGAGTGAAATGTCGGATTCGTATGGCTTCGTGAAGAGTGATACAATGCCGATATCCAATAAGTCTCCTCGTAAATCTAGGAATCCGGGCTCTTCTGGTGGTCAATGGACAACCTTGTTGTCACAATCCTATGAAAGAGGCAGCGTGCCCAAGTCGAATGTGGAAACTCCGATGCCTGAAATTCTACCGAAAGAAACTCCACCTGCTGACAACAGGGAAACCATTTCAGGTCCTTTGTCGGGCAGGCCTCCAATTAGTCCTCATCGGAGAAGTCCATCTGGCGGTAGCAAGATGTCTGATTCCTACGGCTTTTCGAAAACGGGGAATGCCAGCTCAACTGCTCCAGCGAGACAGCCTCCTCGAAACAATAATTCTCCTCCCAGACAAATCATTACGACCAAGGACCAAGAGCAGGATAGCAACATCTCCAATCTCGCCGTGGCGAGTGGTCTTGGAGCAACCTATGGCTTGGTGAGAACTGGAACTGTGCAGCCAGAACAAAAAACGTCGCCTGAAAGAGGAGATCCAGAGAACATGGCAAAGGTGAGGAGCATGTCTGAAGATGATTCGAATGATTTTATTGCCCCTTGGCCACCCAATGCTGGGAATAGTGCAATGGCTAGTACGTTGTCGAACCCTTCGGCGGCCAAGCCTCGAGATCTGGTAGACAGAGCTAACGCCGATGACGCTGCTGGAGGTGAAAAACCGCCACCTCCAGGATTCATTTATTTGTGTGGTGGCAATCCAGCGCAAGATCTAGAGTCTGGTGATAAGGGCCCGGAGGGGAATAGTCAAAGACGGAATAACAGGCTTCTTTTCCTCAAGTTGGCTCTGGTTATTCTCGTTCTGGCTGTTGGTGCTGCAATTGCTATGCTGATTCTGATCATTCAGGAAAGCGACAAGCAAGATCAAGTATCTTCAAAATCCAATACAGCATCGTCAGCAGCACCTGTGACATTTCCTCCCATCTGGAATCCTACATCTGCGCCAAGCGTATTTCCGTCGCTGGTTCCTACCATGGAGTTTGTGCCGCCTACAATTTCATCTTCACCTACGAGATTCACAAGACAACCAACGGCCGCTCCAACGCGTGGACCACCGACAACATCTAGACCAACGGTACGGCGAACTCCCGCTCCAACGACATTTCCTACACAAAATCCAACCAAGCAACCAACGCCACCGCCAACACCAGGGCCTACGCCACCGCCAACACCGCCACCAACACCAGGGCCTACACCAGGGCCTACACCCCCACCAACACCACCGCCAACACCACCACCAACACCACCACCAACACCAGCTCCAGTCTTGCAAACTTCAACCCCAACAGCATCCCCAGTCTTGCAAACTCCACCTCCAACAAGCGCATCACTACTATCAGCGACACTTGCTCGTTTGATAGGCGGAGCGCCTCAATCAGAGCAATCACTTGCGGATATAACTTCTCCACAGTACAGAGCTCTCAGTTGGATAACGCAAAATGATGCAAACGTCGCAAGCTCGTCCGATGCGGATTTGCTTCAAAGGTGGACTGCAGTCACTAGCTATTACTCCTTTGGTGGTGAGCTTTGGGCAAATTCCAACTTTTGGTTGTCAAATTTCAATGAATGCGGATGGAATGGTATTTCATGCAACGTTGATGGCCGAATAACTGGGATCGTTTTGAGTTCCAATAATCTCCGGGGAACAATACCAATGGAAATATCACTTGCTTCAAATTTGACAGACCTTCGACTTGACAACAACAATATTGAAGGCGGGCTACCTCCCAACCTCGGTCTCCTCACAAATTTGAGATCGCTCAAACTGAATGGAAACCGAATTTCTGGTAGTTTGCCAACTCAACTTGGAAGCTTGTCGCAATTGAGTAAGGCAATGATCTCATTTTGGATTTTTTCCAATTGGTTTTCTAACATTCGTCTTGTTCCACAATTAAAAGCGGAATTGGCTTTGAACGCAAACGATCTAACAGGAAGAATTCCCTCTGAATTTGCTGGCATGGCGGCAATTGGTAAGTGTTTGGTACATACGTTTCCACTATAGTTGCTTTGTATGGTTCGACTCATTGTTTGATATTCTTGCAGAACGATTGGATCTCTCTTACAACCGACTAAATGGCGACGTACCAGCTTCATTTGATTCCTTGTCAGCATTGACTAGCCTCAAAATCGAGAGAAATGGTGTGGTGGGAAATCTCCCTTCTGATTTTTGCTCAAGAAGCCCCCGAGTTCAACTCGCGGCTGACTGTGAGGAAGTTTCTTGCCCTTGTTGCACCGATTGCTGCGTGGATAATGTGGGCTGTATCGGGGTTTTGGAAATGCCGAGCACACAACCTTCACCAGCTTATGAAGGAACAAAATTCACCTCCTTGAATCCGACCAACACGCAGGTCGTAACACCTACCCCGACTGTTGTGCCAATTACCTCTTCGCCAACAGTTTCCCCAGTGACCCCTGCGCCGACTATTGCACCAGTCACTTCTGCACCAACTGCCGCGCCAATAACCTCCTCTCCAACAGTTTCCCCAGTGACGGCTGCCCCAACAGCGGCTCCAGCTACCCCTGTCCCGACTGCTGCGCCGCTCACTTCTTCTCCAACGGTTTCCCCTGTCACAGCAGCACCAACAGTGGCTCCTATAACTTCGGCCCCCACAGTCGCTCCAGTGACTTCTGCCCCGACTGCTACGCCAATTACTTCTGCACCAACGGTGGCTCCTGTCACAACAGCACCGACAGCGGCTCCAGTGGCTGCTGTACCAATAACCTCTGCCCCGACAGTTGCCCCTGTGACAGCAGCACCATCAGTGGCACCAGTTACATCTGCCCCGACAGTTGCTCCCGTCACCGCCGCTCCGACCGTTGTTCCTGTTACGTCTGCCCCGACCGCTGCGCCAATAACCTCTGCTCCAACTGCGTCACCAGTGACTTCTACCCCAACAGCGGCCACAGTTATCACACCTTAGATTTCACACTTTTTGGATTCCAACTAGAGATGATTGCAACATACATTCATTAGAAACATTCCATAAATACTTCAATGTTAAAATATAAGATTAAAAGCTAGTGATTATCTGATCTCCAAAATTCCCATGCACTATCTGCACTTTGATTCTCACCATCACCTATTATACTTGCAAGCTTAAGGTAATGCAGCCTGCGCTGTTGCATACGATTGATTGTATTATTCAATCCCACCCACAATTGAATTTTCAATCGATCGAAACATTTGCAACAGCCAAAGCCAATGCTACCGCTTTTTGAATCCATATTTCTTGCGTTCGTAAAACAGATCCATCTTGGTCGATCCTAAATTCACAATCTTCGGACACCCATCTCGATCCTGTTCTAGCATGGTACACTGGGTGCAATAATACGCATCGGTTACTCCAGGAGCTCCACATACGACACAACGCCCTTCGTGACTCCCATAATTACAGTCATCGCAAATATGAACCAAGGTTGTCAAGTTGACAAAGGAATCGCAAACGACACATTTTGCGGCGCCTAAACGACGGAAAGAAACGTGAGTGAGTGATGTATTGAATGAATGAATGATTGCAATGCAAACATCAACAGGATTGATTGATCGATTGATTGATTGATTCAGTTTTTAAAAAACTCACATTTTTCGCAGAGACGACCGATGGCAATCCCTGGCTGCTTACGACACATTACAAGATCTGGATGATGCTTCGCCATGATGTATTATACTACTTTTGGGCAATCAACAACACTAGTATGTTCGTGGTTTTGTGATTGCTGTCGGCTGTCGTGTGCCCGATTATTGTTTGGGTTTGGGTTTGAATATTGGACCACATCGACTACAGTACGTTCGTGAAATCGAATTCAGTTTTGCATCCGACAAAGCCAGCCGTTTCGGAGCTGATCCGATCGTGGCTGGCTTCACATATTCAAAAACAAAATTAAATATGGTTTGCACATACGCTTTTGTCGACGGCAGACGCTAGACTGGTATAAAAATCTAGTCAAGACAAATTTAGCTGAATTGTTTAGACTAATATTGTTCCGTTCGTTGAGGTCAGTTTCGTTTTGTGAAACTGATTGATTCTTACTTCACAATAACCAAGACACTCGTATCAACTCTCGACATTCTTGCAGCAAACCAATCGTTTTAACAGAGAGTACATCCTACTTCGCCAGTCTTCCTCTGCATTGCTTCACACAAACCTTTCACAAAAGTCGACACCCACTTGCTTGAAAGAACTGATCGATTTGAATTCAACGAAAAGAAAACACGACGAGAATGAGCAATCTACTTGGAACACACGATGATCAGTCTCTTGCCAGCTTGGTGGGACGTGTCGAGAAGGCCCGATCCAGCTTGGCACCACGGGTAACACAAGAAGATTTTTCAGATGGTGAAGAGTCGTCTGCAAACATTATTCCTTCCATGGGCAACGTGGGAAACCCAAACGCGCCCAGATCTAGTTCCCACGCATCCATGCCACGAGAAACCTCGGTTGGTTCTTTTACAGCCGCCTATTTCCCTCCGGAAGCAGCTACCAAGCCTCCAGCTGAATACCCACCTCCTTCCTACTATCGAGATCCGAATGAATCGAAACCTCCCCCTACAGAAATGGCCATTTTGGGAATTCCTGATGATGTCAGTACGATTGCAAACGACACATTGAATGGGAGTATTACTGGTTCCGTATTTAATTTCTTTCGTAATGGAGCGGTTTCTCCCGAACGTCAACAGAGTACCAACACTCAGGGAGAAGAGATTCCAGCGGGATTTGGCGGTACCATTCAAATTCCCAATTCGTCAAAGAATCGAGAGTTGCCAATGCACGTTGATTCCCAACCCAGAAGGTGGAGCGGAAAGAAGTACTTGTACGCTTCCATTCTTGCAGTATTTTTACTGGCTGCCATTGGTGCCTTGAGCTATGGATTCCTGAAAGTTCGAGATCTCAATTCATTGTCGGCTCCAGTCGATGAAGATAGAGGCCTGAATTTTACTCTTCGACCAACACCCATGGTCACCGCAGCCCCCGCTGCGCCCACTATGGCACCGACCAAACCCGAAGGAGTGATTCCACAACCTACGACTCCCACCCGGCCACCAACTGGGCAACCCAGTGGCCGTCCAACAATGACACCATCACTTGTACCAACTATTTCGGCGAGTACCAGTTTGAAACAAATCCTGGGCGACATTTCCCCCTCGATTCTGGCAAACATTGAAACCGATGATACCAAGCAAAAGGAAGCCTTTGACTGGTTGGTCAACGACCCTGACTACTTTACTTACAATGAATACAAGGTTGTTCAAAGATGGGCTCTTGCCTTGTTTTCTTTGGAAATTGCCAGTAGTCGTCGCCGTCTTTCCGATCGACGCTTGAACGAGGCACTGGAGACTTGGATGAAATACACGGATGAATGTGCCTGGTTCACTTCGTGGTATGAGAATCGTGTGCCTTGTGATGCTACAGGATCATTCAAGTTCTTGGTCCTGCGAAACATTGGCTTGGACGGAACGATCCCATCGGAATTGGCGCTCATGACAAGACTTGATACCATTGTATTGTCCGACAATAACATCATCGGTACCATCCCAGAGGAGTTGGGGTCAGGGCTAACATTCTTGGAAAATTTTGAGATCAGATCGAATCAAGTACAAGGAACGATCCCCGCAACTTTGGGGCAGATGGAAGGCTTGATTGTCTTGGATTTGGGAAATAACCAGCTGACTGGACAAATTCCAGAATTGCCGATAAAGTCTCGTAAGTGCCATGTTATCTTGTGAGTGGAAATTTTACTGGGACTTTGTTCTAACAATGCCACTTTCTCGTCCTATAGAAACTCTGAAGATGAATAACAACCAGCTGAGCGGATCCATCCCCGCAGGCATCTCCAATTTGGAAGACCTAATCAACCTCGATCTTAGCGCTAATGCCTTGACCGGAACTGTCCCTCCAATGGATCGCTTGAAGTTGCTGGCCGAAGTGAAACTAACCGATACCGACTTGAATGGGTTCATGCCAGCTGACTTGTGTTCTTTTGAACTCGATAGTCTTGAAGCGGATTGCGAAGATATCTTCTGTTCTTGCTGTACCAACTGTGAGTCTGTTGGTACCCCGGCTCCAACTCCAGTCCCAGCACCGAGTGTATCCCCAACAAGCTTTCCTTCAACTTCTGCGGCACCATCGACACAACGACCGACCCCTCTTCCTACACCGTACCCCACCCCTGAACCGACACCCGAACAGTGTTGGGATAGAATTGCGACAACCAAGACGTGCTTCACAAGAGGAGAAGATATCAATTTTAGCTTTAAGAACTGTCTCCCAGTTGGAAATGACTGGGTCGGAATTTACGATTCTGGAAGTCTTGCTTATGAGTTGAACAACCCAATGATGTGGGAATACTCGTGTGGTTCACAAGGTTGTTTCCGTGCAACTACGGATGGTTTCTTATCGTTTGACGGCTCTAGTGGGGGTACAGAAAGGTGGCCTTTGAAGTCGGGCAGTTACAAAGCGTGGATGTTCCGTGATGGAGGTGCTTCTGGACCATTCTTTGCCTATGCTGCCACCGAGACTTTTACTGTTGCCGATAGCTGTTAGCTTAGCACTCACACATAGAAGCGGTCTTGTAACTCTTCTTTATTGGTAGAAGAGATCATGTACTAGTATATTCCTTCTTGCATCCTTGGAAGTTTCTTTCTATCAAGTTGCGCAGTAGTACTACTCCTTTTTTTAGAATCTTCAGAATGTTCCAGAACCAACCTTTTAAACTGAACAGTGAAAGCACGGCCAGCAAAAAAAGATATGCCATGATATTTACGACCAAAAATTTGATATCTAGAGCCAGTCAAATTTTCACAGTCGAAACCACTGAACAGACGAGCCGGCATATCCTTGCGTTTAACACGAGATTCGAAGATCTCATATGTGACAATAAGTAGATTTTCCGTTGTTTGGACGCAAGACCCGAACTATCGGAATGACATTCAGCTCACATAAACCGACGCCGACAATTTCGACGGAAGTAGTTGAGGGTCCAACAAACAAGCAACATCACTGTACGTACACCAGCTTTGTAAAAATGTCTTCAGCAGCCCCATCCCTGCCGTCCTCTGTATCTACTGGACAGGAGGTTTCGCTAGGGGATGATATGGAACAACTTGAGAAGGAATATTTGCGTGAAATGTTGATGGAACAGGGTGTTATTGGTAAATCCAAATCGCGTTCAAAGGATGTGGATAGTGAAGACGATTCGACACTTTCAGGAGGTCAGGCCCCACTTATTCATAAATTTGATATTTTGCATGACTTGCAGAAATGTGAAATCAAATCGCAGCTGGAAAACGCCCCACTTCCTCCCACCACTGAAGCTGAAGAAGAAGGAGACGACGATCGAGAATCGAAAGCAGAAAGCAAGAAAGTGCCATCTGAGACTGGAAGAATCTCGAGAATACTTCCAACTGCTTCCATTCGCAAGATTCTATCAAAGGCAGTGCCACTCACTAAAAAAGACAAGAAAGGAGAGGGAGCAATTGCAAGCAATGAGGACAGTCTGTCAGAAGATTCAGGATCTGTCACGAAAATACTTTCGGAAGTTCCTCGAGGGAAGAGCGAGCGTGTAGTCGCAAAGCAGAATAGTCGAACGACCAGTATGTTACGTTCAGTTTCTTTTTCTGGTAAAATATCTGGATTGGTTCCTTCTGCAACCCAATTTCGCGGCAAACGCAATGTGGAAAAGAGACACGAGACCCAGAAAAGCGAAGAGAGCACAGAAGTCGAGGATAAATCCAACCCGACAACGCCGCAAAGACCAACAACGTATATGCAACCGGTCACAAAGGACTCAGATGACTCGTCCGACGATAGGGCTACTGTTCCAGAGACTCCTCCAGGCTTTCGTGGTTTCATTGAGATCCCTGATAAGCAGGATGATATATCTGGGTCTGAGGGCGATTCTGACCAACCTTTGTTATCAATGCGGCAAAAGTACAAAATTGCAGCATGTTTGGCTTTCTTCCTTGTTGTGGCTCTGGTAATTTGTGGAGTTATGCTCTCCAACATCCGCAATGATAAATCTGAATTGTCAACACAATCGGAAGAGTTCGACAGCTTTGACTGGACATTCAAGCCTACAGTACAGGGAAGTGCAGCACCGTCAGTATCCGCTTCGCCAACTTTCGCCCCAACAACAAAAGGACCGACTACATCTCCGTCTACTTCGCCTACACAGTTTCCTACGCCGACACCCTCCAGAATGCCAACCAGGCTACCATCAGTTCAACCATCAAAAAGCCCCACAATGTCACCTACAGTTACGCCAATTCCCACGCAGACACCGTCCACTTCACCGACATACACAAAAGGAGGAAACTTTACCGAAATCGTATCTCGAGTCTCACCCTCGACCGTTGACAAGATTTCTAATCCATACACGCTTCAAAACAGTGCTTTCCGATGGATCATCGAAGACGATCTTTACTTTACCTACGACGAAGACCGTATTATTCAAAGATGGGTCTTGGCATTGTTTTCAATGTCGTTATCTCCAGCTACCTGGAGCAATGGTGCGCTGCAAGAAGATGTGTTTGCGAATTGGTTGGATTACACGCATGAATGTACTTGGGCTGTCTCGTCGAACGACAGACTGGCAGAATGCGACGAAAACGGTGTCCTACGAAGCCTGGTTTTCAACAATGCAAACTTGGAAGGGAGAATACCGACAGAACTATATCTGTTGACTTCGTTGCGGCGCCTTGTTCTTTCTGGAAATGACATGGATGGGCGTCTAGATGGTCGCATCGGTTCTCTTCAACAACTCGGTAAGCACTGCAAATCTCTGACCTCTTTTCTACAAATCGCATCTGACATTATGGAGTTGATATTCATTGTTAAAGAGGAGCTGGCGCTAAATCACAACATGATAACAGGAACCATTCCCTCGCAAATCTCGAAGCTCAGAAATTTAGGTAAGAACTGATCGTCGACAGATTTATTTTTTCCGGTTGACGATGACGCACTAACACCATATATTCGCTTGTTGTACAGAGAGTCTCGCTCTCACTGCCAACAAGTTTTCAGGTTCAATTCCTGAAGAAATAGGTGAATTGGAGAGATTGAGTAAGTTCTACCTGTATGATCTGTAATGACTACATGCTGCCGCTGCATTTAGCTAAACATATGTTGTACATTTGTAGCGTCGCTGGATCTTCGAAACAATGATTTGACTGGAAGAGTACCTGAAGAGATAGCACTTATTTCACCACTGAGAAAGATTGAACTGAGCGAAAACGCTTTGAGAGGCGAGGTTCCATCTATTATTTGTTTCTCCTTGGTGATTGAGTCATTTTCAACAGACTGTTTTGGAGAAGTGGATTGCACCTGCTGCACTAGTTGTGAAAGTGGCGTTACAGCGCCACCAAGTATTGCACCACCAACTTCAGAACCTTCGAGTTCCCCTACTCGATTTCCAACCCTTCGACCAACACCTAGCCCTACTCGCAATCCAACACGGCCACCTACACCTGGACCAACACCAACGCCAACAGTTCCAAAACCAACCCTTCCACCAACTCCTGGACCGACTCCAGCACCAACTCCTCGGCCTTCCCCTGAGCCTACTGGTGCAACGCCTGCACCAACAGGGAGCCCCACTCGATGTTCGTTCGATGACTTTCTTGTAGCAAGACGGTCATGCTATGATGTAGGCGAAACCATTGAAGTTGAATTCGCCAACTGCGATGCACGGCGTGATGATTTTTTCGGACTGTATCCTACAAATGCTGACCCACAATCTTTAGACTTTCCCACCTTGTGGCTCTGGTCATGTGGAGATCAGATTTGCAGACAGCTCACCTCATCTGCCAGAGTAGGATTCGACTCAGGATCAGAGGGAATTGCAACCTGGCCACTTTCAGAAGGAAATTACAAGATCTTTCTCATTCGGAACAATAATTCTGGTGGCCCTTACCAAGCTTTTCAAGAGACTCGTGAGTTTGAGGTATCCAATGAATGCTAGAGATTTACAAAGATCCAATGAAATAAATTCAAAGCACCCGCCCGGCGTTAAAATTTTCGAAATATGGCCAAATCCTTACACAATAACGTCAAAATTAATCTTCGCGCGCGACATAACGGTGTCAAAATTCTTCCAGTAGTTTGTGAAACGCGCGAAGAAGTCTTGTTGGAGTTGTCAACGGTGAAATTGCATGCGTGTCAGCTGATCGGATGATCGGAGACTCCCAAAATTGTAAATTCAGAGTTCCGGCAGGCAACTGCAACTGTAAACCACAAACTGTTTCAAAAATATCAAATACCTGTATCATGGAATTCCAATCTTCAAGAAGTGACGACTTTGACTACGACAATATCGCCATGGACACTAGTGTCCTTGGTGATCAGACCATGGCCAGCTTGGAAGAGAAAAAGGCACAGATGTCACAGATTCCTCCACAAATTCCTCCATCATACCATAACACCACACAACCTGCACCCTATGCTTATAATCCTGACGCGGATTCCACTGGAAACGACGATCGACCCACAGAAGAACTGGCATATGGTAGTGACACTGATGATGTCAGTACTCTTGCCAACGACACGGTGTCAGGGCGTCAAAGCATCACAAAGCTATTTCCATTAATAGCCATCAAGACGAAAAGTGGAGAGGCGCAACGCTCAGGTCCCGCAAATTCACTTAATTACCAAGGATACTCAAACGATGATGGCGACGACGAAGGTCTCAAGCGAGATATTGTAGACGAGAAATCGTCGTTCAAGAAACTAAAGTACTTCATTGCAGCGGCCTTTGGCCTATTCTTGATCGGATCCAGTACTGCTCTCACGCTAGGGTTTCTGAACCTTAAGGATGAAAAAGAGTCAGTTGAGTCTAGTCAAAGGGCATTTGATGAAGATCAAATTGTTGGGGATCAGTTAGTTGGGGATTGGGAGGATTGGACATTCAAACCTACACAAGCAGGGAGTTCGCCTCCAACCGTATCGGGATCTCCTTCTTTTACACCAACAACTGCATCTCCAAGTTCAACACCTTCGACATCAGTTCCCAGCTCATCTCCTTCAACATCCAGTCCTTCATTTTTCTCTTCAATGGCGCCAACAGGAACGGTTCCAACGACTTCAGCACCTACCAGCGTGCCTTCAAGAAGTCCATCCATCGCTCCAACCGGAAATCCTACCAGAAAACCTACCGGCATGCCCTCACGCACGCCATCGGTGATGCCCTCTATGGCTCCATCGCCTTCTCCAACTCAATCACCCACTACTTCGCAACCAACTCAATCACCCACAACATCTGCACCAACCATGAAGCCCACGACAGCACCACCAACTCAAGCGCCTACACCAGCTCCAACCATGACCAAGGAAGAAAAATTCCAAACGGTTTTAGGAGGAGCTTCGCCTGACGTTTTGGTTGACATTGAACGATCGGGGAGCCCTCAAAAGGAAGTCTATGATTGGCTCCTTTCGGACCCAGACTTTTATTCCTACAGCGAGGATCGTTTGATCCAGCGTTATGCATTGGGTGTATTCTCCTTGCAGACGTCGGACAATCGTCGTCGTCGCCTGGCACTAGACTACTCCAATGAGTGCAACTGGTTCCCTCCAGCGGACGGAAGTGCTGCTTGCAACCGTGAAGGCATTCGAGAGAATATTGTGCTTCGGAATCAAAAAGTTGATGGCACCCTTCCAACTGAAATTTACATGCTTGAGAAATTGAGTGAGTAACTGTGAGCAATATTTCTATATCTTGAGTTTTTGCATTTCTAACGTTCATTTCTTGCTGCCACATTGCCACAGAAACTCTTATCCTCCCCAATTCTATGCTTTTTGGAATGCTCCCCGATAGTATCACAGGCATGAAATCGCTTCGTAAGTGCCACACTGTCGCTACTGTACTTTCCCCCCACAATATCTCAGTATTTCTCACCCTACTACTTTTGATATCTCTGCAGGCGTTTTGGACCTCAGCAACAATCGCTTGAGTGGAAACCTTCCAGAACAAATTGGTGACTTGAAAAAACTCAATATATTGGATTTGTCCAACAACGCTTTCAACGGCGAACTCCCAAAGAACATTGGAAGGCTTAAGGATGTAAAGCAAGTGAACCTAAGTAGAAACCTTTTTGAAGGAGCCATTCCTGCGGACATTCGAAAAATGAAGAATCTCGGTATGTACTACGGAGCCAGTTGCATCGTTTCATCTTGAAAGTATAGTGTTCACTCACCCATTGCAACCAGAATCTCTTGACGTTCAAAGTAATAGATTAAGCGGCAGCATTCCTCTGGAAATGACAGAGATGGTGAAATTACAACAATTGCAGCTAACTGATAACTTTCTGACAGGGGTGGTAGAAGCCTCGTTCTGTCAACCCTTGGTCGACCTTACTATCTTCACGACAGACTGCCAAGCAGGAGGCTCAATTACGTGCAACTGCTGTACCTTCTGTGGAAGTGGCGTGTCACAGGCCTCGGTCGTTTCACAGGGCATCTCAATTCAAATAGCAGAGGCAGATTCACCAAAGCTTCGCGGCTCAACCCCACAATCCCTAACTTCTGGGGAAGCTAATGTCTGCGAAAACAAGGTTGATGCAATTAAGACGTGCTACGAGAGTGGAAGTGACATCAGAGTCCACATTACGAACTGCGACGCTGAAGGCACTGACTGGATTGGATTGTATGACTCGAATGCCGATCCTGAGAAACTTGGAGAGCCTCTACTGTGGCTTAAGACTTGTGGAAGACAAGATTGCGGAGTCACAACTCGTCACGGCTCGGTATACTTTGACGAAACAGCAGCCTCGGGATCTTCTTGGCCCATTGCTGAAGGTTCATACAAGGCTTTCTTAGTCCGAAACGGATCACACAAGAGCTTTGCAGAGAGTGGGGAAATTCTGGTGCAAGAGAAATGCTGAGGGGCAATCTGAATGACATACCAAATAGATGGGAAAACGCATCACGACAATCAAGATACTGCTATTGTATCATCCTTTGTTTTTACGTTCTTTGTTGAGCTTGAACGTCGTAAATGCACAAAATAGACTTTACATATATAACTGCCTGGATGCATGTTCTACATTCTATATTCTATATTTCTCCTTCTGGTTTCTCGAGACTCCACGAGGAAAGTGAAGCAGCCCTTGACAATGTCCAAACGAACGAACGACACGCGAAAGCCTACCTTACTGTACCTCTGGATGGTTTTCTGTTTTCAAGATACCTGGTCGAACCAGTATCGCTGCTGACGGTCTGATCCATCTTCCTACTTCCAGCAAGAATCGCCGGCTGATTGTAGTGTTTTAGCAATAAAAATACTTCCAGCCCGGTCATTAGTTATCCTTCTTCTTCATCACCCATGTTGACAGATAGTATTCGATTCAAGTCAGCAGAAGCGGCCAACCGAAAATAAAAATAAGCCGACCAAACTTTACTCTCTCTTCAGATCGAGACGACTTCGCTCTTCGTTTCGCACCAACACTAGAGGTCATTCTTAACAGTTGAACCGCAGATACCGAAAGATCCAGAGGTCATCCACTAAAAGACGAACTCATTTCGTGACGATCAGAATCCAGTACTTAGCAGTGAAGTGGATTCTTTCCACTGTAAGTTACAATGACAAAACAAAGTCACGGGAAGTACACAAGCAGTCCATTGATGTAGTCATTCATTATCCACATGCAGCAGAATCATCCAAATGTAGGTCATTGATTTTCAGCATCACTTAGCGCTGGCCAATAGAAGTGCTCTTACAAACAGGAAGTCATTGTAAACAGGTAGCATTCTCTTTCTTGTGGGAACAAGAGGAGGGTACTGTGCTGTTCTTCAACGATGTGGCAAAGGTGTGTGACGTTATTCGGCGGGGAAATGGAGAAATGTCTCGACAAAAATGAGACCTTCATCGGTTGGAGAAAAAAAATTTGTAATAATATTATGATGAGAAGGGCGCCGAAATGAAGTTAAAAGTTCTAATGGATGCGTTTCTATATTTGTTTATGCTAGGCTAGGCATTCTTTGCACACAGTTTAATCAAGGAATTTGGCACTCTTAATGTAAGAGAGCTTGGGGTAAGATGCTTCCAGGTATGTGTTGCCCTTGGCTTGAATCAAGCCTTGGTTGGGTCCCTTTCCAGAGGGAGCTCCCTCTCCGTATCCAGCATAGAACTTATCGACAACGTCCATGCCTTCAACTACTTGTCCAAAAGGAGAAAATCCTTGCTTGTCTAGGAAACCATTTCCTTTGTCGTTTGTATTGACAAAGATTTGTGACGTCCTGGTGTTTGGCCCAGCTGTAGCAAATACCACCGTGCCCCGAGTGTTGCTGACCTTGACTGGATCGTCTGGAATGCTGCTAGACCTCCATTTGCTCTGCACATTGGGATCACCGTTGATTCCAAATTGAGCGACGAATCCAGGTAGCACTCGAAAGATTCGGCATTGGTCGAAAAACTTTTGATCCGTTAGTTCCTGATAAAAGTAGACACAAAGTTGTGATTTAAAAATGTTAGAAGTGACCAGGTGAAATAGTAGTGTTCAGTGGATGCTATGATGTATGCTTACCTCAAATCTCTTGACACCTCGTGGGGCCCATTCTGGTTGAAGCTTGAGCTTTACAATGCCCGTGTTGCCTTCCACTCCTTCGAGGTTGGCAATTTCCAGTTGGACGGTTCGCCCAGGACTTGCAAGAATATCTTCGGCGTTGACTGGAGCAGGCTTTTGGCGGAACGCGGCAAGCGTTGCACTTCCAACCACTGCCTTTCTCAGGTTGCCCAAAATGGATCTACGCTTTAGTGAGCGTGCTGGTTCTTCTGCAAATAATCGTGTGGGGGTTCTCGATTGCTGTGTGATGGGAGAGTTGCTCGAAAAGGAGCTAACGCTCATAAATAGTGATAGGAGGATCGCAAAGTCTAGGATGGAGGCTTTCATGGTTGTGTTGTGATAGTAAATAGTATCTTTGTTAGGCAGTGTGTGGAGAGCGGGAAAGTTTGGATATGGATTTCAAGGCCGGGGAGGCAGTGAGGTATCCTACGATTACAAAATTGTGGGAGAAGGTGTGATTCAGAATGCACCAACATCACAGTCTGGACGTGTTTCAATCGTACGGGAAAATCAGTAGTCGTTTGTAGGGGTTCGAAAATGATATGCCAATCACGAAGCTTCAATCAAGAGTTGCCAGATGGAAATTACAACGGGTTTTTGTCTCCCTCCAACTCTAACTTCGCCAATCTTTACTGTAGTTGTGACGTCAGCTTTCCTGCTTTGGTGGGAGCGAACGACGAACGAGAAAAACCAACAGAAAGCTTCGACGCTGAGGAAAAGCTCTCCTTGTATCGTACAAAGTAACCATGATGCTCTCAAACCTCTTATTATTTGTGCTTCCAACGTTATCGTTGTCATTCATGACCCAGTCAGCGCCCCGCGTGGAAACGGCTCTTTTCGATGGTGACGGAACTGGAGGCTGGGGAATGTAAGTCACGAATTTCTCTAGCATTCTCATTGAATTTTGTTGCCTTCTCATTGCTCACAAAAATATAACTTTAATTCCCCATTCCATACAATGCAACTAATAGTGGATCCTCTCGAGAACTAACACCAGAAGAATTTGCCCGGAGTGATAGAGCCTACTTTGATGGCTACAAAATGAGTGAACAAGGTGACTTTCGTCGGCAGATCGCAGACGATAAGGAATCCTTGAAGCAGCAAGAATTGGAAGAATTGTTGGGAGTGGCCGCCATTGCTGGAATCAAGGTTAAGAATCCATCGGAACGGTTGAACAAATTTGAGGACGCTGGCTTTGCAGCTGATGATGATGAAGATTTGGATTTGAGTATCTAAAGTGATACTGTATGATCTCCTGTCCTTGTTGACTTGACTTCTATTGAATGGCCCTCCATGAAGACTGTTGAGAATTTTGATGCAATTGGAAAACAACCTTTTCCGATTTGTACAGTACTAAGATTTGGTGAATTGTAATGCATGTTAGCACATGTTAGCACATGTTAGCATACTCAAGCAGCTGGACTAAAGTAACATGTATATAACTATGATACTAATATTATTGCAATACAATAAACTTGGAAAGGGCTTGCTTCACTCCCAATCGATAGTTTATGGAAGTTTTCAAAGCTGGATCGTCTGTATCTTCTAAAAGCTTCTTGTCAGCTTCAATTGCTGTCGATCGAAGAGAATCAAGTGTTCTATCTTGATCAGCTTTGGACAAGAGCTTGCCTGCGCTGACTCCTTCCACCATTCGCCGCTTCCCCAGCAATTGTTGGGCCACCATGGTATATGCTTTGCCGTCAACTCCAGTATCTAGAAAGCCATAATCCTGTAGAAATCGATCATTACCAGCTTGGCCTCCACCATAGCAAATGTTGATTTGTTCACCTTCTTTGACCGTTGCTCCCGCAACAACCTTGAGCTCTCTTCCTGGAGCCGCTCGACCAGTCAGAATATGAGGACTGGATCGATCGTGATTGCACATATCCAGGAACGGAATCAAGAGTCGGTAGGATTTATTGTCACTTTCCGCCCCTTGGACCGTCAAGACTCGAGAAGTAATCAACCACACAGCCCATTGCAAGTGATCGACAGTGACGGGAGTTCCATCGATCCAAGTTGGAAAGTCGGGGGAATCTTCGCTTTCAATGTCGCGCTCAAATCGGAGTTTGGTCAAATCTCGTCGTTTCAACGTCTCTTCGACAATCGTGGGAGATTGGAGAGCTTCCAACGTTTCGTCCGAGAAAAAGTCGGTGGAACCCAAGCAATCGTCTCCTCGGTACGGTGGCAGCATTTTGTAGTAGCTTTTACGTGCCATATCACCCTCTCCAGGGCTATCTCCCAACACATCGCAGTAATCCTTGAGAAAGGCTTGGGCTGGAATGGTCGGATCCGCGCCTTCTTGCCCCAGATTTGCTGCCAACTCGTACGGAATCCGAATAATGACATCGCCCTTCTTGATGGTTTTCAAAGCTACAACACCACGCAGTTTCATACCATTTTCTAGTGGAAAGAAACCCAATCCACATCGTTTGAGATTGTCGCCGGCATCATTTGATTCCAAAAAATCATAAAAGGCTAGAGCATCGACAGATCGATCCAGTTCAATATTTGACATGGCGCCAGAGGAATCTTTGCTGACAGGAGAGCCAAAACCTTTCAAGCCGCCACCACCACTAGGCTTTTTCTTCTTTTTCTTGGCGGCTTTGGCCATGAAAAGTGCCGAAGAAGTGACATCGTCTGATGTATAGATTGTTCGGTATTGTTGTGGAAGGAATGCGGATGCCTCCAGAACTGAATGGACACTGAGGACAGTGGTAACCAAGATCAAGGAGAGAACTTTTTGTCCGGTCATGTTCAGTCTAAAATCTGTATGAACTTATAGAATAAAGACAGTTCACCACTTTTGAGGTGTGAATGTTGTTGAGCCATCAAAAGTGTCGAATTGGGATTGACGTACGTGTACGTACGCTTTTGATGTTCGTGACTCTTTCATTCATGATTCAAAGTGTTTTTTGAATGCGAAGCGGCAATATACCGGTAGGCCATTGCAGATTGCAGTTCTGAAGACAAGCATGAGATTCAGTCGTTGTTTGCGGAATCCTCTATTGTTACCATTTAATTTATCCTCCTCATTGTTCTTACTCCCTAGAAACATGTCAACCGCTGCTGCTTTTACAAACAGCGAAGAGACAATTCGCAAAGTACTCGAGACGAGCCAAACCATTGCCCTAGTTGGAGCCTCGGCAAAACCCGAACGGCCCGCTCATCATGTCATGCAGTTCTTGTTGGATAAGGGATACAATGTCATTCCAGTTAACCCAGGAATGGAAGGCAAGGAATTGCTGGGGCAAAAGGTCTATGCCAATCTCTCTAGTATCAACGAAGATAATCACAGTGTGGATATGGTGGATATCTTTCGGAATGCGGCTGCCTGCCCTGGGATTGTGGACGAAGCCATTGCGATTGGGGCCAAGACTGTGTGGATGCAAATGGGAGTGATCAGTCAAGAGGCAGCAACAAAAGCACAAGAAGCGGGTTTGGAGGTTGTCATGGATCGGTGCCCCAAGGTGGAGATTCCGAGATTGGGACTTAGTGGTCCATCACCACCCGAGTCGTCTCTCTGACTTCGAGGAAGAAATTGAATCAACAGTGCAATCCCTCCGTACAGCATAATGATATGGTTCTGCATCTTGTGCATTTCGTTCGAAATATCAAGGGGTTGCTTTAGACTAAAGACGCACCCAAGTAAATTCTCAAAAGAGAACCAGAAGCTTTATTAGTTTACAATACGAAACTGGAACTTTCTCCACAAGACGTTTTGGTAGATGGATTTATTTCACGTCACTGGCCACAAAAAAACAAAGAAATCCATCTTATAGGCAAGAAGTTTATCCCTTTTTGCGGGGAGCCTTCTTCAGTTTCTCAATGTCCACTGCCTTGTTAAGCTTGGCTCGAGAAATCTTCCATCCAGTCGTTGTTTGCAGTGAAACAACTGTAGCCAAATACTTTTGGTGGTCGATCATAACTTCGTGACCAAAGTAATCACCGGCCTTGATGGGTGAGTTTCTGGCCGTTCCCTTCACCAGTCGCACCAATTCTGTGTTGCAGAGGTAGAAAGAGAGACGATATGAGCTTCAAATTCATTGCCACACAAGTGCACTAACCACAGCCATACAATATATTGGACTTACCACAAGATCCTGATGTGATGACATACATAGTATCACCAAAGTGACCCTGTTCAATAATGTTTTCACCACGGCCAAAGGCAATCTCATCAAATGCAACAGCAAGAGCCACGATCTCTTCCTCTTCAAGTTCAGAAAACATTGGAATTCCGGACAAGGTGTGCATCAATTCCTTGCGAGTACCTTGTGATTGCGCCAAGACTTGACGGAAAGCGGAGCGATGAAGCCCCCACAAGTGACCATCAGTTCGGGCAATAATGGAAGCAGATCTGGGTGCAGAATACATGAGGGCAAGTTCACCAAAACAAGGGTGAGAGTGCTTGGCAACCGAACCCTCGTATACGTGAATAAGAGAACCTCCAGTACCATCATCCCGATCGCCTTCTCCGACAATACGAACTTCAAATCGGCCCTCATCAATAATGTAGAAACGATCTCCAAAGGATCCCTGCTTAATGACCCAAGTTCCAGCCTTGACGGAAATGGGTTCCATCACTCCAAAGATCATTTCTCGTTGATCTTCCGTGATGTTTCGGAACATGACAGATGTCTTGATGGCATCGGCAATACGCGCCTTTTCGGATACCGTCTTTTCGGTATATAGTTTTTCAATGTCCACTTCTTCTGCCAATTCATCGGCAAAGTCAGTTTCAACGCTATTCTTGAGCTTTTCAATTTCCTGAGCCTTTTCTTTAGTCATACGAGTACGGACAGGACGGAAGGCCTCTTGTCCCAATTGGAACTCATCGTCCGAGTCAGCACCAGGTTCCATGTGTTCGGACTCTTCAAGCTCTGCCGGACTCATCATAGTTAGAGATGCCTTTCTAGCAGACATGAGATCGTCACGTCGGGAAGTAATGTATTCTCGCTCCATTAGGCTGGCATCCATAATCTGATCCAAAAATACCACAATGATGGTGATATCATCAGTTCTCAATTCGTATTGGAGCCAAAGTTCGTAACTCTCTGCAACCACTGCCCTACAGGCCTCTAGTGGATCTGTGAACTTAGCGCAAATGTCAATGACACTCTGATTGGTAAGGAACTCGTAAATTCCATCACTAGCAATCACCAAGATACGATCGTCTGGCTTGATTTCACGAGTCAACATCTCTGGCTCGGCAAAAACACCAAGTTCCTCAGCCATGGCATCGCCCAGCGACCGCGTAAAGGCAGTTCCTGGATAGTCTCCATTGGGACTCCACACACGAGGAGGATCACCACCCTCGTCCAATTCTTCGCCAAGCTCCAGATCATCTTGGTTTTGAGATTCATCCAGAATGGGTTCTAGTCCCTCCAGTTGGTCCAAGGAAAGAATTCTTGCTCCCGTCGCTCTTATACGCACCCGTTCATCTCGTCGGTAAGGTGTTTGATCACGGGACAATGGAAAGGCCTTGAGTGCTTCACGGGCTCCAGACTTGCCACTGGTGGACGACTTGCCCAGAACTGCTCGACTATCACCGACGTTGCAAATGGTAATACGATTTCTGCGGCCGTGAACATAGACTGAAATGGCAGTGGTTCCCGACAAGGAATCATCAAGAGATTGATCTTGGTGCATCGCCATGTTGCAATCCACATGAGCCTTACTGCAAGCCTGCTGAAAGGCTTCTCTAGGAAGCTCTATATAATTCAAAGGATCAAGAGAAGAAGGATTAGGATGCCGTTCAATTCTTTGTTGGATCTCTGCCTTTTGGGTTTTGCCTTCCTTGTCTTTTGCTTTCTTGAGATGTTTGGCAAGGTATCCGCACATTTTATCGCGAGCAAATTGGGCACAAAGATCACCATCTCTGCCGTGACCATCATAAACGGCAAAGAAAGAGTCGTTCGATTCTTTGCTTCCAAAACGCTCAGTGATACTGTAAGCATCTTGATTGGGTTTGTGTGGATCGTCTGGATAATAACCCTTTTGACTTAGAAAGGCATAACGTAACCGCAATCCTCCACAAATTATTTCCTTTGGTTCTTCACTGCATTCAACCTTACGCAAGGCCTTTTCTGGCGCCTTGACAGCGGATTCCTGTGGTGCTCCTCCATTGGCACCGGCGTATTGGCTCGCATCCACCTCAACGGATTCACAACAACCCATCCTATAGTTCTATGATTGTATCTTTTATCAACTACTAAAGTACCGGTACTTGCTCTCCCTTTTGCTTCAAAAACTACTGATTGATTCTTCTATTATAATAAGTAATATAATGGAGTGCGAAACACAACCAAAACGGATGAATCCAACGATAGCTCTCTCTCTTCAAGCTGTCAGGACGATTTTTCCATCTTCCGAGTGCTGCTCCGGTCACAGGGTGCCAACCCTTGATGACTGTTCTGCTTCGCGTTCGGTGCGCGCTGTGTTCGGACAAAGAGCAGACGATGCTACTGGACAATGATGAAATTGAAATGATGAACCTGAAATGAAATGCACTGGTACTGAACTAGACCAGAGCTGATTGCACTTCGCTCTGCTGCCGATCAGGAGCGAGGTAGAAACGCCACGTACAAACCGACTGACGGGCCCTTCGTGTCAGCATGCGGCTGGAATGCCACACCGAAACGGGGAAAGGATTTTCAATTTTGGTACTGGCGGAGGCAATCGAAATCGAAACGGCATTCGAATCGAGCGCTGGCATTCATTCGAAACAGCCGAATCGACCCGAACCGATTTATTTCTCGTCTGTCTGTTCGACACACCGTCGAGATCGCGTGTTTGTTTCTTGACGTCACCTCAACTCATCTCTCATCTGACCGCGAGAGAAAGAGAGCGCAGACAAACATCCTGTGGAGAGGACACCACTGTAGACGTACACTGTAGAAGGTTGAAACAAGAGAAAGACAACGATTGGATTGCCATACCGGTACATTCATTCATCGGGATTATTCTTCAGATTTTTCGGTGATCATCAGTAGTGACGACACTGTACACGTACTACCTACGGCCAGACTGGATCCACGAGAAATCATCGTCACAGCAAAAGATCGCAACTCCGCACTTGGGACTGAAGCTTGGCAGTTGAGATAGACTTTTTATATTGTGGAGGATTGTGAACACTTCCAGCCCTACTGTTCCAAAAAGGAGACAGCTGTCTATATCACAATCTGAAACAGGGGAGACACACGATCTGCAATAGAGATTCGTACCAATCAAATCAAGCAATCAAGCAATCAATCATATTTGGCAAACACGAATCATCATTCAAACGACACACAAAGATTTCGCTGATAGACTTTTTCAATATTTTTAACCAAACTAACCAACAACATGGCGTCCACCATTTTGTACAAATTCCGTTCGGGTACAACCTTTGAAGCCCTTCCTTTGCCCGGCTCGGCAGCTAGGCTGTTTGACGTCAAAAAAGCCATTGTTAAGGCCAAGAAATTGGATTCAGGAAGCATGGAATTCGATTTGGGAGTGAGAAATGCTGATACCAATGAAGAATACAGTAACGAGACTATGCTTTTGCCAAGAGGCACACGTCTCATTGTCCAACGTTTGCCCGCACAACGAGGCCATGGATTCCTGGCGAGAATGGCCAGGAATGAGCAAGCAGGAACGGGCATGGCGACTCAAGGTTCTATTGGTGGTGCTCCGAATAGCTTTTATACGATTGAAAGTCGAGCAGGAGACGATGATGAATTTGTTCAGGCCCCTGCTGCCAATGAGGAATCGGAATTGGCAGCCTTGCAAGCAGCTACGAATTTGCAATCGGCTGGTGGTCCGGCCATGACGGGAGGAGGGTATGCAGCGTCTCGCGGCGGCAGCTTTCCATCGTCTGGCGGTGGTGGTGGTCCTCCAAAACGCAATAACTTTCATGCGACCCAACAGTTCCGACCCAATGCCGACCCCGAGCTCCGAGAACAAGAAAAGAAAAACCAGCCCAAAAAGGCCAGAACGACTGGCATTCCAAGAACCTTTCAAAGTTTGCAGGCGCCGCCTCCCATTGATGGAGAAGAAGGAGATGATACCGCCGTAGCAGTATTGCAACCCAACTCGCAAGGATTCAAGGATTTGGTCAGCAGAGGTGGTGGTCTATCGGCGAATATTGCGGGGACTCGCCATGATTTGGACTATGCCTTGAAGTTGACTGCCAGTACGGTGCCAGACTATTTGCTCTGTCCCATTTGTAACAAGGCTTTGAGAAAGGCCACACTTTTGCCCTGGGATTCTGAAGGTCGCTCCACTTGCGAGTCTTGCATTCGAGATGCTCTCACCCAAAGCGGTTTTCGCTGTCCATTGACGGGAATGGAAGGTGTTAGTCCAGATGACTTGTTGCCAAATATTGGTTTGCGCAAAGCAGTCGACGTATTCATCAAGGGTGTCATGGACAAGGTAGATGAAGTCGAACAAATGCGAGTGGAAGAAGACGAAAACGTAGGTGCTGAAACAGCCGCTAGCTCTGGTTTGAATAGTGATATTCTAGAAGGAGATGGAATTGAAAAGGGAGTCATTGTTTCCAGAAAGTCCTCCATTGTTCGAAAGAAGTTTGAAGAAGATGATCCGTTTGCGGATGACGATGACTTTGGTGGTGATGTCTTTGCTGTGGAAGTGGACAAGCCGACGGAAGTGGAGATAGAAGAGAAGAAGGAAGAGATTAAAGAAGCGGATGCTACACCGGCCAAAAAAGACGAAGTCAAGAAGGCTGCCAGTGAAAACGCAGAAGCCGATAGCAATAGAGTCGATAAGGATGAGACCAATCGTAACAGTAGATCTGATCCTTCATCCAGTGGAATTGCTCAGGATTCATCGACTTCTGCTGCTGCTGAAGCCAAAGTAGGAGAGAATGAAATTGATAAACCACAGGAATCTCCACCTCCTCCCAAACGTCGACGCCGTGGTCCACCCGCAGGATACACAATGGGGCCTGCTGGGTACAACCGCAACAAGGACGGTGGCGATCGTCGTGGTGGGGGTAGGTACAAGAAGAACGATGGTGGTGGATATCGCGGTAGTAGAGGCGGGGGCGGCCATAGAGGCGGACGAGATAGCGATTACAACAATCGCGGTGGTGGCCGCTATGATGGAGATGGTGGGAGTGATGTAAGTACTACTGGAATGTATATTCTTGTATTGAGAATAGCAAGAATGGTATCTAATTGCGCTTTCTACTCTAATTTCACACAACTACTCCTATAGCATGACCGTGGATCCAAGAGAAGCCGCAATGACGATCACTCGGCAGATGGAAGCCAAAACAAACATTCAAGACATGAGCGCTATGATGACAGAGACAGTAGATACAGATCCGACGAACACGATGACCGCAGCAATCACCGTGAAGGAGGAGGAAGAAGTTCTTACAGAGGCGGGTACGGTCGAGGGGGACGTGGTGGTCGTTCTTGGGGCGGCCGAGGTGGTGGAGGTGGTTACCGGGGTCATGGTGGAAGAAGGCACTAGAACGGCTTTCATGTACCGGATACGACTTTACCGTATCCGGTGACAGAAATTGTGGCCTTGTGAGGGGATAGTTTTACTCTCCTTGCAAGATGTTCATGTAGGACCAAACTTCAACTTAAACCAACATTCCAGCTCTTATCGAAAATGTCCAAGCTTTTTTGCAGCCTTTTCGATTGTGCATCATCAGAATTCCAAATAGCGTTTCTATCCCTATGTAGACATTGCATGTTCAAACAAGTTTTGGTATTGGAAACCAATGTCGAATAAATCATTATGACTGTTTCAATAATTGTTTTCAGAACCGGGTATGTCAATTAGAAGCGCATTCTAGTTTCTGTTAGAACCAAGAACGACAACACTCAAAGAGTCTGATATTCGCGACCTGGAAGCAACAGCACGGAGAGACTACCACCTCGAAGGGAAAAAGCCAAAATGGCGAGGATTTTAGCCGAAAACGAGATGAGTCCCTTCTCACCGAGCCCCGCAACCCAAACTGCCAAAAGGCCTTATCCGGAAGTTTCTGACGACGCGAAACTTAAATAGGTTTGCAAATTCTCCGGGCGTTTCTGAAACTCCCTCTCTCAATAAATGTAATTCGTCACACCGAAGTGGAGAACGTCAACAGCTCATCTAGGAAAAGAATCGATTTTCTTTTCTAACAGGCCTTATTCGTAACGAACGATACTGGTTGGATTTCCACTGTCAAGCAAGACACATTTTTGTCGCGACTATTTCCACAACATTGAAAAGCCACAATCATAAAATCAAAACATGTTCAGCAGCAACACTCAATCCTCCTCTCAACCTGAATTCAAAAGCCACGCGGTTGCTCAAAGCTACAATAACAAGGCTGCTAGCTGTATCGACGATGGAAGATACGAGCATGCGATTCGCTACCTTGCTAAAGCGTTTCAACTGTCAAGCCATTCTTCTGATGGAACGCAAAGCCCTCCAACAAACTTTGGCGGCCATTCCTTGCAAGCTTGCTTGCGATACTCCCGCTCTTCATTTTCAAGTCAAGACTTGGAGAAACAGCTATCATCAGACAAAAAGGATTCCTCTGAAGGTTTCATCCACAGAGTTCCTCTGCGCATTTCTACTCATTTCATCGACATGCCCATGGGGTCTCTGTTTTCCTTCATTTTGACTTACAACATGGCTCTTGCACACCACCTCAGCGCCATGGGTGAGACTAAAGAAAACCAACGAAGACGCAAACTACAAAAGGCGCTGAAACTGTACGAACTATCCTACAGATGGCATGTCCAAGAAGAAATGAACTGCCTCGCCTTTTCCATGATCATTGCCAATAACCTTTCCGAAATCCACAGAGTGGCCAATAACGAGCGAAAGCGTCAAATGTGTCTACAGAACCTTCTAAGCACAATGATGTACGTTCACATGGTTGATTACAACCGTGGTGGTGAGGTTGGGGAAATGGATGGCTTTGTGCAAAATACATCACCGCTTATATTGAAGGGGCAATGCGCTGGTGCAGCATGAACATACTCTCCATTACTTTGCAATTTTGGCACACAACTTTTGACTACTACTGTATCTAATAGAGATTGTACTTTACTTTTACGATGCCTACAAGTACAGTGCTGTAGTTTTTTTTCTTTCTTTCGTCGATTATTGTCGAAGGGTATTCGTGGTTTCCATTTTTTCCTGTAGTCCAGTTTGATTTGTTCCCTAAACATGTTGATTCCGGGAATTGTTGTTGATGTCGACTTAATGGTGGCGTGCAAGTGTTTCTACGCGACCGAATATGGTTGCGAACGGAATATGGATTGCGTGGCGTTCACGACGGGACTGATATTTTTTTAAAAATGAACTCACATCACACCAAAAGATATCTTCATCACAACTGGAATCCATATAGAACAAAAGCTGCCTGCCAATGTTTCAAAGTTGATATTATTGTTCAACTTGTATTTTTCGCTACCAGTAAGCTTGCCTTTCTCAAGTTTGGCTGCAACAATGTCATGGATATTGTTGATGATGATTGAGATATTGACCAAGCGAATCGATTATTCAGTTCCGATATAACGACTCATGCGACTGAGAATCTGTTGGATTACGATCTCGATGCACACTAAAGACTTTTGAGAAGAAAACCATAGTTCTTACCAGCGTTTCGACGCGAACAAAGATGTTGCAATCTGGAGCGGGGCGTTCACAGATTGATTCATTCATTCGAGATGATGATGACGTTGCAAATTAGAATGTGTGTTGGGGATCTGGAAAACTAGAGAACCGGAAAACTGGAGCAAATTTTTCGAGTATGACGTGGCCGAAAGTGGTTTGTGATTGGATGACTGACACCTGCTACCGAGGACCAGCCAGGTCATGAACCAGACTCAACTTTGTCTGAATCATCATCAGCATTGACCACCAGAGAGAAAAAACTGCATCGTGTCAACTGTCTTTTGTTCAGAAGTCATCAAGTTTGATAGTTATTAATACTTGAGACATTCATATATTCATCATCGATAGCAAGGGATACCAAGCACAATAGCACCGATAGCACCCGTTTCAGCTGCAAACACATTGTTCGAATCAATTTCAAGCTTGAATCAACCAATAAAAATTCACGTCAAAATGAAGTCCAGTGTCAGAATAATAGCGATCATGAGTGCCTGCGGGATTGTCAATGGATTCGTGGGGCCAACTATACCAATCACCCCGTTCCTGGTAAAACAGGGCTCTTCTTTGAGTACACGACCTCATACCAGCTACCAACAATCACGTCATTCACAACTACACGTCCTATCAGAGAAGGATTTGGCCGATTCACCATCACTAAGCAGCACAGATCCAAATGGGGCAGGATCCATTACCATGAGCTCGGAGGATAAGATTTTCTCTACCGCAATTCGAAGGACTTTGGCATGTGTAGCAGCAGCCGCAACCTTTGGCACCGGCCTTGGTTTTGCCTTTGGTTCAACTACCTCGGAAGAGTTTTTTGCGGGATACCTTCTGGAGCTTTCCCTTTCTGTTGACAACCTGCTTGTATTCTTATTGCTCTTTGAATACTTTCAGGTACCCATGAAATATCAAAACCGTGTTTTGAACTATGGTATCATTGGTGCTGTCATGATGAGAGCCATCATGATTGGCGCAGGTGCTGTGGCGATTCACCAGTTCCACGCTGTGTTGTTGGTCTTTGCCGGAATTTTGCTATTCAGCTCCGGCAAAGTGTTGTTGGGAAGTGATGACGACGAGGAAGAGGATTTGGCGGATAATGCCATCATCAAGCTTGCCAACAACTTTATCAAGTCAACCCCTAGCTTTGATGGCAATAAATTCTTCACTGTGCAAGATGGAGTAAGGCTTGCAACCCCAATGTTGCTTTGTACCATTGCTGTGGAATTGAGTGACGTTGTGTTCGCGGTCGACAGTATTCCTGCTGTCTATGGAGTCACAGAGGTACGTCACGCACCGCTTCATCTTCGCTCAACCTTGTTTCCCCTGATTAGTAATACTCGTATCCGGCTGGAATAGCAAGGAAACGTTTCTTGGATGGATTATTCCCTGCTTGCGACTAGTACTCACATGCTTCTGCTTCCTTTTTTTCTTCCAGAATCCATTGGTGGTGTTTAGCTCCAACATGTTTGCCATTTTGGGACTTCGAAGTCTCTACACCATTCTTTCCAAAGCTGCTGAGGAATTGGAATACCTCGAGACGTCAGTTGCCATCATCCTTGGCTTTATTGGATCGAAAATGATTGGCGAATACTTTGGGTTCGAAGTTCCAACCGAAGTATCGCTTGGCGTTGTATTTTCATTGCTGGCTGGAGGCATAGGCTTGTCCTTGTGGGAGCAAGGAAAAGAAGAAAAAGAGAGTTAGATACGGCGAAAGACGGCGAGTTAGAAATCATAGTATACCAAACACACTGCATCATAATCACAAATCCAACCTATAGAAAACGTTATTACATATTTTAGTGTCACTCGGCTTTTACTACTGCTGCGATTGCTGATCAAAGACTACTGAAGTTTTCAAAGAGACGAGCATCCAAAGTCTAGGATATTGAAAAAGTGTCACTGCAGGTAATACATCGTTTGTGTCGTCGATTGATCTGGTAACAGTGTGTACCGGCTACATTGGGATGAATAGCCTAGACCGAATGAATCAATCGGTCAAGGTATGAAACTTCTCTTTCAATGCATATGACTTCCCAAAATCTGATTCTATCTTCCAGAGCATCCACCATCTGCAACTTAGTACATTCCAACGGGAAAAGTGCGCGTTGTCGCTGCATTTCACAGGTACCTGGTACCAGGTACTACTTCACAAATCGGCTCCAATTCCAACTTGCCCTTCTGACACTATCTTCAATAAGCAATCGATTGATTCACTGCCAGTATGAAATAGAGATCTGTACAAGGAGAAAACGACTGCGCTAGAAACTAAAGATGAATGCTTACATATGAGGTGGTTCTTTAGCAATATGATATGGATTCTAAATTGTGTGGGTATTGTAGTTCTTTCCATCGCGCGGCATAGTTGAAAAAACATGCGCGCGTCTCTAGTAGCCGAGGAATACAGTGGTACAGTAGTAATCCTCTTACAGGTTGGAATCCCGATGGCTTCTTCGTCGGCGGAACAATCGTCCCCAACCACGGCGTTCTGTGCTTTGTCGTCGGAAACTGTTGCGGCTTCGCCTCGTATTTGTACCAGCATTATCACGGTCATCACCTTCATTCATGGCGGCAATGCGTCGAATAAAATCGGTGTCATCGTCGTCCACTATTGGGGGCCGAGAAGCTCTTCGAGCATCGGGTTCAGGGGATCCATTGGGATCCACTGGTTCAGGATTCTCAGAGTAGAGTTCCGAAAAGAGGCTAGTGTCTTCAATTTCTTCCGAAGCAGGTACAGCTGGAGCAGTATGAGAGTGCCTGGACCTCAAAATGCTTGAAGTTCGACTGCCTCGGTCTCGCGATGCAAAAAGTGTGCGTCCCGTGCCACCGAGACCAGTGTTACCACCAACCCCACCGCCATTGCCACTTCCAATGACGGTAGCTGTTGGAATGGGTCCACCACCACCCAAGGCTGCCAATCCCAGTCCTCCACCGCCGCCACCACCACCGCCTCCACCTGGTGTAGTGACCACTGCATGAATGTGAATATCAATCCCTCCAGAACCTCCACCTCCGCCGTTTCCTCGCTCCCGCAGTATACTTCCTAATGACTGCGCTGCACCGCCCATACCGCCACCTCCTTCTTCGTTACCATTATCATCACCTCCTACTGCATTGCTGAGACTCGCAGCCGCCAAGTAGGCTCCCAACAAACTGGCCACATCATCGTTTTGCGGCCGACTCCTCGGTCCCGCTCGGACATCACCACGCGATGTGTTGACCACACCAGTGGCATAATCCACATAGTCCGGATCTATATCTTCATCCGTCAAAAGGCCAGATCGCACTTCGTCTGGATGCATACTATTCTGACTACGACGTTCTCGATTCCATAGCGAGAGCAATCCCCCAGTAGTTGGAGGATGATGGTCACCATCACCACTGTTCCTACTTAGATTCATATTCAGATCGGGTAGACTGTCTGGAATCGAGCCATCGTCGTTAGTCTCGGATGATTCCGTTTGATTCCCTTCCACAGTGGTTCGCGTCGATGGAAGACTATCGGCCAAGGCTGCCAAATGCGGTGCCGCATCCGTCAAAGTTCGTCCAAGTCGATCTAGAAGTGGCGCTAGATTCTGTAGCTGGCGTCGGTTGTAGTTTGGACTAGATGATGAATTTTGTGGTTCTGCTGGAACCCAAGGAAGGTCATCGTGACCTTCTCCAGGTCTAGCTCGTGAGGTTTCGGACGCCGCAACTTGGTTGAGTAGATCATTGATTGCCGAGACAGCACGAGCAAGTTCTGGCAACAAATGTACTCTATCTTCGTCTTCTTCCTCCGATCGAATATTTGTACTCGGAGCATCATTAAAGACTGACTGCGGAGTAGGCGAGGCAGTAGATGACTGTGTTTATAAGAGCAGGCCAACGATGGATGCATTTTCATCAGACATGTTCAAGTGATACAAACTAGGCAACAAAATAGATTGAATTCATGCATTTCTGCATTCCTTCCACTTACCACATTGGGATGTCTCGTTCTTGTTCGAAAGGGCCGAATTCGTTCCGAATCACTTCGAATCCATTCGTCCCATCGATGAGGCCAACCATTGTAATGAATTAGTAGCATTTGAACTCCTTCATTGTTGCTGCGTCGCCTAGAGCCTGCTAGCGAACCTTCTTCCGCATCCGAGTCATTGGAGTCACAGGGTTCAAGCAACAATCGCCTTCTTCCCTGCAAATCTGCAGCACCGACTGCAGGATCGTTGGCCACATGTGGTAGCCGTTGATGTCGCGGTAAAGCTCCGCGTCTACTAACAGACGACGTCAAAGAATCTTCGTCGCGGGGTGGCAAAATATCGTCTGGACTCATAATCTCCACAACGGTAGCTTCGAGCCATTGGTTCACGGTATCTCTACAGTCAATCCATTGTCCCCGGAACCATTCACGATTCGCTTCGAGCGGTGTGGAAACTTGGTCAGAATGAACCTGTTGCGCATGTGGCAATAATGTATGAAGAGTCATCAATCCCTGTCGAACAGGTTCCATCGAGCCAGGATCATTGACCTGCAAGTCCTCGGCTGTTAATCGGTAATGAGGCCGCCTTGGACGTCCTATCCGAGAGGACCTCCAGCCCCATCGTGGTCCCCGAGTTCCCGGGTTGGAAGGAGAGGCTGCCGTAGTGGGCATGGCTGCAGTAGGTGTATTGGAAGAACCACCACCAATACTAATACCGCTGCTGTCTCGGTCTTCATTGGAAATCTCTTCCGGCAAATTGCCAAGACCCAGCAAGGCTGCTAGCAAGGAACCTCCACCGCCACTGCTCGAAGCATTGCCAAGAAAGTCTGTTGGATCCGAACTGCTGCCATTGGTATTGCCAGCATTCGATTCATTGTTGGACTCTTCCGATTGATCTCGCTTCTTGACCAGATGAATCGTTTGTCCATCACACAAACCTGCAATGTCTTTGATGCGCGGTTCTTCATTCTCGTCTCTTTGTTCAAATTTGCCTATTAGCCTCCCTCTATATATGAGTCGTTGCTGAGATGCCTTTAGACCCGTCGCTCCTTCAATCTTGTCGTGCAAGGAGGCGACTCCATCTTCCGGTGACACCTCGACGATAAATTGGCGCTCTCCATTAGCATTGCGACTTGAACTCGCAGCGGTTGCTTCTTCTTCCGAGTTGAATCCAATTCCCACAGCCTTGACGGATATTGACCATGGGTCGGAGGACGTCATGGTCCCTACTTTTTCTCAGTGGGCGTCAAAAAGTTATATTCTACTGTACGGTACCGGTAGTGGAACAACACTTGAGAATGTCTTTTGGCTGTAGTCTGCGATTCGAACGTGAACGAGCGTCTCCCACCCTTCCACCACTGACTGACTCCCAAACAACGATTTTCGGGATAACGCACGAAAATACCCAAACTTCTGGTCATTCCAACCATCGAAAACGCGCGGAAAGAAGGCATTTCTCCAAACACAAGGCGGCGGGAGCCAAATTGTACGTGTCGTTTGGGTACTACGCAAAACAAATCGGAACTTCGGCGGGATGAATTTGTTCGGATTATTGGGGCAGGCTGGCTCGACGGATGAGGTTTTTTAACCATGCTTGGCGTGCGTGTCTCTATTAACATGTACGACCTCGGAGACACGCGGCCTGCTGACCAACTGTCGAGGAATATTTCGGAATGGCCTGTGCTGTGAGATGAAGACGCCTTGAAAAACGGAGAGAGTCATCGAAGAAAGTACCGGTAGTGTGAACATCCGGAACCCACATTGCTGCTCTCATCAGAAGGATACCTTGGTTTCATCGCTAGCATTAGGGACTGATTGAATTATCAAGAGCTGTTCAGTTGTCTGTCTGGATTAGGAAAAAGGCGAAAGGTTTCAACTCCACACCTATTTTTTGGAAAGGCTCTCTTTCTTCACGCCCTTGATTCAAAAGCCTCCGTTTCGAGAGACGCTCATTTGTGAATACGTTGGCTGCATCCGTTCAGCTCAGCTCAGTTCAGTTCAGCAAAAGAAGTTTAATCACTTGCACCTACAACGAATACAGGAAATATAGCCAATACAGAGAAAAATGATGTCAGATCCAGCCACAGACACGCCTGAGAATGCTCAAAAACCAGCCGAAACCCCTGAAGCGGATGCTCCAACCCCTGCGTCCTCAGAAGCTGGTGATAAGGACGAAGCTCCCAAAGAACCAGATGCAGAAAAACCAAAAGAAGGGGCAACAGCTCCAGTGGTTTCTTCTAGCAAACGATCAAGACCACCCTACAAATATGATCCAAACAAAATTACTCTACGGTTCCTCTTTGCCAATCGAGATGGATTGACCGTTACCGTGGAATGCAATCCAACAGATTGCATAGGCGAAGTGAAGGGGGCGCTCCTGTCAGTGTGGCCAGAAGGTATGTATACTACATGTTTTTTGCAATGGATACGGCTTTTGTGTTGGGGGTATGCTTGTGATGTTGTGTTGTGTTGTGCTGTGCTGTGCTGTGCTGTGCTGTGCTGTGCTGTCAATGCACCCTACTACAGCATTCAACCTGTCTCGTGATCTTGCATCCATCTATTATTTCTAACATTATGAATCAATCAATTCAGATTTACCAAGCTGTTCAGGTGGTGATCGCCTGAGACTAATATGCATGGGAAAAGGAATATTAATGCCAGATTCCAGAACGCTAGAGGATTGTGAGGTTCCAGTGTTCAAGACACATCCAACTCCCATCAATGTGGCGGTGCGGCCGGAGAATATGGGTGCTTCGTCTTCCAAAGGAGGGGGTGATAAAAAGATTCGATTGGGTGGTGCTGCTGCTGCTAGTAGCAGTGGTGGACCATCTGGGAATCAAGCTGGAACAGGTTGTGGATGTTTCATCATGTGAAGAAGTGAAATGAACCCACCAGCCAGCCAACAATGGAAGCAAACAAACTTTCTTGTTGGATGCTTCTTGCTACATTATCCACCAGTCCAGTTTGGAATTGATATCTTGGTCTTTGGAATAAGAGTTGTCAGTTCTTGGTATTAAGTCAATCTTTGTGACGACCCTTTTAGAAGAAGAAAGTGTCATTTTTTTTATCCATCCACACCATGAGTCATTATCTCTTTTTTAATCATCATCATCATCATTGTCCTATTAACTTCTAAATACTGTGTTTGGAGGAGCCAGTCAGTCGAGTCGTCGATATCGATTGTTACTATTCATTTTTGTGCCTAGAGAGATTGGTGCTTATGAGCATCTCCAATCGATTCATTGTCTAATAGCTCAAAATACTGTATCATCTATTATTGTTATGCTTATTCTGCCAGTGACAGCCATGAAAGAATTTTCAACCTTTTGTCTTGCATCAGTGCATCTTCGATTGCTTCTTGTGGAATCAAGTTCTTGAGCACATGCTTCATAAACGCAGCATTGAAACCTGCCAAGCTGCCATACACGGCATCCTTCCAATACTTTTGCAAAAAATTTGTCGAGGTATCGGGATTCATACCGCGCCGAATAAACATGTAAGAGAAACCCCAACAGACAGAGCTGACCAAGCACTCATACACAACAGCCCACAACTTGCGGGGTGATTGAAATCCAAACAAGAAAATTCGTCGGGTGGCTGCGGATTTACTGATCCACAAGACCACCGAGGCAATCAAGCCCGCAAAGTCTCCTTGGGAAATGCATTCATATAAAGCATCTTCGTCTTTGGAGCAACTTTGGACATTCTTGAACTGTTGCTCAATCGACTTGTGCCATTGGGGTGCCCGTGCTTGAATCTCTGCCGAAATAGCAATCAAGGAAAGAAACAAGACAAAATAGTTCGCTAAGGTGAAGATCACTTGTCTCTTTTCTCGCCGTCTTGGTGGAACATAGCGATTCGTTCGGTCCGCTAGCAAGAGTTCGGTGATTTGCCTTAGGCTTTTCTCAATTTGGTCCTCGGGATGCAGTGAGTTCGTCTCTAGTGTTGTTGACGCTTGAGATGTAAGGTCGTCATTGTCGCTGTCGTTGCTGCCTTTGCTTTCAATCTTATTAACCTTTGTTTTCTTCTGTCTCTTTCGTTCTGTCCTGGGAGTCTTTTCCAATCCCTTCAACCGGTTCCCAAGAAGTGCAAGTTGATCAGGGTTGAGTCCTAGATCATTCAAATCAATCGATGGGCGGCGATATGGACTCGGTGCAGCGGATGGAGAAATGGGAGGTCCATCATTGTATGGTTGTTTGATTGGTGGGCTAAGGTCTCCGCCTTTGTCTTGCGTCGAAAATCGAAGTAGTAATCTGGATCCATCGGGAATATAAGGGCTCAAAACAATTTCTGTATTGCGTGAGGAAAAAAGGTTCGTGAGTCCATGCTGGTGTGTATCCACTGAAAGCAGGGTGAGGTTGTAAATTCTTACCTTCTGGAGGGTCAACGCCTTCGTCTAAAATCCTCAAGTCCGATAGCTTGTTGGTATTGTTCAGGCCCAATTTTCGCAGGACACTATTCTGAACGTGCTCGTACAACTCCAAAGAAGAAGTTCCCTCGTACCACGACACTGTCACTCGACCTCGATCAATGAATTCATCCTGCTCTGCCTCTTCTTCTGGTGGATCAGAATTTCGGGGTGTCATGAGCAGACTGCCTCGTTTCTTTTTCAAACCAAGGAAGAAGGAGACTCGTTTGCTGCGTATGGGTGAATCTTCCAAAAGTCGTAAATGAATCTTTCGTTTGCCACCATTCGCAGCAGAAGCCGAAGCAGCAGCAGCAGTGGTGCTAATCATTATTTGACCTTGATGATTGATTGGCAAGCCTTGAAGCGTTGGTGTGTGATATCCACTCATGTGGCCGCTCATGTGGCCACTCATATGGCTTGGGGCCATGGATCCATGCAAATGATGATTAGGAATCATCAAGGCTGGCATGTGAGGAATATGTGGCATCATGTGCTCGGTAGGAGTGTAGGAGTGAATTGGTATCTGTTGATCTCTGGTTGCGGAATGTTGTTCTCTGGGATGTGTACGTAGTGGCGATGGTCGATCTGGAGATGTAATCGAAATTCCTCCAGATAGATCATCAGACGGCTCATGTGTAGTATCTATTGTGATGGTCTTTAGCTGAAGTTTTTTTTCGTCAACAACGGCTGGCTGTTCTTGCAGCTTTTTCTTGGGAGCTTGTTGGATTTCAGTTTCAGTTTTCTTTTCTTCTTCCACTACGTCAGCACTATCGCTCAAGGGAGATGGAGGCCTACTATCATCCACTCCGGCACACTCTCTTGGAGTATCATCCTCCCGCAACATGTCATCTGTAAGGAACATACTATCTATGTGTCTATGCCCAGGACATACCCCCTCAGGGTCCATTGACATCACAGAGACATCAGCTGCGCCAAGATCGGATATTCTCGATCCTTGTGTCAATAGCATTTTGTCGATATTCATCCTGTTTAGCTTCTTCCCGCCATTCTCCGTCGTCTCCTCAATCTTATTTGACGACATGATTTCAGCGGGACCATCAAGACAGGTGGAAGGCGGATCAAGCCCTGTTAAAAGTGAAATCTCGTCATTATCATTGACTGTATCATTTGCGGTCTTGTTTAGGTCATTCTCTTCTTCCATACTTCGGTTTAGATTGACACTTTCCTGTGGGATTGTCTCTTGAACTTGATCATCATTGTCAGGTGCTTCAGAACAATCTGAAAGCGGTTTTTCTTTTATACCTGGCATTGTCTTCTCGGTCTTCGTCATCTTTCTTTGCGTGGAAATCTTATGACAGTTTGATTTGTGAGTTTCTTCCTCTTTTGTTTTTCTATTGTTGTGTGTGCTTGTGTTTGGAATTTGGTAGAATAACATCAATGATCCGACGAATGTCGGTGGCATGCGTGCACGTGGAATGTACGTCGTCAACCCGGATATTTGGAGTCGCAATCGTTTGAGACACGAAGAACACGACTTGTGACTTGCGACGTGTCACTTTTTCGTCACTACCACCCAGTCCCGAACCAGTCCCGAAAGAACCTTGGAGGGGGGGTTTGGGTAGAAAAATCAACCCGTGGCACACTTTAGCACTTTCGTAGCACTCCAAGTGTCAAAATGCAACAGAGCGATATCTTGACACGTTCAAATTTTTACAATCACAAGGATCAGTTTGAGAGAGAGGGTTGGGGGAGAGAGGGTTTGGGGAAGGCAATGAAGAACCGACCACAAAAAAGTGGACGCTCTGGAATGGAAATCAACGCGCGGCGCCTAGTAACTACTAGAGGTACTGTAGCTGCCATACCAGTATGCTACAGTCTACATAAAATATCAGTATCGACTATCATAAGGCAACGACGAAACACACCAACAAGTCCATCTCTAGTCAGAGCAACTGATGACAGGAGCAGGAGCGACTACTGTAGTAGCCTTAGTTTGTACTCATCAGGAAACAGAATAAATAAGAACATGAAGAAAGAGGGGCGACGCATTATAGCCGACGTACATGACGAAAACCTACTACTAGTAGCAGAAGAAAACGTCCTTGATAACGAGGACTTGAATCGCCCACAAATAGAAAGGCCAAGGAGCAGCTTGTGTGTAGTGGTTGTGTTGGTACTGATTGCCTTAACTGCAGTGAATATAATGCTATATTACGAAGGCCACAATACAGCAAAGAGTTGCACCTCGTCGAACAAATGTGAAACTAGTTGTGGTGAAAAAACACACGGCAATGTAAAGACGTTGGGAACTGTGGACTATTGGTTTGATGATAAAGATGTGTGGGGCTGTCACAAAGGTTCGAGCGAATGGGATTTAATTTATTCGATGGACCAGACCGATGATCATTCTCGTTCGGACGACGACGATGATGCAGCGGGTCCTTGATTGACGTGATTGACGATGAAAGTTAGAAAAAACATTAGAAAGAGACTGAACAAGGGAATTATTGCAAAGTTGTGTTTGGTAACCAAATTATCCATACTGTAGCTTCTTCTCATTCTCATTCTACTGTAGGACTACCATTCAGTTCAGTCTTTTTTTTCGTATTAGTCAAACGATAATGAGCAGGCAGGCTGAATATGAACTTCCGAATTTTCAAACATCGACTCAAAACCTTCCAATTGCAACACCCAACAAACCTCTCTTCTTTCCCGAAAGAACTCGTACCATCAGCATGGCATCACCCACCATGTCTAGTGATTCTTTTATGCTCTCAACTCATCGTGAATTAACCTTTATTGGCGACGATGATTTCTACAAAAAAGACACGGAAGTCTACCAAGTGGAACAAATCGTTGGTTTTGGAGTCATTGCGCTCGCTTTTTTCGTCACCTGCTACTTGACCAATCGCCTTTCAAGAGAGACGCGAGAATTATACGAATGGAATGCTATTCGACTAATTCTGCCAGCAGCCATGTTTTTCATGGGCTTGGAATCAATGACTCTGGCAATGGACTATGCGCACATTAACATTTGGCGGCAGTGGGCCGTCGCCATTTACATGTTTGAAAGCATGTGTGCGCCAGGAATATTCATGGCAACCTTTGTGGCTACCTTTTTGTCCTATCGAACACGCTCCATACCCTTTTGTATGGTGTACCGAGGGCCAGGGCGATCAACCAATTCCAGGTCCACCACACCAGATGATGAAGATCGACAGACATTGATTCGACCAGCAACCATGGTGGTCATGATGAGAGTCTTTACAGTGGCAATTCTCATGTTGAGTTTTGGGGTCAACTTTGACGTAGTTTGGGATAAACCAGATTTGGCTGGCCGTACGGGATGGATGACCATTCTTACAGAACCGTGGCAAGAAGATTCCTCAGCGCATGTCGTCTACAGTCTTCTTCCAATGGGAATGACATCCTTGAGTTGTCTCTACTTTTCCGCGCTTCTGTGGAGGTATGGAAGTGAATTTTCCATGATTGTGTACCCATCCAGCATAAATCCATGGATTTACACTTTGGTTGGATCAATAATTATGTTCATTGGACAATTTCCAGGTCCAGATTGGTTTCCACTGGCATCCAATGCGGGAATCTTGGTATATTTGGTGACCATGTTGCGCCTACTACATGAAGTACGAAAGGACATATTACAAGCAGGAGATCTAGGGGAGTTTCTACATGCCCTGGGATCAGAGAATGCATCTAACATGGTCTCGGAGCCAGCCTCAACCAACAAGGAAGATCCAGAGTCTCCATCAACCCCGTACCAGATAACGTGATTTGTCTATTGGCGATGTTGGTTGTGCTCTGAGGCTTGCTTGTATTTTTAGCATTCAAGAGGAGTGCACCATTGGTGTGGTGAAACTGTTACTGTTTTTGAACTCTAGGTCAATTGATAAAATATTAAATCTCTTAGCGTCTTTGTCTCTTTCGGAATAGTGGATGCTTCTTGCTCGAATTGACTTCTCGGTAACGCATACCGGATCCACCACTCATTTGAGATATGGTCGCTCCTGTACTTCGCTTGGTTCCAGCGTCTGCAAGGGCAGCTCCATCGGCATTGTTCTTGCGAATGGCAGCATCTTCGGCGCGTTGCTCCTTCTCCAAGTCTGTCTCGGATTGCAAGACGGTGCGCAATAACTTGCGGTCGTCTTCGGGTGTGCTGTAAGAGTAGCCCTCTTCCACTGCTGCTTCGGCAGCCTTTTCGCAAAGGTTTGTCACAATCTTGAATGTGTAGCCTTGATCAATCAAATACTGTTGACGCTTAGCGGAGTAAAACATTTCTTGAGTGTCGGAACTGACGAGAGTGTAGAAGAACGCGTTGAAGGTAGACTTATTCGTTCCATCTTGTCGCGTGTACGACTTTGGACGAAGAATGCGGCCCAAGCGTTGCGCCTCTTGCCTTCGGCTTCCAAAGTGACTGGACACTTGGATAATGACATTAGCTTCGGGCAGATCGATGGATGTATCTCCGACCTTCGAAATACAGATTGTGCGAATCATATCAGAAGCACGGAAGGTACCAAGAATAGCTTGACGTTCGCGTTCTGGGGTTTCGCCATAGATCAAAGGTTTCTTCAACATCTCAGCATATAACTTGAGGGAGTAGACCAGGTCAGAGAAGACAATGATCTTATCACCGCGTTCCTCATGGAAGCGAACCAGGTACTCGACAGCACGAAGCTTGGACGGGTTCATGACGTACAACAGCTGCTTCAGCCTTGCGTTAGTCGCCATTAGGTATTCCTTCATGAATGGCCCAGTCATTGGGCACCAAACTTCCACACATTGCACATTCGCAAGATACCCCTGAGCTGTAAGATCCATCCAATTAGCCTCGTACAGCTTGGGCCCGATCAAAAAGTTCAAATCAGAAATCAAATCATCTTCTCGGACCAATGTCGCCGTCAGTCCTAGACGACAGTGGGCCTTGACACTTCCAATCACACGGCGAAACATCTTTGCAGGCACCACATGCACTTCGTCCATCAGCAACAAGCCCCACTCTTTGCCAGTAATTTGGTCCATGATTTTCTGGGATTGCTCAGACCGTTTGCCAGAGTATGAAATCATCGTGTAAGTTGTGACCAGTACGCATGCTTCCGGGTGTATTTTATCCTTTTGGTCACTAGTAAAGACACATATTCTGTCATCTGGAATGTTGGTCCACTTTTGGAATTGATGCTTCCACTGCAAAACGGACACAGCGTTGGTCGCAAGACAGACACAAGACTTTTTGATGGTTTGAGCCGCTGTGACACCTGTCAATGTTTTTCCAGCACCACAAGGTAGTACGATGATTCCGGAGCGAGCTCTTCCATTTCCAAACATCTTGGCCAGCGATCGCTCCTGATACCGTCGAATTCTGGTAATTGGCTTCAAATCCATCAGCGGCACATTCGGGTTGATATTCTAAATGGTAATGAAGATTGATGTTAGAGTGAGTTCATGGTCCAAACAAAACAATTCGAGTCCCAATAAGCCTACTCACATCATTGCGAAAGTCGTATTCTTCCATCAGCGGATAATCAAGCTCGATTGCTTGTCGCTTCACATTCTCAACTTTACTTCCGTCCACTTGAAACGATACCACTACCGTCGGTTTCTTACTCTTGTCATTCTGTTCCATTTCATCGTCTGAGTCATCGTCTGGCTCTCGCAGCATTTGCAAGTTCTCCTTCATTTCTTCCTGTTTGGTGTTGGTCAAGAAACCGTGGTCATCGACATTTTCCACGTCTTCTTGGATTCTGGCTTGGGCAATCGTAGGGTCTCGCAACAATTCTCGCAGCACTTCAGGGAACTCTGACTCCACATAAAACTTGTTGTGTTTCAACACAAGCTTAGCCTTTCCGTATTTGGATGTACAATCGCGGACAAACTTTTTCACTTGTGGTGGCAGTGCATTCTTGGACAGTCGCTCCAAAACCCCTATAATTGATTCTGTTTCAATGTTGGTGGCAACAGCCGCATATAAGGAGTAAGGTGTAAGCTTATATTGGTGTATGAACTCTGGTCTTGCCACAGGCTCAGAGATGGCAACCAAGAAATCGTATGCTTGGGTATACAAGTCGTGAAATGCTTCCAAGTAGATATTGCCATCCGGACACGCCCAACAGGGCCGCTGAATGTGATCAGGCTTAAGAGTCATGTTGGAAAAGTCAGCACCGATGCTACTACCCATTCCGTCAGGAACCGGCGCATCAGCCTTGCTCAAAGCAGCTTCTCTCTTGGCAGCTCGCAGAACTAGTTTTCTGGCATGAGAGTATTCATCGTTTCCTTCAGCGGATTCCGACATGGCGAATAATTTCAAACTGAAATTGTTGGGAGCAGGAGGGTTGCACTATGATGTCTTCGATAAACTTTTATACAGGACCTTGGCAATCAGCGGTCACAGCGGCTCGTCAGTTGTTAAAGAGTGAGTTAGTCAGTTGAGATGATGGTTTGCTTGTGCGGCGTGTTATAATGTGCTGTGATGCTGTGCTGGTAACAATTCGGACTCTTCTTCTGGTGTGTTTTACAAGCAGCTCTATTAT
>CAKOGP040001668.1:0-122962 GCA_933822405.4 Cylindrotheca closterium | reverse complement strand
TTGTCGTTCGCCATGAGCATAAATAGAATTTTCACTAACGTTGATGCCTTTCATCGTTAGGACAAGCGGTTAAAGCTTCTACTGAACGGGAACAGAAAGTTGATTGGTACTCTGCGAGGGTACGACGCCTTTCTGAACGTTGTCGTGGAAGATGCAGAGCAAGATGGCACAGGGATCTATCTCGGACAGGTGGTGATCCGAGGGAATAGTATCGTACAGTTCGAGGCACTGGAGCGCGTGAACTAATTCAGTTCACCGGATTGATTCATTCATTCATTCAGCATCATGAAAAGGAATAATACAGAATGGAAAGTTATTTGACAAAGACTTTCAAAATGGAAATTAATTTCCAAGGGAACTGGGGAAGACTTTCTTGGATTCATGACTCGAGCAACTCAATGCTGAAGACGAGCTCAATGTTCGTGTCAATGTGCTCAGTTCTAGAAATGTAATTGTATCTTATCACACAGTCAACAATTTCAAAGTCAGAGAATCGTGATTTGCCCAACAGTATTTGAGCCCATGATTGATTCTTGCTTATCCCCCAGTTGTTTTCTATTATGCTAGTGGCTGTGTACCTTCATGATTTTTAAGAATGTGTTTCGTTCAGATACTATTTCCTACAGAAGCGTTAGACTATGATGGAAAAGAAGTGATAGTCATAATATACAATTCGAAAACAACACTTTGTTCGGCCCCGCCCCACTGCGGAGACTGCCCGATAGTATAGGCCACACGATTGGCCCATTAGTATGATCATAAATACATGCTCGACGTGTTGTATCGATGCTTCTTGCCTATGTATGTGCAATAGAGATAAATGTCAGCTCTGCATATGACAACAAATATACAGAAGGCTGCTCGAACTCACTTCAGAATCGATATGAGGTTTGTTTGGTGGACATCCTGGAGCATCAAGGGACGAACAAGCTACAATTGTGTTGCTCCTAATTTTCATCATACCCAAATGATTGCTAGGTGGTGGGATCATGCCAAAATAGTATCGAATGATTTTTGTGGAGTTTGAGCCGGAGGATTTTCCATAAGAAACTTGGAAATCTGAGGAATCAAGGTTCGAGGCATTTCTCTTGTTCCATGCGGACCATCTTTGGTTCCCAGTTGCTTTCGAATAGATCTCACGTACGCCTTGCATGTTTTACTCCAAATGTCCAACGCCATAATGCAACTACTGGTACGGAAAGTCTGCATCCCCTCCTTTATTCTCCACTGCCTCATGGCTTTGCCCAATATACCAACACTCCGGTGACGAGCCTTCACCAGCTCCTCTGCGTGCGTAATGCCGAAACGATGCAGAAATTGAACTTGCCAAGGGCGCAAGACATTTTCGATCGCAGTTGGGTCGTCTGGATTTGCGCATTTCCAATGTTGCTCTCGACATGTACATGCCATACCCATTTGAGGCAAGAAAAAGTCAATAAGATTGTCGTTCCCGCTAAATATAGATTGTGAGCATTGGCAAGCCCCGTCGCATTCAGCCTCTACCTCCGCTGTTTTTTCTGAAGCAATGACCTCAAGGTTCTTAAGAACAAGTTCTTGCTGGTTTGACGAATGATTTGTTTGGCCAACCAACACTTCATACTTGTTGTCTCGCTCCAAAAGGACGATGGCTCGGTTACCTCCAAGATTTGCTAGTGGACCTTCCGTCTTATCTGAAGACTCAATCGATTTGCAAATCTGTTGAAAGTGAGTTGACGTTGGGCGATTTCGACTTTCGGGACTTTTCTCTTCCCAAGAATGCAGCTTCTCCTTTCCAGCCCGGATTGTAGCCTCAAATCCTTGATGCCCGCTTGCTTTGGAGTCTGAGGTTCGGAATATCGAAGACGAATTCGCTGGTGACTTCGGGTAAAGCTCGTCTTTTCCCAATGTGTTTTGGTCCTGTCCACTTGATGCTGGACTGCTGCGAACATTTGCACGGGGACTCAGCTGTTCCCTCATTTGATCAAAAAAGTCGATGGTACTCCCATTGGCGCTTGCTGTTTGAATTGACAGCCCTCCTACACCTGCACGTCGATGATGCGAGGAAACCGAATCACACTCTGTTTTATTCCTATCATGCGAGCTCTTCGAAAGGCTCCCTTCTTGCGAACCCAAGGGACTGTTCTCTTTTGTGTCACTGTTGTGCCGGATGTTGTTAAGAATATTCGTGAATTCGTCATCGTGATCTTCACTCTCATCTATTGGTCTACGCTCAAAGGGTTCTTGATTGCGCACTTCTCGAACGTTGGCAACCGTGGATGGTGCCAATGGCAATGGCATGGGTTTAGATCTCTCTTCGGTTGGTGCGCGTCGTCCAGTCTTTTGTTTGGGGACTTGTCGGACGTTGGCAGCCGTCGATGGCGCCATAGGCAAGACCATTGGTTTAGATCTCTTCTCTGTTGGTGTGCGTTTTCCGGTCTTTTGTTTGTGGACTTGTCGGACATTGGCAGCCGTCGATGGCGCCATGGGTAAGGCCCTTGGTTTAGATGGTCGAAATTGGCGATCTTCATTACGAAGCCCAGATTTCATTAGTCCTACTTTCTGCCAAACCCTATATGGATTTCCGAGCGTATCTGGGGCCTTTCTGACGACTCCAGATGCTTGCCGCCTTTCTGTCTTTGTTGGCTTCGTTCTGGGATGTTCGCTTTGTCTTGATGGCAATCTCATTTTAGATTTTAGCCCTGCGTCCTTTTTCATCAGCCCCGCGCGCTGCCAGGCCTTGTAGTGCTGGACGACATCTTCACCTTTGAGAACTTGGGTGCTTTCAGGTACGCTTTCGTCAAGTTCAGAATCCCTTGTCTCGGTCACCTGTTGCACCAATCGAGGGGAAACAACGACCTTTCGAGGTGACGGAGCAACAACCTGTTCCCTCACATTATCTTGCTCTCTAGTATGGTCATTGTCGTCACGATTTTCTTTCATCAATCCAGCTCGCTGCCAGGCGCTATAAGCGCTCTTAAAACTGTCCTTCTTGTTCGATGCTGACAGAGGAACAAACGACCGAACAACCTTCACCTTGTTTTCGTTGGCTATTGTTGCCCAGGAGGTGCTCAAATGTTGTTCTATAACAGGAGTTCCCATTGCGGGCATATCATGCTTGTCGTTTTCATCATCGAAGCTCGCCTTTGGTGACTCAAACGATGATTCACTCATCGTCTTGAATCGAGGGGATTTCGCTGGCAGCATTCCGAATGGATAGGCTACTGGTGATGGTGCACGTTTCTTTCCGTCTCCAAATTTACTCATTCCTTGATTGCTCAACCTCTGATGGGGATCGATATCGTCATTACTTGGAGGATTATTCATTTCTTGACTGTTGGTGTCACGACTTGGACGACGGTTGTCAATGCTTGAGACGGACAAGCTGTGGAGAGATGTGGACGAGGATGGGATATCCACTGACAATGGGCTCTTCAATGGAATCTTCAATCCTCCGAAACCACTATGATCTGTAATGGATGACACCGTACTGCCTGTGACATGAATTTCGGCGTATTCTGATGTACTACTTTCTGATCCACTGCTGGGAGACAAGGCAGGCACATCATCATGTTTCTCCTCTAGAAGTTTCTGCCAGAACATCTTGCCTGACCGAAATGAGGTAGCGCTGTTTAAAGGACTTGTCACGTTCTCGTCTGACCTCACTTCAATGTTGATAGGCCGAAAGGACTCTACTGCTTCTCCCTTCCACCCGACCACTCTTGGTGACTTCGATCTGGATCCAATTGAAACGGAAAGTCGCCCCTTGGTAGCTGAGCATGCCTCATCACGATTATGGAGCATATCCTGATACCCCTCATCGTTTCGGAGCATCATTTTCTCAACCAATGATTGTCAAATAGGGTTGTCCTGTTGAGAGTGAAGGTGGTATGAACTTCACAAAATACCGTTACCACCCCAAAAAGTAGCCGTTTGCATTCCTGACATCTTTTTATTAGTGTAATTCCTACCAGAGTTCTACGACAAATGCGCGCGAGCTCGAAGCGTGACTGAATGAGTCGTTGAACATACCGGTACACGTACGATGTCATAAACATTATCCTACCGGGATTAGTACAGTATTTCGGATGAAGATGAACAGTATTCCAACTACGCTCCAGAAAGATTTAAAAAGAAAACGCTTTTGTGAGAGTGGCACCTACAACAATAGTTGCTAGAAGTTGTTGTATAATCGGCCCCTGCTTTCGTCAACGAAATAGCACTCTTGCCAAATCATCTCGTTTTCTCAAGTGGCACGATATCGCATGCTGCCCATCGTCGTCGTACTTTCATGTACAGTAAAATCAGTTAAAGCAAGGCTTTGTTGTGTACCAAACTACTGAAGTCGGTATCTGGACCGTAGAAAGATCGGGGTGTTCCCCGAGAATTGTTTTTGGACTTCATCGTTCATGTCCAAATTGTCGACGACAAAACGTTGTTGGATCATCGGACAGATGATGATTCTGCTGGTGCAGTATTACTTTTCACAAGCTCAGATTGTAGTTGGGTGGTAGCCATTCCTGCTGTGGCAACATCTGTCATCTGGATTTCTCTCGAAGTGATGGCAGCGTTAATAGCCTGCCAAAAGATATCTGCTACAGTTGAGAAAGGATAGAAAGTACAGTCGTTAGCCATCTAGACCATCAAGGCAAGAAGAAGGCCTTCGTTGAAAACCTACCAGAACTTGAAAATAACACACGGTATTCCGGCGGAATATTGTAGGTAATCAAGTTAACAGGACTGTTTCAAAAAAATTGTTAGCTGATAGACACGACTTGCAACATTGTCCACAAAAATGACACCTACGTCCAAACCTTGGCATTAGCTACCAACAGAGGCGGTAACTTTTCTTGAATCTGTGCTGGCATTTGATACGGGGGAGAGCCTTGTAGCAAGGCTGGCAATGGGATATCCCAAATCGAGAAAAATAGAGGAGACACGAAGAACTGCTCCAGCAAAATGCAAACGGCAGTTCTTGTGGCCTGTTCCACTGATGGTGAAGAACTTTGCCCCAGAAGTAAAGCACTTGTCAATTGATTGGCGATAGGGTCGACACTTTCAAACCAACAACTCCACAAGATTCCTCCACCGAGGCCCTTGCAAAAATAAACCGCTCCTCGTTTGGAATCATAAGAGTCTTCATTATCATTTCGGTCCACAGTTTGTGCAACTGCATCACCCATGAACGAGCAAATGCCACCGGTAAGAGATTGTGTTGGATAATAGTGATCCTGGAGAAGCATCGAATAAGCAGTGCTCAAGTCTGTCAGGAGGCTTGCATCGAGGGCCATTTGAAGAACTTTTGGTTTTTCTTGTTGTGGCCGTTGTTGGTGCGTTGCTGGGATGACGCCATTTCTAGTGGGAGTGAACGAAGTCGCTGGGAACATAAGTCGAGCCAGCAATAAGCTTCGGAGGATGTGCCGCACTGAAAGCACCATCTTCCTCTGGTGCCACTGCTGTATGCCTTGAAAGGAGATATGAAGGAAGAATAAGAGGTCGATTTGCCGATGATTCTCAAGAAGTGATTATTCGTGATCTCATGTCCGATGTGTTTTCTGTTTCCGTTTTCGGTCGTGTGAACGGATGACGTCATTTTTTTCAAAGTTGGAAGCACATTTTTTCACTTGGATCGGATTGAGAATGAATCAGCATCGCAACAAATTCAAACCACAACTTCAACACCATTGATCGTTCGATTCAGAGAGCAAGTATGCAAAGATCGGTCGTACTGTCTACGCTTCTTTTTTCGCTAAGAGTCAAAGGCTTCGCGCCCTCCACGCAAAAGGCTTCCCCGCAACAAGATTCCCAAAGGGCAGCCAAATCCATTTGCACCTTTGATGAAACGGATTTTGCGGGAAAGGTGGGCGACTGGCCCTACACTACTGCCGATCTCAATCGACTTGACAATACCGACGATTCCAATTTTTATGACGCTCCTCGATTTGTGACCCACATTGACGATTCCGCCATTTCGGTCCTCACCAAGTACTATCAAGAGGAATTTTCTGCCTTGAATCTCGAAAATGTAGACGTGCTTGACCTCTGCTCCTCTTGGATATCGCATCTGCCAGAGAACATTCAATATGGAAAAGTTGTCGGTGTCGGGATGAATGCAGAGGAACTCAAGGCCAACAAACAGCTAACGGACTACTATGTTCAAGATATGAACCAGAAGCCCAGCCTTGAGCAATTCGAAGAAAATTCATTTGATGTCATTTGCAATGTTGTCTCGGTGGACTACTTGACAAAGCCCCTGGAACTTTTTCAAGAGATGCACCGTATCTTGCGTCCCAATGGCGTAGCTCTTATGAGCTTTAGTAACAGATGCTTTGCCACAAAAGCAATTGCAATGTGGCTGCAAGCAGACGATATCGGGAGATTGACAATTGTTGGAAGCTACTTCCACTATTCTGCAAGTTGGGATAGCATCGAAGCCTTAGATCTCAAAGAAAGACGGGAAGCCCCAAAAAGACCGTCGACGCAAGAAATCTTTGCCAACCCTGCCCTTGGTCTAGCATGGATGAATACTGCTGGGGAAGTCGCGAAGAATAATGCCGGAGATCCAATGTTTGTTGTAAAGGGAGTAAAGAAATAGATGTGCCACACCTACTACATTCTCCCGTTGCAGGCCACAATGATGTCAACCGCAACTCCTGGCCATCGTAACAAGCAACACTTCATGGTATGGCTCGCATGCTGTATTTGTGGCCTGCATTCTTCTACCGCAATACACAACGGATACTATGAGTTGAAAGATACCAACATTCTTATGCTTCAAAGTTTTGAATTAAGTATTGGCAGTTTATTATATTTCAACCTTTACCAGTCATCACCGAAATCGGTCTCGTCCACTTCTGCTTCCGCAGCTTCTTCTGCTTCCGCGGCAGCAGCTTCAGCAGCCGCTGCTTCTGCCGCAGCCGCCTCCTCTGATGCTTGCCTTGCAGCTTCTTCTTCTGCCAATCGAGCGGCTTCAAGTTCGGCCTCAGAAGGTCCCGATTCTTCAGGTTCAGGTACAGGCTCATCAGCTGGTTCGGGTTGCTTTGATTCGCCGCCACCACCACCTTGGCGGGACTTGATCAACTCAATCAGATTCAAGTCTATATCTCCCTTAGCTGTTGGGTAATCAATGGATGACATTCCAACTCCCTTCGATTGCTCCCTTTGTGCAAGGAACATTTGTTCAACTTGGAGACCAATTTCCATGTCAGGGAAGAATTCTGGATTTGCAGACGGTGATGCCAAAGCTTTGGCGGCAGTTTCACTGACAGATGCAAGGTCCTCCTTCCAAAGGGCAACAATTTCGTCCATCTTTGATGGAAGATACGTTCGCACGAAAAGTGCAGCCTCAGGTAATCGATTTGTTTTGACAAGAATATCGGCGCAGGTTTCAACATCGCCCGTCAAGAAGTGGGCAACGAAGCCAACATTAGTCTTGCCCTTAGCAGTGGCCAACTCAGCCAGGCGCTCAACACCTGCCAAGTTTCCAACAGCAGAATATAGAAGAAGAAGATCGGAAAAGTCATCACTGGCAATTCCAGCAGCTTCACAAAGCTCAAGGTTGGTGTCCTTGAGAGCCGCATCAGACAGTCGCTTCCACTTTGATTGGGTCTCTGTCGATTCCTTATCTTCTTCTGGTGTTTCTACAAGAAGCTCATGGGCAGTTTCGATTTGACCCAACTCAAGAGCCAGATCGAATTTGTGGTCTGGGTCAGTGGTAACAGCATATGCTTCTTCCTTGAAGCCTTGAGACTCCAAGAAGCGAGCAACCTTGGTATATTCATCTTCTGGAATGTTTGGAAGAAGGGCATTAGCAGCTTCAAAGTCACCTCGCATAACAGCGGTTTGATATTGAAGAACAGCTAGAGTGACATTGTACGAGATGAGGCTCAGAGACTTGTCAATCAAGAAAACTCGGTCCTCCTTAGCCAAATATCCCAGAATGGAGTGCTGTGCTTGTCCACCGGCAGCTGTTTCCAAATGAACCAAAGTTTCGATTTGTCCGCCAACACTGTAGTTCAGTCTGCCTCCACCATTGACATAGATGAAACAGTCCCCGACCCACTTTCCAGATGTAATGTTGTCTCCAATTTCGTAAAGCAAGTCGAAAGACCCTTCAACTCCATCTTCAAGGCTGATATTTCCCATGCTAATGGCTTCTGCAACCTTTTCACTGTTGTAGCTCAAGACGAAGGCGGAATCGTCAGTGGCCAAGAGAACCATGTTCCCAGCATCACTCCAGTAGACTTCCTTAGGAGTAGCTTCGATCTTTTGGACGAATTCACCAGAATCCCAATCGTAGAACAAGATGGAACCATCTCCGCCCTTAACACCAATCATGTGACCTCCAAAGAGACCCTCAGCACTGGAAGTTGCTGGGATGATGGTCTGGCTTTCCTTAAAGTTCTTGAAGACCTTGATGCTATTGCTTGACTCTCTGATACAGTAGTCTCCAGTTCCACTTCCAGACCAGACAAAGTCCAAAGCTTGTCCGAATGCTTTGTTTCTCAGAGCTTGAGAGGTGTAGATGATGAACTCGCCATCGCCGCAAACGGCAACGAAACGGCCGTTGCAGTTGTGCTTGAGCATTTGTGGGTACAATTCACACGATCCCAAGTCACGTGGAATAACGGTGAGACGTTCTCCATCAGGGGTGGCATCGTCGCCAGTTCCAGCTACCCCCTTGACAGAAGTTGTTTGGATGTCATTGTTGGTTGCCCAGACAACCTTGCCTGTGGCATCCATGGAAGCAACTGGATCGTCAGATCCAAGCTCGATACACACGCAACCTTCATCGAAACCAATGGCAAGCTTGTTCGAATTCGGAGAGGCAGCAAGGGCCCAAGCACGTTCCATGCCATAGTTCAACGCAGTCTCGGCACGGTAAGTTGTGGATTGCCAGATTCGCACGGTACCATCCTCACTAGCAGAAGCGATAATTGGCAATTTAGGGTGAAACATGACAGCACAGACATTATTTGTGTGTCCATCCAAACTGTGGACAATAGATTTTGTCTGGAACGATGGGAACAGGATGCAAAGGTTAGAAAATGATTCAATTGATCTCGTTGCATCAGCATTTCAATCGTACCTGGTAATCCCAAATCTTGACAGTTTGATCATCAGCTCCACTCAGAATGTATGGTTTGTCTCCGGATGGGTAGTAGTCCACACAGTTGACTCCTCTTTCGTGTCCCTCTAAAGTATAGTGCGGTGCGTGCGATCCAAGTCCCCAAACCTTGATGGATCGATCCAATGACGCACTAGCAAATGTATTTGTATCTTTAGGATTGAATTTGACTTGCATCACATAGTGAGCGTGTCCCTCAAAGATTTGAGTGCAGTCGAAACCGCGGTCCCAGTCCCACAATTTGATCGTCATATCATCGGAAGTCGAAAGGACATATGGGAGGGAAGGGTGAACTTCGAGACTACGAATGTAATCGGCATGTGCCTCGAATTCCTTAATCTTTTCCATCGTATTGTAGTTGAAGCAACGCATTCTCATATCATCAGAAGCAGCAAGAAACCATTGTTTTCGGGCAACGAACTTTGCGCATCGCACTGGGAGCTCGGATACTTCAAAGGATTTGACCATGCTTCCTGACTCATAGTCCCATATCATTACATTTCCGGAATACAGAGCAGCCAAAACCCATGGCTCAGAAGGGTGGATATCCACACTCTTTACACGCTCACTCTGAGCAGAGAGTTTCTTCTTGATGTCCAATCGAAGTGGCTAAACGAACAAACAAACAATTAATGGTGAGGACGGATATTTGAAAATCACCCATGACAAGAGTCACAAAAAGTCAAGAGTTTTTTGGCAACTTTCAACTTTTGTCAGCTTTCCGTATATACTACATTGAACATCTATGTTTTATACGCCCGGATTTATTGAGTGGAAAGGATCCGGTTGCTAGGTTGACTCACCATTGTTGATGTATGATCGGAGGACTAGTGCGATATTCGGATGACCTTGTCCAATGCCCCATGCGTTTCTCGCTACGGCACACCGTATGTACATTTTGTACTGTGGATGGATTACTGGGTTTCACGGACACTTTCGGACTTTCTGGTCTACTTCAATGCACAGTGCAAAAGATGGATAGGTTCGTTGTAGCATTAGTTTAGTTGGTTTCATTTTTTCTAGGTAGTGTATTCATTCTTTAAAAGTGATCCAGAGTGATCATTCATCCAAGTCTCTGAAGGAAGCGGTCTTGAGTGAGTAGCTGCGCAACCTCTTTGAAACAAGAGAAGAATCGTCATCGTGTCCTCGTCCTGATTTCTTTAGTTTCGATGCATAAGTCCCCTTGAATCGTTGCATAGCAGCATCGGAAGCTTTGAGAAATGGACACTTCCGGTAAGAGTCAAAGTTACCTTCAGAGGTACAACGAATGAACTTTTCAATCTTGTACAAAGCTAAAAGAAGAAAGCAAACTTGGAAAAGTCCAACAACTCCCATAGGAGTATCCATAGCAGCCTCCGCATAGTTCTTGGAATGCTCTTTAGGATCGACAATGTAAAGCCCCACCATTGCAAGGAAGGCGACGAAAGTAGAACGCTTAATGATGCGCAATCGCTTGGCTTGTCGATCACGGCGGCGGACTTGCCTCCGCGAGACACCAGAGCAAATTGACATTTTGCTAGAGAAGGACGCGTCAAAGGATTTGGACCAAGAAGAGTAGGACTCGTCAACAGAATCTTGCAGACTCGAACCCAAACTCTGTCCGTCCGATCCAATTGAGTCTTGACGAACAAGAGGCTTTGGGACAAACTCTTCTTCTTTCTCCCAGCCCGAAACTGCTGCGTTTGCCGCAGCTGCTTCTGCAGCCGCGTGTTCCATTGCTAATTTCATTTTTTGCTGTGATTCGACCTTAATTTCTTCGGCTTCGTCATGTTTTTCGAGCACGTCTACATGTTCTCGTGAATTGCTTCTGACGCTTCGATTTGAGCGATGCTTTCTGGATCGGCGTTTCTTTGGTGCCAATGGATCTGCTCGCTTTAGAAGCTTGACGATCTTTGGATTAGATAGAATCTGTTTGGATAGTGCTGCAACCTTGGTTCCGGAGTATCCCTTTGGAATAGCCACCAAGATTTCACCTAATGTAATCTTTGCAGAGACCATCCCAGAGCTTGTTTCACTCGCGAGAACGTCCAAATCAATGAGCTCTTCTTCTGTCTTTGGTCGGCAAAGACCGCTGTACTTTTGAGTTCCTAGAGCCGCTTCAGTAGCATTCTCTGGAATCATCTGGATGATTTTTCCAACAGTGGTATCATTAGGCATGTAGATCAGCTGAATCAACTCAAAGATCTTGGACTCTGGTTGCAACAAGAGGAGGAAGATCTTGTATGCATTGGGATCATACTTGCGGCTACTTTTCTTTTTCTTCTTGCTTTTGGAAGATTCCGGAGACTTTTGTAGCGCAAGAGAGTTTGCTTGCTGAAACTTCTTGGATAGACTTTCATCGTCATAGCGTTGACCAGACGACTTTCTCCCGTTGTTTAGAGAATATAGCTGAGGAGCCGAAGGTCTCATGGGAGAGTTAGCAGAGTATTTGCCTTCTCTTGTGGGCTGATGGACAAAGTCCGGTTCCACAATCGCTGGAGATGGTTTCGAATTTTCGTTCATATTCGATTGCGATGGTTTCATCTGAATTGAAAAGAAGTTTTCACCGCGATTTTCGTCAGAGGAATTGCTTTTAGTGGGTGTAACTACTCGTGAAATGGAAGGAACTGGTGATGCCTCTCTCGTTCTTGGAGCTCGATTTTCGGTCTGTTGATAATCTCTGAGAGTCATGGGAGTGAGTCCTGTCTCCTCGATAATTGCTTACGAGTCGTTTGATTTTGGTTGACAGACGCAAACCAAGATTGATGGAATAGTGTGCAAATCGCGTTTCAATAGGATCGTGGTGCAATACTACTGTTGGATATTGCTCCATGTATTTCGAACAGTTGTAGGTGGGGAGTTGGCATATCAAGTCCAACAGACAAAAGTGGGGTATGGAACAGCTCCGTTCAAAACGCGTAGCTGTAGTACATTGACGGTTTTTTGGTTTCAAATTTTCATTTCAAATTCCGTTATTTCTGTTCGACCCATACGACTACTAATTTGACCTACCCGACTGATCCCATCAAAACTTCCAGGTGGCAACTCAAAAAAAAGCAGCTACATCCATTGGAAGCAACCAATACCGAACATCTTCCATTGCCCATCATGACGCTAACCATGATTCTTTGGTTATCACTCCTATTGTGCACAACCTTCATACAGGCCGAAAGAAGCTCATTTGGACTGGCGGCAGGCGGCGCAGTTTTTGGGAAACGAATGGCTGCCTCTAAGTTGTTTCCCCCACCATCCAGAGTTTTGCTATCGACCAGAGGGGGTTCGGAGGAAGAAGAGTATGACACTGACGATGAATCGGAAGAAGAAGACTTTTTCGATGATTTCGACTTGGAAGAGGACGCCGAAGAAAATTTTGACGAAGACAATACAGTGGAAAGAATCATCCAAGCCTACAAGGACACACCTCCGCTCACAAAAGGGTACTTGACAGCTTCTGCAGTTGCGACAGGTATAGGATACCTTTCCAAAACGGATTTCCCAAAGCTTCTTGTTCTAGACTGGAACAAAGTGTTGTATAAAGCCCAAATATGGAGACCATTCACAACCTTTCTCAACTTTGGTCGGTTCGGATTGGGATATGCAATGACAGTGCATTTTGTGTGGAATTATATGAGTACTCTGGAAAGGCTGCATCACCACAAGCCGTATGATTTCTGGATCATGATCATCTTTGGTATGATGAGTATGGTGATTGGATATCCAGCCATGAAACTGAATCCAAAGTTCCTTGGTCACAACTTGTCTACCTTTTTGGTGTACATTTGGAGCAGATATCATGAAGGTTTGGAAGTCTCGATGTTTGACCTCTTCACCACACGAGCAGAACTTTTGCCTTGGTTCTTCTTGGCACAAACGTTCCTTTTGGAGGGTGAACCTCCAATGTTGGATTTCTTGGGCATCGTCTTTGGTCATGTGTACCATCACTGCAAAACCGTCGGTCTATTGAGAGCTCCACAGTTCGTCGTTGATTGGTACAAAACCAGTGATGCAGCAGCATCAATACGGCAGAAATACAAGAAAATCTCTACAGATTTTGTCCTATAGCATCATCGTCATCAGACTACTGGTACCTATCATTATCAAGGCTCGTTCCTCTTCTCTGTTGTATTCGGGCATGATTTAGTCCTTCTTTTGTTCGCCAAAGTCAAATAAAAAAATTCTCCTCCCGCCCACATCATTTGCTTGATCCCAATCGGATCTGTCCATCATCGATCAATCATGACTTGGCTACAACTCGCACACAAGACAGCAATAATAACGGGAGCAGCGTCGGGTATCGGTTCGGCTGGTAAGAAACATTTAAAGAAAATATGAATGAATCAACTATGCAAAAGATCTCAACTAAATTTTGATTTGCAGTTGCTAAGTCGCTCATAACTGCAAAATGCAATGTTGTACTAGCCGATAGAAACATGGATGCTTTGGAAGATGAAGTCAGTCGTCTGAAACAAGTTTCTTCCACACAATCTCCGCTGCTGGTAGTGGGTTGCGACGTGACCGACCCCCAAGAGGTGCAGCAGTTGATCCAAGCCGCGGATCACTTCGCATCGGAACATTCCGAACCTGAGAAAAAGGCAACGCTACTGGTGAATTGTGCTGGAATCCTCCGCGATAACTGGGTCTCCAAGCTTACCCTTGAAGATTGGGATGATGTTTTGAATGTAAATCTGAAAGGGACCTTCTTGACCTGTCAAGCCTTTCTCGACCAAAACCGAATCACGGAGAATGGGAACTCTGATGATATCTCTGTCGTGAACATTGGATCCATCGTTTCCGAAGCTGGAAACATGGGTCAAGCGAACTATGCTGCGAGTAAGGGAGGGGTCTTAGGACTAACTCGATCGTTGGCCAAAGAAGTTGCGCCATTGAACGCTCGAGTCAATGCAGTAGTTCCAGGATTCATTGAGACTCCCATGACGAATGCCATCCCAGATCATATGAAATCCAGAATGTTACCAAGGATACCACTGAAAAGATTCGGGCAACCCACCGAAGTCGCCGATGCCGTAACGTATTTGCTTTCACCTCGAAGTTCTTACATCACAGGGCAATCACTACAAGTGTGTGGAATGGCTTCCTTGTAACAAGAACACCCAATCCAAACAGCAGCTATTGAAATGTTTTAGTAGTATGGCATTGGATAGTGTAATCAATCTAATAATATCAGTCTAGTGTACAATTATTGTAATCATGGTTTGTTCTCTATGCAGCGGGTGCGAATGTTTGTCCACTGAGGACAACAAAGTTGAAGTAAAATGTGTCTCTGTGTTGCTTTCCAACAACAGAAGTTGATTGACAGGAAAGGGACTCGCTTAGCTTGTCGAGAGATTGATGAAGTGCGTCCATCATCGCGAGCTCTCGGTAAATGCAGGCTTGGTTGTTTATTATGGCCATTTGGAGGAATGACCAATCACAAGTGGCTGATTCCGAGTTGATGCGGGTTTGAACCTTTTGCAAGAGATCAAATGCTTTTCCCAAAAGGTTGTACCCCTTTTCGCCCAATCGAGTCCCCATTAGGTTGGAAACCAGAGCCAGGTTGTACCATATTACCCAAGAGTAACCACGATCACAAACTGAATCAAGCTTCTCCAAGTCTTGAGGATTGATGGTAACCTTCAAGGCACGCAAACAGAGAAAAGATGAGATGCCTTCGTTGAGACAGAGTTCATTCTTCTTCTCCTCCTTGGGTCGATTGTAAGTGGATGAGCATTCTACCCAAAAGTATCGGTACATCCCTCTGTAGGCATCCTCTGTCTGCTGTTCTTGTCTCTCTTCAGTATCGGCACTAAGAAGAGCTGTAGCCTCGATAAGGGCTTGGTATGCATTTACTAGTAGTCCAGATTCAAATTGATCAACAGCAACGTTGTTGAGGTGAATTGCTCTTCTATTCCTGTGGATCATGGTCATGGTTGTCGTTTGTGTTGTTTGTGTTGTGATTTTATGAGGGAAACTGGGATCAGATGCACCACATTTGTACCTTCATTTGTACCTGCCTCGTACCGGTACAAGAGTGTTGGAGTTAAAAGGGTTGCCATTCGGACAATTAAAAGTTCAAGTTCAAGGAGAATTCTGGATCAGACTATTGCACAGCTGTTGTTTTTTACTTATGAAATTCAAAGCGAACTTGAACTTGAAAAGAGACAATGGTGTTCAAAGAGAAACTCAGCTAGAGCCGAAGAGCCGTTTAAGGACCTGTGTTAATTGTTTTGTTCTGCTCTGCGCATACGGTTGGTGGTAAAATCTAACATTGTTCGGCTGACTACTGGTGCTGACGCATCGCAGAGAGTGCTTTTTTTACCACTGACGCAAGGCGTTGTATTCAAGCAACAAAGTTGTCCCATATTTATGTTTGCGCACTTTTGCGTCAGAACCCATATCTGTACGAATGTGGTTTCCCCGCGTTTCGTCGATGTCGCTCGAACGTACACACTTTTTGAAAGCAAAGGTGACGCATGTTGCATTGTGAGCTGACGCGAAAAAGGAACTTTGATTGATGACGGAAACCCTGACCAATATGTTTCCAGTACCAGGTACCAGTACCAGTAGTGTACCAGATACCAGGGTACTTGTACCACACCATACATTGAAGTGTTGTTCAACATTGTGCAACGCGCATCAGTTGAACTACGAAGATGACTCTCAATAATCGACAGGCTAACATATGTATATCATAGCAGAATTATTTTATAATATAATCTTCAACTGGGATGCACATTTTGGCTAGTAGTCCGTAAACCACGATGTGGGTTCTAACCAGTTTTATGCTTCAACTGGATATGAGTACCGTACACATTTTAAGTCTTCAACTATTCTGTAACCGGCATCATGTTGAACTACGAATATGACTGACTCAATTGAAGAGGCTAACATACGTCCTACCTGATCTATGCACTTACTGCATATCTACGGTGACAATGTCCTTTGTGTTGAATTCTTCAATTGGGATTCTGTAGCTGTTTTGAACAGTCTGTCAGCCGTGGTGTGAATTCTTCTTTAAAATTGGTACTTGTATTCATCGTTCGAAATTCTCAAACGCTCTAGATACTTTCGCTCTTCTTGCGCGTAATGGTACTTGCTCCTCGATCTGTTCCTACACTCTGCAACTGCCGCTGGTGCTGGAGAACCTCAATCGCAATCAAAATCACAACTTTAACCTAGCTGATCTTGCATCCCGCTGCTACGATATCTCGTCTTCGATTTCCATCATTGTTCATTAACAAAGGGCTTTGGCCTTGGCATTTCTGGGATACAAACTCATCAAATGGTACCTTGCATTTCGAACTCTTGTAGCGAGTGCATCCAATAGATCCCAACAGTTCGTTGGAAACTGCACCATCATAACCTGCCTTCTGAATAAGGCTCATAACTGTTGTGGCTTGATCCCATCTCTGTTCCTGGGCAACTTCTGGCAGGTATGTGGCACTGAACTGATTTCCCCCCATTTGGAATTTGATAAGGATACCATGTACTCCCACGGTCCAATCGTAAACATCTCGGCAGACTTCATAGTCGATCAGCAAACTGACACCAACTCGAAGACTCCTGATTTCAGACTTTTTGATGGGATGAAATCGACGATCCCTAAGCGCGCTTGTCAGTGCATATTCACCAACACTAGAATCTAGACGCCTTGGACTTAGCGTCCCGATACATCCACGCAGCTGCCATGTTCGGTTGTGCATTTTCTCCCAAGTGACAAAGAGAGGACATTCCACTAATCTATCAGGTAGATCATTAACAAAGCCAGGCAATCTACCGGGCGTTCGATTTTCCACCAACGCCCCAATGAGAACCTCGAAGCAATAGTAGCACATTTCTGGTGTCGCTTGTAACGGCTGCATCGTTGAGTGAACCGTCAATTTTTTGATCAGAAAACTTAGGGAAACACTTCAGATGCTATTGTGATTGAAATCCATGGAACATCTGAACTAGGCGGTTGCTTCATACAGATTATCACAGTTTGGTGAGGATGATTCGTGACTTTCAACTTTAGTGATGATGTTGTTGTCTCCTCCTCAAATCAGCATCGACGGCCAGGCGGCTCGCTCGTCTTCTGATAATGACCATCGATCTCAACGTACTGGTGTAGTTTTCAAACGTCACTTACTTGAGAAGAAAGTTCATCGAAGAAAATCGAAAGTGGCAATAGCATTGAAGGCATCTGACATCACCCACTGATTCGTACTGCGTAGCAACCACTTGAAACATTTCTCCTCAATTGGATTGGAAATATATCATAAATCCCAAGGATGCAGTGGAAACATTTCGTCGTTCTCTGTTGTTTCAGTAAATTTTTGCTGTCAGAAGCATTTACATCGCAGACATCAACTTTACCGAGACATCATCTTCAACATGGCCCACCACAACTATGCATGAGTGAAGAAGGGTCTTCGCCAGAGGGAATTCCCAGAAATATCACTCAGTTGGCAGAGAGAAAGATTCGTTTGGCAAAGGCGCAGGCTGAGGTCGACCGTATTCTCAATTGTCCGATTGATCCTCCTTTCGACACAGAGACAGAGCTGGAGAAGGTTATCAGCATTAGCCCCCCACTGGTTTCGGAAAACTCGATTGAATATGCAAATGAAGAGCAAATCAGCGAGATGGAAGCAGAACTCTACCAAGCTGTGAAGAAACAAGAATTTGCAAAAGCATCAGAGATAGGAGAAGCTATTTCTCAGAAACATGTGGATGATTGTGGTCTTGTTTTGCAGGCTAATTCAAGATTTTATGATGCCTTCAGCAAGAAAGATCCTGCCGCAATGGAATCCATATGGCTACAAGATCGATCGTGCATTTGTATTCACCCTTCCCATAAACCTTTGGTACGTTTCGTCATGAAAAATTTCCTCGATGAATCCATTTATTTTGCTGACACTTTGTTCACAGGTTGGAGCAAAAAACATCATGAGTAGCTGGCGTGACATGTTTGAAAGTTCAAATGGTAGTTTTCAAAGGAGCTGGATGGAACCTCAGGAAGTCAGAATAACTGTACAAGCGACCACAGCCATTATCACGTGTGAAGAGCATGTGTTCACAAGAAGGTTCGTTCGGGGCAAGACGAGAGAAACTGAGCTCGTCAACAAGCTACAAGCAACCAACGTGTTCCGAAAAATTGGTGGAAAATGGTACTTGAGTTATCATCATTCCTCGTGGCATGCGGGTAGTGAAGCTGCAAAAGTTGCTCTGAAGCACAGCAAAGGTGAAGATACCTCCAAAGATGGCGAAGACGATAAGCCGACTCCTGCAATCAGCAGTATCCTTCGACCAGAGAATGTCGGACCGATTCTTGGTGATCCAAAATCAGGCAGTCTATCCAAAAGTGGTCCAAAGAAAGTTATCATGGGTTCGTTGTCCGACCTCTTGAGTGGGCAGCTTGGAGATATTATGGGAGGTGGGTCTAATGACGCTGATGAAGGAATTGAGGAACTCTTAGGAGGAGGCATTGAAGGAATGGGTCCTATGGGACCCGGAAAAGCCATTATCCGCGTTCACAATATTGGTGGTAGTTCAAATGTTGGCAATGGTAGTAACGATGTCAGCGGCCCAACGTACGAATGGGCGAGTGACGACGACGACGACATCGATTCGAGCTTGGAAGGTGGAAACAAAAAGAAGTCTCAACAGAAATGTATTGAGCTGCTACGAAAACTGGCAATAGATGGTAGAGTGTCTCAAAAGCAAAAGAGAATTCTGCTCACAGATATCATTAGCTGTTCATCCAAGGGGGAAAACAGTATGGTAGAAGTTGCATTCGAGCTCTTGTGCGGAGAGAGTGGAAACGATGAGGATGCAGAAGAAGATTTTGCTGATCAATGCCGCATTTTGGCAGATCAGAAGTTCGAGTAAATAGCAACATTAAAATATCAATATATTTTTATATCAGTGCCGGTAGAGTACAGCAGTACTTCAGGGTAAAGGATAAAGTCAAATGTCTATTCCAATCTTGTTCCAATTCAGCAAATTACTCCTGTTGTTTGGTCTGTGAGTTCTCCGGTTCCACGTGGAACCGTTGGCGATGCCCCGACAAAACTACGAGTATAAGCCAAAAACTACAGTATCACATATATAAAAAAAATGAAACTTGGGTCCACAACGATACTCACACTGGCCTTACTGGGCCTGGCAAATAGAGTAGAGGGATTTATTGGCAATCAAAAGTCCCGGCACGTATCCTTTCCACTCCACGCATTGCAATATGATGCAACACTATGTGACACAACATTTTCAGAACAGTACAACGATTTTCTCCCGGACTGGCTGCTGGAAAAGTGCGAGGAGAATGGGTTCGTTTTTCCAACATTGATCCAACAGAGATCTCTTGATTGTTTCATGCATGAAGATCCAAATTCCGTTGTAATTCAGGCCCAAACTGGGTCGGGGAAGACATTGACGTATTTGCTACCACTTCTGGCCCGTTTGGAGGATAGAGCATCAGTGCAAGCAATGATTGTTGTACCGACTAGAGAACTGGGATTGCAAGTTGCCAAGGTTGCAAAACGACTGGCGGCAAGAAAGTTTATGATTATGAGTTTGCTTCAGGGTAGCCAGTTAAAGCGACAACGAGCTTGGGCATGGGCCGAGACGCCTCAAGTGGTGATTGGGACACCAACAGAAATTCTGGATATGGTGCAATATGGTGGTATTCCAAGGATCAGCACTATAAAATATGTAGTTGTGGATGAGGTGGATGCATGCCTTGTGCACAAATCTGGTGCCGCACTCACCAGTAAGGACAAAACCATATCATCAGATTTGCATGTGCTTCTGTCCAAATTCTTGAGCCCAACGTTCGCAGAAGAAGAGGACGACACCGCCTATCTAGAAAACACCAAAACCAAGAGACAACGAAAGTTTAAGGAACGACAAACTGTATTTGCCTCTGCCACGATCCCACAGCATCGCCATTTCCTGAAGCAATGCAGGTCGAATCAATGGACTTTGGAAGAACCAGTATTCATCTGCACAAGTTTGGGAGAAGCCCTACCCCCAACTTTATCCCATGGCTACATGCTTTGCCAATCAAAAGAAAAGAAACTGGCTAGTCTCCGGATGCTCGTTAAGAAATTGAAATCTCCTACGAATAAAGTCATTATCTTCTGTGATTCCTTCCGACCAATGGAAGAGATGGGAATGGCACTGGCTCATGATGTAGAGGGGATCTATTTCCAGAGTCGGACAGATAATCCCGAAGAACAATATTTGCAACCAATGACATCTGTCTTACGATTTGAAGACTCCCTTAGCCAACGTGCCGAAGCCACCGACTCGTTTTCGGATCCTTCCCAGTTTCGAGTCATGCTTACGACTGATTTGGCTGCCCGTGGCTTAGACATTGCTGGGATCACCCATGTGGTACACTTTGACTTGCCTCCCGACGCAGATACCTATCTTCACCGCTCGGGACGAGCAGGTCGGTTGGGCAAACGCGGAAAAGTCTTATCTATATTGACTGAGGATCAAGAGTTTGTTCTCTTTCGTCTGGGCAATGCTCTAAATCTGGACTTGAATTTGGTTGGAAGTCGAAAGAAGAGTCAAAAGCAGCAAAAATCTTGATAAAAATATTGATGCGCTGAAACGAGAATGAAAAGATTGGTCTATTCTATTAATCTACAAGATCCATCCCTGTTCCCTACAGCAAAGCAACCAAAAGGATTGTGGAACAAATGTAGAATGATAATGAGATGTCTCCATGAGCCAAATTTCCCGCAGAATCCATCTCTTCTCCTCCCCTTGACCGATTTGCCTTGTCTTCTTTCGAAGGATCCCACGGTTCAAAACTTGGAGCCTCACTTGGGTGCGCTGTTGCAATTGAAGGGGACTCGGATGGGTTCAACGAGGGTTGACCGCTAACGACTCTTGTGGGCACAAATGATGCCACTGGTGAAGGCTGCATAGATGGCTCTGACGATGGTAACATTGTTGGTGTTGTGGAATGTGTTATTGTTGGTGACATGGATGGTCCTGCTGATGGTGGAGTTGAAGGAATGGTAGACGGGATTGCCGAAGGATACTGGGAAGGAGCATCTGTGGGAGCAGAAGATGGACGCATGGACGGCGAAACGGATGGAAGAGCTGTTGGTTGCGAAGATGCCGTCACCGTTGGGGCAAAAGATGGTTGCAAGGATGGTACTTGCGATGGTGATGCACTCGGTAAAGATGATGGTAATGGAGTCGATGGTGAGGAACTCGGCATGGTGAGTCCATTCAAAGCATCCAAGACATAGTCCCCGGCGCAGTTGTTCCCCCTGAGCCCCGCAAGAGTATTGGTGCAATCGAAGTCATAGCAATTGTAACCAATGAAGCCATAAATGGGGTGTACCACCCCGTCTACAATTTCACACTTGGCGCATGCTTCATTTTGTACCGAAATGTTGCAATTTCGTTCCGTATCCACTGTGTAGCACAGATCGATATCATAGGGCTTTTCAAAACCATAGCAATAAGAGGCAACTGCACCACCTTCCGATACAACATGGGTGACTTCATTATTCCCACACAAATTATCCGTCTTGCATTCATACTCGCTAAGAGTACAAGTGAATTCACCAATCTCTTCTGCCAGATCAAACTTATCACAGTTGCAGTCGTAATTTCCTGCATCAAAACTGGTTGGATCGCAAACCGAAGGAGCCGGAAGAAAGTAGCTTCGCAAATTCCTGCGATGGAGGTCATGAAACGATTCTTGTGACAAGCATAGCCCCCCGAGTGTGGAACTATCGCTTTCGACACAATATTGATTGACACCGCACCCAAGAATTCCAATGTCAGGTGCGCATTCCTTCTGATCAGTCGAAATAACAGCATCTGTCGTGGTCCTTCTTCTTGGGTTCCGTAAGACGGATGGTTTTGCTTGGATCATGGTTGTGCTCTTCTTTTGAAGTGCATTCTGTAGACGTCGTCGAGCTCGCCTTCTCACTTCGGGTTCATTGAAACGAATGGATTGAGTTGCAATATTGCGTTGTTGCATGAGTTCAGTGCTTGTCGTCATCACATGATCCTCTACTGATGGCTGTGCCATCGCTGAAGCTGCTGGTAAGCTGCTTTGAGCTAAGATGGCTGTCGCCAGCAGGAAGCGCATTCTCTAGGTCTCTGATAACTGTTAGAAGCAGCTGGATTCTCCCGCTCAGGTTTTGGTGTGCTGTGATGCTTTCGTAGTGATGCTTTCGTAGTGTATGAAAATGAACTTAACTTGACCGTTGTGGATGGAAGTCTCACCTGTTCGTTCATTCGTGCTATGATACCTTGTCGAGCTTGCGATTTTTTTTGTCTAACTAGGATTCCCGGGTCAGAAGTGACTGAAATCCGATTCGACACCTCCGACCATCCAGAAAATCCTTCCACCTGGCAGGTTGTGACGCAGTTGTTGAGACTGGAAGATCGCGATGAAGGAGAGAAAAGGAAATAAATTTCACCATGAAGCTTCTTGTAGCGGCCACCCTCATTTCCTTGGCTGCGGCCTTTTCGCCCAGTGCCAACATTCGTAATGGCCAGACTTCCCTTGCCATGATCCCCAAGGAAAAAGCCACTGGAGCCTACTTTCCTTTTGAAAGCAAGACCGAGTTGAACGCCAACAAAGAAGCTGATGATGGCAGTGGTGGTGTTCGTCAGTTGTTGGGAGTCCGAGGTGCTGCCCAAGAAACCAATATCTGGAAGATTCGTTTGCAATTGACGAAGCCTGTTACGTGGATTCCATTGGTTTGGGGTGTCATGTGCGGTGCTGCCTGTTCTGGAAATTACCATTGGATCTGGAACCCTTTTGATGAGAATGATCGCAACGTCATGTTGGGTTTGGAGGATGCTGCCAAGGGATTGACTGCCATGATTCTTGCTGGACCCTTCTTGACTGGTTACACCCAAACCATCAATGATTGGTATGATAGAGAAATTGATGCCATTAACGAACCCAACCGGCCCATCCCATCTGGAGCCATCTCGGAAGGAGACGTCATTGCCCAAATCTGGGTTCTTCTTATTGGTGGATTGGCTCTTTCATACGGTCTTGATGTCTGGTGTGAACACGAGTTCCCAATCAACCTTGCTTTGGCTATTTTCGGATCCTTCATCTCGTACATTTACTCTGCCCCTCCATTGAAGCTGAAGCAAAATGGTTGGGCCGGAAATTACGCCTTGGGTGCTTCTTACATTTCTTTGCCATGGTGGTGTGGACAAGCCGTCTTTGGAGAATTAAATAGACCAGTCTTCTGGATTCTGTAAGTTGCATTCTATATGGGAGTCATCCATGTGCAGTTGAATCGAGGCCAATTCATGCTCACACTCCCCAATATCTTTCCCTCTATCCATTCATTCATTCAATGTTTAGTCCCATTCTATACTCCATTGCCGGTCTGGGAATTGCCATAGTGAATGACTTCAAGTCTATCGAGGGAGACCGCGAGATGGGACTCGAATCTCTTCCCGTTGCCTTTGGTGTTGACGGCGCTAAGTACATTTGCGCTGGTTCGTTGACCATTACGCAATTGGGCATTGCCGCCTACCTTGCCACCATTGGCGAAACTCCATACGCCATTGGTCTCCTCGCCTTAGTCATTCCACAAGTGTACTTCCAAGCTACCTTGTTGCTTCCCGATCCTATTGAGAATGATGTCAAGTACCAAGCATCGTCGCAACCCTTTTTCATTTTTGGATTGCTCGCTACATGCATCTGCCTTGGACACCACGACTTCGTCGCTTAAAAAAGTAAATAGAAACGAGATGAAGATGATGATTGCTTCAAGCAACGTGTGTTCTATATTTTTCTGTTATGTTGTAGTATGCCGGTAGCTCTGGCTTGTGTGAATTGATTAATAAATTCATCCATTCATTCATTTGTTGATTCCTATAACGGCTCAGTCCTGTTGCATCATCATCATCATCATCATCATCATCATCATCATCATTAGCAATGCAACACCTTCCCACCACTCGAGGCCAAATTCAGTTGTTCCATTTGTGCTTGCGCCCGATCCAATTTGGACTTCATTTTATACTCGTGCCATTTGCGTCGCTCTTCGTCCTCAAATTCTTGTTCCCATTGGATTTCGTCTAGCTTTACTAGTTTGGCCATCATCGTGGTGGCAGGAACGACGAACAACTTTTGCAAAAGACCGACCACAGCGCATTCCTCGACCCCCGCGGTAGCTCCCAGATCCGAACACAATTGAAAGCCTGTTAGAGAAAGCTTTTTGACGTCCCATACCGCTAATGTATTCCAGGGACAGGTTCTTCCACTCAAGTCTTGTGTACCGGGTGAGTACAGGTGTCCAGGCAGAGCGGCTCCCGCCACGAGTGTATCTATGTCCACATGTCGACACAATTTTTCAATAGCCTCTTTGGGGGCCTTGATTTCAGCTGAGCAAAACATGATCAATCCGCAATCGACCTCGACCGCATAGGTCACCAAGGCATTCAACGCGGGCGTAAACTTGCCCCAGGGGGTGACAGGAAGAATTTGAATCTTGCTAGTACCTGCTGTTGTGGCAAGTGCCTGACGAATAGCCGTTGGATAATCGTAGCCCTCAATTTTAGAAGTGCTGTCCACTGCAATCACTGGAATGGAGTTCTCCACGGCTTCTGCCATTTGACCAAAGCTTGTCACCAGACTAGCCAATTTCTCGGCGGTGGGAGGTGAAGTGGCCTTTCCCAAGTGCAGACGAGTGGCAATCATTACCTTGGGAGCAAGGCAAGAATCCTCGGTACTCTTATCCGTGGAAGTAGTCATTTCGGTCAATGCTGTGGTCGTTTGTAACGGCAGGAAAGAGAAGAGCAGAAGAAGAAGAAGGAGGGACGACAGAGCTGATAAGTTGTGATGGGGCATTCTTTGGGTTGGTTCGAGAAATCGAAACGAAAGAAATTTGATGATTCATATGCTGGACTCATCCGACCCAAATACATGGCGAATGAAGAGAAGGAGAAAAAGAATGTTCTTTTATTGACATCGTTCGTCGTTCGGTTGACCAACAGTCATTTTTTCTTCAACCAAAACTGCCGACTTCTGTGGCATTTGCTTTCCGGACAAAAACACTACCTACGTAAACCATGGGTAGACAACAGCTACTGAATTGTTTACGGCTAGCTCTACTACAATGGTTACTGTTGTTACCATGCGTCGAATGCTTTCAATCACCAATGCTACCAATTTCGATGTCACCGCCCAGCCCCCATCATCAACAACGACGGATTGTCCACCAAACTCAATCAGCTTTGCTTTGTCAACTACTCGGAATGAATTGCGCCACTCCTACGGATTTCAATTTCTCCTTTAGTGGCTTTTGCAGACGTGGGGGTGAAACGGACATCCATCAAGACGGATGGGGGATTGTCATTTACGAAAATGGGAGTCTACGACAGTTTCACGATGCCGAACCCGCTTCCACTTCTCTCTTGGCAGATTTTGTGTGTCGATTGCCCATTCGCACCCTCAACATGATGAGTCACATTCGATTTGCCACTGTCGGTGAAGTTAATTTGAGTAACGTCCATCCCTTTCGACGGGAAATGTGGGGGATTGACTTTTGCTTTGCGCATAACGGAGAAGTTCCTCTTTTTGATCAATGTCCCAATCATTGTTTGACATCACTGCTTCAAGATGATGATGAGGGTTTAGAAAATGTCTATTATTACAACCCTGTGGGAACCACAGATAGTGAAGCTACCTTTTGTGCCATTCTCAATGCCTTGCGACAAAAGTTTGATAAAGTGCCCTCCGTACCAGTTCTGTATGATTCCATGCAAAAGTTGTGCGACGAAATTGTGGACTCGGATCGGGAAGGCACCATTTTGAATTTCTTGTTGACCTGTGGATCACACACACTGTGGGTTTACAGTTGGCCAGGGAGTCGACCTGGTAGCAAGGTCTGGAACGGGTTGCATTATACGACGAGGGAATATCCCTTTCATTCCCATCACCTTTGCGACGTGGATATTACCGTCGACTTTTCGACACGCACCTCCAAGGAAGATTGCGTCTCGGTGATTGCCACCAAGCCATTGACGGATGACGAGGAATGGACGGAACTGGAAAGAGGGGAACTGGTCTTGTTTGATCGAGGAAGACCGCAAAGATCTGTGGTCGATCTATTTCAAGTGGACATTGATGGACATGGATTGCAATCCAACGTCGTTGAAAAGAGTTCCATCGAAGATGATATGAAGACATACAACATTGATCCTTCCACCTTTCAAGGTGCTTGTATATGATACAGTACCCGAAGCAGTGATCCTTCTGAATATGCAGTTACAACAATTGTAGCAAAATTCGATCAACTTTTTTAACAGATAAGCTAGCTAGCTGAATGACAACAACAACACACATTTACTCTTCTTCTGACTTTTTCTCTTCTGGCTTGGTAAACGTGATGAGTCCAAACTTGATGAGGCCACGGTCAAATCCCCGCAACATTAAGAGCATGGCATAGGCTCCGCGAATGGTAGAGAAACCACTCTTGGAGAGACCCACCACACTCTTCAAGTTCAAACTACTCTTAATGACGGCTCTCCAAAAGGGAGCAATAATATAGGACCAGTCCTCTCGTTTAATGCCCACAGCGCCCTTAGCTTCGAGCAAATCAACATAGTCTTGGACACTGCACCAACGGGGTAAGTAGTAGGCGCGGTTGATCCGAGCCAACAGCTTTTCTTCCTTCTTGGCCAAAGCACTCTCCCCCTTTTCCAAATCGCGATGGCACCAAGTTACAATAATGACACGGCCACCGGGAGTAGCTACACGGTAGAGTTCATTGACAAACTTTTGCTTGTCGGGCATGTGCTCACCACTCTCCTACACCAATAGAATAGAGGATTATTGGGTGAGGAACATCACCAAAGAGGCAACATCATGATGGCCTCGTCGCAAAAGTTGACTTACCAAACTCCAGACAAGATCAAACGAATTGTCATCAAAGGGCATATCCAGAGCATCAGCTACTTGAAAGGAACAGCTATCCTCCAATCCTTGTTCCTTGGCCAACTCATTTCCCCGGTTTGCTTGGTAGGGACTCAATGTGATTCCCTTTGCCGTGGCCCCATATCTTCGAGCAATGTGCCGACTGCTGCCGCCAATTCCGCAACCCACATCGACTACTGACTTGGCTTCTTTCGCTCCAGCCCAATCCAAAACTTCGTCAATGAGATCAATCTGGGCCTGCTGGTGATCGGTACGGTTTTCTGGAATGTAGTATCCATGGTGCATGTGCTACATTTATACGATGGCAATAATATGGTAAGAGTTGTCAGGCGAATCATCTTCGTGAAAGCTTTCTCAGTTCTAACGCACCTCTCCCCATACGTCTTCCCACAGTTTGGACGATCGGTCATAAAATCCGGCAATTCCAATTTTAAGATCCTCGCGAGAACGTTCCTTGTTGAGCACAGAATCTCGAACACGTTTTACTGTTGTTCGCAATCCCATGTTGAGACTCGTGCTAGAGGAAGGGGAAGGTCGAACTTTCAACGGCTCAGTAGTCCATGCTTCCACAAGGGTGACAAGCAGTAATGGAATAAGAATCGTCTTCATTGTTGAATGTTAAATGCCCAGGGACTAAGACTATATCTACTATCCAAAGATCGGGAGAAAAATGCCAATGTTGTAAAATGATGAAATCGAACTAATCCAACGTACACATGACGGACAACTAACAGAACTATCATTACAGACATGAAGAGCAACTATTGACTATTGATGCCAGTATCATTGAAAAGAATAAAGAGTACGGTAGGTAGAACATCACATTAACACAAAATGCAGTTTCTGCTGTATCCTCGCGTTGCGCACATTTTCATTCATCAAACATCTAAACATCTCACATAATTATGCAGCAACAGCCAGTATTTTGGGACACGGGTAATAGAGGTTCGCCAGTCTCTCGTTCGTAGATCAGGAATTCAATAACCTCAGCTGCATATGCGTTTGGGTTGGTCCAATCCCAGTCCTTGTAGTATCTTTCGTCCTTTAACTCCAGTACCGTCTCTTGGTGCTTTTTATCCTCGTGGAAGGTACCAATCTCGCTTTGTGGCGCAGCATTGACATCTTTTGGTGGAGTGTATGGTGGTTTCTTCTGGTCTGTTATGATTGACTCCCAGTTCAAGTTCTTGAACCAAGGGTGAGCCATGATTTCCTCACACCCTTGCGTCCCCAGTCTTTTTTTCTCGTCTTTTTCCAATAATTTCGCGCACAGATCTGCAGCATCCTTTTCGAACAAGCTGTCTGGGAAATCGGGGTGCATTTCCAGTGTTGCATGATCAATTGCTTTTTCCTATTGGAGAAGAAACATAGTGAGTGAGGTCGTGATCAGCGTCAATGGCAATGCCTTTCATTAGAGTCAGCCAGTACAAGACATACCTTCGTTTCCATTCCTGCTTCCAAACCAAAACTCAATGCCGCCTCTGACCGGAAGGGGTTAGCACCTGATATGAATTCCGCTACACAGCATCCATAACTGAACCAGTCAACTGTATGACCATAGGCCATTCGCTTTCCTTTCTTGTCCCTCCGCAGCATCTCAGGTGCCCAGTACCCTCTCGTTCCTGCAGCACCATGTAGCGTAGGCGTTATTTTCGTTGTAAGACCAAGGTCTGTTATCTTTACTTTTCCATCCTCATCTAGCAGACAATTTTCGGGCTTTAGGTCTCTATAAACATACCCTTCATCATGCAGGGCTTGCAGACCCAGCATAATTCTGGCAGCGTAGTACAGGCACTCTTTCTTTGGAAATTTGCCCTTTTGTTGCAGGTGGTATCCAAGATCACCACCAGTCATAAGATCAAGAATTAAGAATATGGATTCTTGTGTGTGAAAGGAGTACTTCAAGTTGACAACAAATGGGGACTCGACAGCAGCAAGTGAGACCCTTTCGTTGACTGTCAACAACTCAGATTTCTTCAGCTTGATTCTCTTCTTGTCCATAACTTTCATCGCGTAAAGCTTCCCTGAAACACCCCGTTTGCATGCTGTTGAAGATCAGTTTGTTAGTTTGCTATCCACATGAATGCCGATGTTGTCTGGACCCCCAATCCAGGAAATCTGTACTTACCAATCACTGACCCAAAGCCCCCTCTACCGAGGACTCGCATGTTGAAGAAATCATCTGGAACCACTGCTCTATCTTGGAACCACAAGAAATTTCTGAACTTTCTAAAGTACTCCGACTCTACAAATCCCTTCCAATGTTGTCTCCGTAAAGACTCCACTACCACAACTTCTGCCTTGTCAAACAGAGTCTGGGGTAAGCAAGCATCTGGATTCTCTTTCTGCCTCCATGTTTGCGTCAATTCTCTAAGCGATTCGTATCGCTTTTCTTTGGCAAGTCGCATTGATGCTGAACTTCCACCATTCACTTCCGACGGAACTCCGCTCGCCTTCATTTCATCCTCCCGACTGTTGATCGTCTCTGAAACCTCGCGAATAATGCTCCCTTTCAGGCCCAAACAGTTATGAGCATACGTTGGATCCACCGTTGATGCGTACAAAAATTGAGTATCATCATAGTCAATGCCTGGAACTTCTCTTGACAAGTCCAATTCTGTGATTTGAGTCTTTGGTGGATTTATCTTGGCACCAGTTTGTTGATCAATTTTGTACTCAGCGAGGTACGTTTCATAAATTTCCACTGCCTTTTCAAATTTGCGCTTTTCCCTCATCCCCTTCCACCGTATCACGTCCTCCACGAAATTGATCCTATGAAAATCGTCGCATATCTCTTTTAGGTACGCTGAAAAGAGGAACAAGCCAATCGCTGATTGCAGAGACCAATCGGTACTAAATGGTTTGGGACCATTGGGAGATGCTTTCCTTCTTGTGTCAGCTTCCCATATAGCAAGTTGCTCATCAGTTGGTTTATCCCAAGCCAGAACAGGCCTTGGTCCTTCCTCCTGCGTCGCAATAGCATTTACATATTGGGCATCCTCGATGGCATCCTGAAGCTCCTCCATTATGACTCCCAACGCTCAATCGGAATGTGCCTCTTTATCTACGAGTTTCCTCCAATATCACCGCCAAGAAAGCCTCAACACTCAACGCTGAATACTGGTGCTGTTCTCTTCACGCCCAATAGCAACAAAAGGCCAATTTTCAAGCCTGCTTTCATTAACAGAGAGTTTCCCTTCAGCTTTTCACTCTTGAACAGGGGGCTGAAGCCTTGATCGAGCCTTTGATCCGGAAGGTACCGGGTACCTAGGAAAGGCGCAAGTCAAGCACCACAAATGTCCCTTTTTGTTCGCCCGAATCGGATACAACGGCAATCTGGCCTATATTCGAGCCTGCCGGTTGTGCAAATTTTGGAAATTTGTTAGGGGGTTTTGGGGGCATATTTCCTCTGTATCTCTCATCCCTCAAATCCGCCAACTTTTGTTTGGGACTACTCTACCGGTAGGAAAGAACCACGAAACTCCACCAGAACCGTTGATGACGTTTGGATCAATCTGACTGATTGGAAACAACAAAGAACCATCACTGACAACACGGCAACAACAAGAAAGATGTCACGAAGTATATTGGTCACCCTCCTTGCCTTCCTTTGTGTCGCTGTAACTCAGGCATTTGTCGCCCCACAAGCAAGATGCCAATCTGCTCTTCAACAACCTTTCAAGATGTTCAATCCATCGTCATCATCATCAACAACAACACAATCATCTCAAAGATTCACCACTACCACCGCACTGTCAATGTCCGCAGAGAATAAAGAAAACTCGCTTCCTTTTTGGCTGGATCCCAATACAAAGGGTGGGGTTATTGTATTGAGTATTGTTCTTTTGATTCTTCCATTCCTCGCATACAACGTGGTAACTGGCCTCTTTGGCGTTGATGGGGTTGAAGCTGGAAAGTGGATTGGTGTTGGTTTCACCGCAATCGGAACTTTTGCATGGGTGGGAACATATATTTTTCGTGTGGCAACCAAAGATATGACTTATGTAAGTGGCGGACTACCAGACCTATCGGCACTACTACTGGCGTGACGTGACGTGATCATGGCATTCATATTTTCCCTCTTTCAAACTACAGGCCAAGCAACTAAAGGATTATGAAAACGCCGTAATCGCCAAGCGTTTAGAAGAGCTTGATGACGATGAAATCCAAGCACTTGTAGAAGAAATTGATCGTGAAGACTTCTAAGAAGAAGAGGTTATGGTCGAATAAGATGAAAACAACAAGACATGCACCAACATAAACAAATACTGTGGAAATAGATTAAGCATGATATCAGACCACTAGCCTAAAGTAAAAAAGCGCATGGTTGACTGGTTTTAGACTTTTTGAATTGAGTACATTGTAAAGTACAGCACCTTTCCCGATCGGTGGAATGAATGAATCAATCGAACCAGTCGATTACTCGGTACTGAAACGAACGAAGCTCTACGCGTGTTTCTGTTTGCTTCATCCGACATCTTTTGAAGCCAATTCAAAACTTGGAGTTAGTGTGTGATAGATACCAACGAAACCTTTGAAACCATGAGTTTAGAAATTGCTGCCCCAGTCCTCAAGGAACTCAATGCCAAATTTCAAGCCGGTGACCTTGCCGGAGGGAAAGAATGTCTCTCCAAGCTAAAGATTATGATGTTGAACTTTCCTGTTGAATCGGAAGCACATAACATAGTCGCTGCCGAAACACTGGAATTGGGGGTCTTGTTCACAGTGGCCGACGGTGATTTTGATGCTTTTGGGCGGAACGTTGCTCAGTTGAAGCCATACTATGCTCTCCTCAAGACTACGGCACGCAAATGCCACATTCTGGGGCTCAATTTGATGCATTTGTTGGTGGACAACCGATTGTCCGAATTTCATGCAGAGTTGGAACTATTGACAGAGGAGGAAGCATCCAACGCTTTTGTTTCATTTCCTATCAATCTTGAACGACAGCTGATGGTCGGAATATATGACGAGGTTTTGAACGTAAAGGTCCCTGATGCATCATATCAATTCTTTGTTGACAATTTGCTACAAACTGTCAGAGATAGTATAGCAGACTGCATGGAGGTATCCTACCAATCCATGACGCTTGAAGATGCCATGATAATGATGAAATTCGACGCGCAACAAGAATTGATGGACTATATTGAGGAATGCCGTGATGATTGGATTGTTGAAAACCACGCGATAACTTTCCAATTGCCACCCTCTGGATCCAAGGTCAGTGATATCCCCTCGATGGAACTCATTTCCCAAAATCTAAGTTACGCCACAGAAATGGAGAGAATCGTTTAACGAGACAACCAAAGTTTTGAGTAACAAAATTCTAAGCAATAGTCTCTTACTGTACAACTAGTTGAATCAAAATCCAGTAGGATCACAAGGACCACAAGCAGTGGCGAATTCTTGGGTAGCGATTTGAAAGCATGCATCGTCTCGTGACATTTTCATTGTGCTAATGAGCCATGCGATTCGGGATCTGCATGAAAATCCGTCTGCTACAGTATCCAGGACAGCATCGGTGCAGGTCGCTGGTTTGTCACAATATTGCACTGTATCAACCGATCCTTGATCACCCCCATCATTAACTTTTGGATCGCAGCCTCCGCATTCACTCGGAAACTCTTTTACAGCGACTTCAGCGCAGGCATCAGTCTCAGAGAGACCTTTGTTATCCATCAACCATACTATTCTGTTTTGGCAAGAATAGCCTGCGGCCAAAGTGCTCAAAACTCGTTCTGTGCATGATGTAGGTTGAGAGCAGGAAATGGCACCACCAGAGCCAATGTTGGGCAACGAAGTGTCTAAGAGCAATGGCTCGTCAACATCTGGTCGCGTGGAAATATGCCACAAGGTGTTACTCCTGGAGTGGCCACCTCCCGCTGGTCCTTCAAATGAAGAGTCAGGAAGTTCAATTGCCTGTTCGAAAGCAATTCCCTTATGTCCAACTGTGGCCAAAATAGCAAGTACTCCAACTGACCAGCCGCTTGTTCTGCACGATACATCACAAGAGCTAGAAAAGGGAGGAAGCATTTCCTTTGACCATTCGACATCATCCCGTAATTCTGAAACAGGAGTCAACGGCAAGAGCTGTATTCCATAGATATAGTATGGTTTGTTGCCACTGTGTAAAATGGTGGGACGAACCGTTTGTTAGTGCTGAAGAAAGGAGACGATTGAATGCTGGAAGAGCAGTTTTGTTACTCACAACCATGTCCCATAGTGAGCCATCGTTGACCACAAGATGCCAACAACAGCAGGTTCGTAAACATCAGGGTAAATCTTTTTGGCTTCATTGGTATGCGTTACTTGGTAGTAACGTTGTGACGAACGAATTTCCGTTGAAGTCAAAATCAAACCAGCGCGATACACAGCATCTGCAGAAGCAGCTTTGTCAGAATCTCCAGCGTCTTGGAATGCATCATACAGCGTTTTTCCAAAAAGCGCAACCGCCTCGTAAGCATGGATAGCTTCGCTTGATGACTCTTGGTTCATTCCATTCATAAAGCTGACGCTTATCCCATTTCTGTAAAGACCGTCGTTAGTTGGACAAGAGTCAAAATGCAAAGTGTCAAACACAATCAGAAAAACTTACGCCCATGAGTGCCCTTGATACCAATCCTTATGCCGGAAACGAGGAAAGAAGTCATCTTCCCACGATGGATTGGCAAAGTCTCGGACCAACAACAAAACATCTTCATAATTCTGACGCCCCCATTGAGGATCAAAGTGGCTCAGAACGGCGGCTGCGTAGACGTGATATCCGTAGTGGAAATGGTGGTCACTGAAAAAGCCCCCTCCAAAATTGAGAAGTTTGTCAGTAAAGGCAGGGCAGTTTGGAACTTTGTTCAAACAATTCCCGTAACTGTAGGTACATCCACAACTGACAACTCCGCCCCAAACAGGATCATACACAAAAGGAGCTTGCGCGTTTCCATGCAACCAAATTTCCACACCATCGCGAAGCTGCTCAAGTGCCGTGCTGACTTCCAATTCTGTTGGCATGTGCTCTTTGACATCCAAGCAGGCCTCTAGAAAGTCGCCACTGCCGTCTTGGCAAAGTTGGGCAATCTCTTCTTGAATGAGAAGGATTCTTGCGAGTTTTCCAAGGGCCTTTCCGGAAAAGTATGTATCTCCAGCTCCTTTTTTGAAGTTTTCTGGAATTTGATATAGAATGTCCGAATGCAGTGCTTTCGCCAGTTCTACCAGCATTTCAGGGTTCGGAGGCCGAGGTGCGCGGAAGGAAACCTTGGGAAGATTTTCAATCATGCTCCATGAGGAACCAACAATTGGACAAAGCGGACCGAGCAGAGATATGGTGCAAAGATCCTTTTCCACAATATCCCATAAAAGGTCTTGATGATGCGGCAATGCAAACATGGCTAGTTTCCCTCCCCCACCACTTATCATCTCTTGAGGATCCCAAGAAAAAAGGACATTCCCATAGTTCTTTGCCGCACCCACACTGTGAGTCACACTGGATTGCGATCCGGGGTACACATTGACATGTTTGCGCAAGAATTCCTTGTATTTGTTTGCAAAGGCTTCCTCTGACGCCTCCTCATTTTCTGGAGGAACAACCATGGCGACTCGAAGCACAAATGGGGTGTCTTTGTCAAAGTCTTCCACAACTTGAAGGAGAAACCGACCATTGGCATTCGAGCACTGCAAGAAAGCAGGGCGCGAGAAGAATACCATCCATGTGACACCACTTTGAAACAATAGCTCAGCTTCTTGTTCCACCGAGAACTGCCCAAGATCGTCACAATTTCCTTGACTTCTTCCATCAACTTTCATGGAGCCAATCAACTCAACCTCCGAATAGATGGTTGGCAGAATGTTCATACTGACACCCCTTCTATTTACCCTCGCTTCATACTCCATTGTCGCATACGGCATGCCCTTGATAATCGTCGAAGTCATAGGAAAGTAGTCCCAGTTTAGCGTTACCCCCAAATCAGTTGCTGCCTCCACTGTGTATCCGTTGGTGGTCTCGCCAGCTTCATTGGATTCTCGAACGTCCAAGGCTGCCCCCAAAGTCAATGCATGAGGTTCATTCACATTCAGATTGACAGTATTGTAGGTTGTCACTTTGGTAAAGGTGTGAATCCTCAGACCCGGAATTTCGCCACTGGCGTCCACCACATAGGGCATGGCATATACTCTATTGGTGGTGGTCGGTTCTTCTTGCTCTTCCAGCATGAGCATATTTTGATACCAAGCACTGGTTGGAAGAGGACGAGATTGGCTTTCTCGCTGAATGGAAGCATTCGGCGTAAAAGATTGCCGTAACGCATTCAGTCTGTTGGAAGGAGAGGATTCTTCTGGTCGTACATAACTATACAACTTGCTGGCAGGATCAACAGTTGAAAAGGGTATCGTTGAATAATCCCATTCTGTCGACATTGGAGGACCGTTGGTGCCATTGTTTTCCGGGCTGCTAGTGGGTGGCTGCTCGGATAGTGTGCTGTCTTCCCCGTCCCCAACGGAAGAAGAACTTTGTCGACTCACAACAGTGACGGTTGGTGTTACAACCACCACGAGGAGCAAGATTGTTATCAAGGAAATCCAAATGTACACTTTCCGTCTGTTCGGCGCCCTATCTGCTTGGGACCGTAGGTTCAATACTTCTCCTTCGTCACTGTAGCGGTCGCTACTGACTTTTCCAAACATATCATCAGGATCAGGAAGAGCTTCCATTTCTATGGCAAATCTAGATTCCTCAGCAGATCTTTGTTGCTGAACGCGGTCTTGATGTTGCAGACTCAGCCGTTCGGCATATCGCATCTCCTCATCATTCATGGTTTCACTGGTATTGGGGAATGCAAGTATATGGAAGCTACTTTTCGTTTGTTGGAAGATTCTGTGTTTTCTGTCTTGGTTTGACCATGTGCCATACCAGTAGTTTTCAGTCGTTGAGCAAAAACCGTCCTAAATACCAGTAGACGATGTGTCACATCGGACATCGTATCGTATATGGGACATGATTTAAATCAGAAACTAAGTATGTACGTTTTGGCCTTCGGGATCGATTCACACCGACCAATAAGCACCAAATCAAACATCAACAAATGGAATTCGAATGGGAAACCATTCCTTTCTCTGCCTAATCTTCATCATCTTAACCTCCATCTTTTCCTCATTGAAACCTGTTCCAATCATGGCAATGAAATTTACAAGTCCATTTATTGAGCAAACGTCATCCAATGCTCCCAAAATTGCCCTCATTATTTTGAACTTGCCAATTCCCAAACCTCCAAGTGTATGTTTTCAAAAGTTGTGGAATCTCAGCCTTGTTCGGATATGTGCTGATGGGGGCGCCAATAGACTTTACAGTGCTACATACCCTTCTACAGACTACATTCCCGACAAAATTGTTGGTGACTTGGATTCTTTGTTGCCAGAGGTCCAAGCCCACTTTGAAAAGCACAAGACAGAGGTGACACATGACAAATGCCAAGATACAAACGACCTCGACAAGGCATTGAAACGGTGTGAAGGATATGATAAAGTCTTTATTTATGGTGCATATGGTGGGAGATTCGATCAAGAGATGGCATCCTTTTACACGCTCTACAAATGGGCCACGACTTTCAAGAACCAAATATACTTGTACAGTGAGGAAAATTGCTCTTTCCTGATAGCACCCAACGTAAAAACTGAAATCAAAATGCCATTTTATGATGAGACCGTCCCTTCAAACAGATTTGGTGAGGGCCCAACCTGTGGACTAATACCGCTGGGAATGAGCTGCGAATCGATCACTACTACTGGCCTCAAGTGGAACTTGAATGGCGACACACCGCTGAGCTTCTCCACCTTCATATCTTCGTCTAATAGAATGATGGAACCAACCATTACTGTCGAGGCATCTCAACCAATAGTTTTTACAGCAGAAATCACAAAATTGGAGCGTAAGGATTATTAGACACTCTTTAGATCAAGCTACACGTGTACTGTAGGACTACTGTATTCAGGTGCGCTCACCAAATCATAGAATCAGTTCTTCATGGTACGGTTCTTAATTATACCAACAGCTGCGCTATTTCTTGAAGTATAAAATAAGTAACGTCATTGCTGTTTCACGTCTCTTGCAAAATTGAAATCTTGTGGTCGACTAGCTCGTGCCAAAATAAGGGGCCATAGTGATCCAGGAAGAGCGTCACGTTCTTCATTTATTAACCGGCGTCCGCCCCAATTGAGATCAAGAAAGTATGCAAGTTTTCTCCAACTTTCCTGGTTGACACCGTCACTTGAACCTAAACTTTCGTCAAGCTCCACATCTGACAAGCTCAGGTTGGACTTCAAAGCTCTGGCCATAGCCTCCAATGAAGGAGATTGGATATTGTTCTCTTCCAATGCCAGATGGCGAAGCCCCTTGACATCATTCAGTCTTGCCGACAGCACTTGAATACCAGCGTCAGATATTCGATTCCCGGATAAATCCAAGGAGCTGACAGAGCTGTTTATGCACAACATGTCCATCAAATATGGTACATCATCATCGCAAATACTATTTCCCCCAATCTCCAAACGCACCAACTTGGAATTGGAGTTGCTCAAGGCAATAAACAGTGGCTGTAACTCAATTTGTTTGCTTTCTCCGAATGCCTGAAACCCCATCGATAGTTCTCTTAGCGATTCTTTATGCGTGATCATATTGGCCAATGCCGCTACCCCCCTAGATCGACATTTGTTGAACGAAATATCCAAGTTGGCCAATGGCTGCTTGTGATGGAGGGCATTGACAAGATGTGCCAGTGACTCGTCCATCAAGTTGCAGTCTGCAAAGTTGACAGTCTCCAGAGTACAGTTGAGTGCAAGTCCTTGCGCAAACAGCCAAGGACCATCCTGAAGGAATCTGGATTCGGAGAAATCGAGACATTTCAGTTTGCGGCGGTTCCCTATTTGCCTACCCAACAAAGCTGCAAGACCTTCCGAGAAACTGATGAACATCAAGTTGAGTTCTACAAGTTGATCCCCAATGACAATGTGGTCCATATAGGGTTGTGATCACTGTAAGGTTAAAGTTTGAACGTGTGCCCAATAGTCAATACGTGCATCTTGGCAATTTCGAAAGACGATTACCTCCAAATATTTGTTTGCCAATTGCTGATTCAGGTAGGCATTGGATTGGTCATCAAAAGCAACCCCTTCCAATTCTAGATGGGAAAGGCTATGGTCTTGAAAGACATGTTGTAAGCGTTCGCAGACATTCACAACGCCAATCCCCGAGACGAAGTGGAACATGCTTCGAACATGCTAGCTAGCTAGAGTGCTTCAAACACAGCGGAACTGATATTGCAAATGAGAATTTTGTTGGCGAAACAAACCAATCGTGACTCGTGACTCATGTTTCGCACAGGATTTTAGGCTCGTGGTGGCGAGAGTGGAACAGACAAAGAAGAGTTTCCTTCGTTTCCACGCGCTTTTGATGCCAACCGGCGCGATTTTCCACACCCTGCATGCTCTCCTCGGTACGATTTTGACTGACTGTTCGGATGCAAGTCTGAGGAACAGGTCTGAGCGATGGGTTTTTGTTTAGCTCACAGATGGGAGAACATTCCACGGTTCCTCGCTTTCTGGGGAGAAGGAAGATGGAGCAGTCTGTTTCTTTGACTGGCATCACGAACCATCCAGCAGCAGCTGCATCATCATTCTTATCAAAGCTACCAAATATTAAAATACACATTTCAACCAGTTTCAAGCAAAATGGAATCCTCGCCTCTTGAATCATCTATAGTCGAACTGAACAACGTCGGTTTGGCTCACTTTCTATCCGGTGACTATCAAAGGGCCATTGATTCCTTAGGAATGGCCTGCCATGTTATTGATCGATTCCAGTCCCAGCCTATCGATGGTTATTCAGTTCCCAATGGTCCACAACAACTCTATTCAGCTTGTGATGATGGCATTTCGAGTACAATGAATCAATATATTGATCAAGTTCTTAGAAAGACACCCCCATCAAAGAATCCCGAACCCTCTAATTTTTCGAACTCTTCCTCCGGCACGATCCACTCCTTGTACAACAGAGGACTGGTCATGGCCACGGGCCAATGTGGCCATATACTAACAGGAGAATACCTGCATTGCACCAGTGCCGTGATTCTGTACAATTTAGCGCTAGTCTACCACAACATGGGGGTTCGGCAGGGAATATCCGCTGCTCTTCCGCATGCACTGCAAATGTACGAGTCTGCCTTTCATCGGCTGAGACGAGTCACTTGTATAGTGGAATGCCACAAACTATTGCTGGCGATACTGAATAACATGGGCAATATCTTTGCACAGTCCTTCCAAGTGGATCATACTGTGGAATGCTTCAAGCAGCTACGCCAAGCTCTGTCTATTCCCAATCCATCAATGGACGTGGACGAAGACTACATATTCTTTCTATTGAATGCACTGTTTCAACCGAAAGAGCTTTGTTTTGCTCCTGCCGCATAGGCATCACAGGCAGCTTGGAAATTGTTGCTAAAGTTTCAACCTGCTGCTGCAAGAAGAAAAGCACTTGTTCAAATAATAAGCTATGCTAACTGCATCATAAACTTGGGATTTTAAACTTATTGGGAACTTAAACTTATTGGGAAGTATGTATATTATTATTTGCTCAAGAGTAGGATCTACTATACTGTAATCTCATCATCTTGTTGAGGGTTCTCAATTCAAGATCTGCCTGCTGCCAGTCCATGATCGGAAGTTCTTTGCATGTATCGATTCGATGGAATGGTTATGACTCCTCCGACTGGATTACATTGACTCAGACTCATTACCTGTTGAAAAACCCCAAAAAACAAAAAGCAAAACCGAACACAAAACAGGAAGAAAAATGGGCAGGTCTGTCAGGAAAGCCGACTTTCTATCCTTGGATGAGATGCACCCTTACGGTGTCCTTCCTGGTGGGAATCGGTTCTTCGGTGCTTCGAATATTCGATCAGAGGAAGTTTTCGCAGATACCATATGGCAGCAGATTTTATCATTTTTTGATGCCAAAATGTTGGGCAGCATAGTACAATCATCACATTACTTCTATGTCGCTGGTCACCAGCCAGAACTTTGGCGCGATCTGGTTCTACGACAGTGTTTCAAGGAAAAGAAAACGATACGAGCAGTTCGACCGTCATGGAGAGATACCTACTTGGCTCTGTTTGTGAAAGACTCTGGAAAGGACCATTCACCGATACCAGTATCGGGCGTGTATTCTGATGAATACTATCGGACACACTTGTGTCGATCATTTGCAATTCCATCGGCGTGGTGTAATGATTCAGAATCTTCGTCGCCTAGCTCTCCGAATGAAGTGCCACGAGTTGCAGTCGAAGATATATCACCTGAGCAGTTCTTTGAGGAGTACGAAATGAAGAATATGCCTGTTATTATCGAAGGTGCTGCAAAAGGAATGGCTCTGAACAAATGGCGCAAGTCTGATTATCTCCAACAGAATGTCGACGAATCTACGACCTTTCGAGCCACCAGTGGAGCAGCACCTCTGCCAGCTACATTTGAACTGAAAGCGTACGAGGAATACGGAAAATTTTCGTATTTGGAAGAATCCCCGCTTTATCTTTTCGATCGAACTGCCTTTGCTTCCAATAACCAGTGGTCAAACGACTTTTTCCCAGAATTCTACGAGAAATGCCCGTTTTGGGATCCCGCTGCGAGCCATGGTCATGATTTGCTGCAGCATTTGGGAGCAGAGAGGAGACCAGATCATACATGGATGATCATGGGACCCAAGCGAAGTGGATCTGTCTTTCATTTGGACCCAAACTGTACTCATGCTTGGAATGCTTGCATCGAAGGGCGCAAGCGTTGGATCTTTTATCCACCTGGGGTCAACCCACCCGGTATATTTCCTTCAGAAGATGGTGATGAGGTTGCACTGCCTTTGTCTGTTGGCGAATGGCTCATGCAGTACTGGGAAGAGCACACGAAGCAATATCGCTCGAGGCCTCCACACGAGCGTCCAATGGAGTGCACAGTAGGTCCAGGGGATGTTATTTTTGTACCACATGGATGGTGGCACAGTGTCATCAATCTAGATGACCGCAATATTGCCATCACCCACAACTACGTCAGTCCGAGTAACCTGGGCAACGTGCTGAAATTCTTCACAGCCAAACAAGATCAAATTAGTGGTTGCCGAGACAGAAAAGAGAGTGTGAAACCCGAGCATCTCTATGACGAGCTCGTCAACGCACTCAAAGAGAAGGAACCGAAGCACCTAGAAAAGGCATTAGAACAAAAGGATTGGACCTGTCGCACTTGGAAAGACGAGCCAGCAAAAAGTGCGGAAACTCTTGATTGTAACCATATTTCTGGCAAGCGAAAACACGAAGCCATCACGTCCACTGCCGAACCCAAGAGTGTCATGGCAAAAACAGAAAAGATCGAAGCCTTCTCATTTTCTTTCCTGTGAAGTAACACCCCATTGTGACTATTCAAGCAAGAGACTGTAAAGCAGCGTCAGCTGACTCAAAGCCCCATCGAGCTTTATATATATCTCCATCGAGACAATGCAAGAAATGCAGAAGACCAAATAGATGCAATGGCCAGAAACGCTATCACGACTGAGACAAAGATCGCCTGGTTTTCTTCCAACACCGTCATCCGTATCAAACGACACTTTTCAAAGGATAGTATTCACAAACATTCGTGTACTAAAAATTTCATTCTTAACCTAAGTCAGACTGGCAGTACTACTAGTAACACTCTGTAGTTCGAGGTTGCCACTGCTGGGCGGTTCATCACGGTATCTTCGAGGAGTGGTCTTGTCCTCTTCATCATTGCTATGGGTCCGTTGCCTCAATTTTGTCGGAGCAGGTGATTGTGTCGGCAAAACGTGATGAGGCTGGCGATCTTGTGATTGCAACCTCCTTCGTTGTCGTTGCCGTGTGTAATACCCAGACAGTGGCCTAACCCCAAGCCGAAGTGAAATCAATAAGATGCCAGCGAGGAACCAATGCCGCATCGCTGTCGCATCATTTAGGCTCATGATCTTGATCACCCAGACGAAGATGAGGAAAGCGAAAAGCAAAAGACCTCCATCTGTGGCATCACAATAAGTGTTCATGCAGATCCAAACGCCCTGTCGGAAATTCCGTTCAGACTGTTGCAGCAATAATTGAGCCCGTCGTTGACGTGCTCTTTGTCTCTGGGACTGAAATGAATTCCAGAGAAGCTGCAACGTGGTCGAGTCATGATCGTCTGAGTTGCGGAAAGGGATTCCCCCGTGCACCGAGTCCGACAACGTCGCTTCGCCCGCATCCATTGAAAAATCAAGATTATACCGCTTGAGGTTTTCTTCGTCTTCGTCAAACGCATCATCAAAGGTGAAAGATGACGAATGCGCAAAGGCTATAGGAGAGTGCACCGAACGCTGAGATTGATCGGAAGGAGAAATAACCTTCTCACCAGATTTTGTTCTGAGTGGAGACTTCTCTTCCCTGTCATTTTCCTCGTCTACGTGCACAGCATTATTCCCAGCTTGCATATCCACAATCGGACCGTTCATTGCTTCAACAGACTCATTGCTGCCGTGGGATCCCGTACGTCGGTGACTATCACCACCAGGCACTATTCTTTCATATTTTCTCTCCATTTTTCTGCTGTAGGCCCTATTGTGGTCTCTTGGGTCGAAGGACAAGAGATAAACGTTCGGTGTCGTGGTGAAGGATTGAGGAATGACCTTTCAAAAACTTGCCTTGCAGACACCCCAAGCAAAGTTGCAAAGTTTGACTCGCGCGACTACTTTTCAAAAAGGTTGTTGTTATGTCTACAATACCCTAGTGTTATTACCCATGTTTGGCGCCTTCTTTTTAAGGCTTTTCCACCTAAAGGAATAAAGGAATCTCTTGGAATGGTGCAGTTTGGAATACAATCAAACTATATTTAGATCTCTTTGCTCAGGTGTCATCCAGCGTTGTTAGAAGTACCCAGAATCAGCCATCCACTTGTTGAAGAAATTACCGTTTACAAAATAAAAATAAAAGAATTGTTGCTCACCAAAATTAATCATCATTTTGGTTTCCTCGTTCGTCGGGGAATACAATACCATTGCCCTTCCGTCATCAGAAAAGACAATGTGCTGGCTTGACAACTAACAGCTACTGTGCAGTAACTCTTATCGGCTCTCCCGCCGGACCTAATTTTGTCCACCAGAAAAGCCAATCTTTGTCCGTGTGAGTCATGTCAAACGAATCTGCCCGCCATGCTAACTCGCATATTTTTGTCCAGCATCACGCGAACCTCGCCACAATTGAACATTCTGCAAATTTCCAAATAGGAAATATAACGGGTAAATTCCAAAAGCATAAGTACATCATGAACAACATGAAGCCGGTAAACGGAAATTGTCCTTAAATGCCAAAAATACTCGCCAGACGTATCATCCGATTTTTACCGATCACATTTTTTCGTCCCTCAATTGAACGGCTTCAAATTTTCCAGGCTATCATACCGGCTAGTTCACTCTGATCACAACGTTTGTCTCAGAACGATATGTCGGCATCTTCCAACTCGAAAGAGCAGAACGAAAGTGGAAAAGCGTTGAAGGAAACACCTTCGAAGGAACAAGATATGCCTCCTCAAGCTGAACAAGACAAAATGATGATGAATGATCCACTTGGAGCACTTGCGTCCGCGGCAATGGCCGCAGAAGCCTCAGAGGTCTCTTGCTCTGATACATCCAAAGAAGACACCTCTGCTAGTAGTAAGAAGAAGAACGCATCAGAGTCCGACAAGGTTGAGAAGGACGACAAGTCAAAGCCTGCGAACAAGCAAGAGCAAACGAATGTTGCAGTGAATGTCCCGCCAACAATTTCGTTCCCCCGCCCAGCTCAAGGATACCCACATTCATACCACGCCATGCCACCTTATCCTCCGCGCCCAATGCCTCCAGGATACTATCCTCACTACCACGAGGGGCACTACCGCTGGGGTGGTGGCTATGCTGGAGAACACCCCCAAGCACCACCAGGCCCATACTACTGGAAACACGGTCCATATCCCCCACCTCCACCACACATGATGCGACACTACCGCGAAGGCACGGCTTATGGTCCCTTCATGCATGGACCTCCACCACATCCATATGGATACAGGGTAGACGGCAGCCCTACACGAGGAGAGGCAGCATCACCAGAAATCCCTTCCAATAGCAAGGGCTCGAATCAAGGTACTCCTTCAAGTCACTCAACATGTACTCCACGCCTTGTTGACTCTTCTCCTAACAAGGAGACCAGAAATTGTCTGGTACAACCAGCTCTCGACGAAGAAAACAGGGCTCCTGCAAAGGAGAAGACGGAAAAGATCGATTCCAGAGCAATTTTCAAGCGCCGTGCATCCATGGGTAAATGGACAGAGGAAGAAGATGACTGCTTGCGCCAAGCAGTTTCAGACTATGGGGGTAAGAGCTGGAAGAAGATTGCATCTCGTCTGTCAGGGAGAACAGATGTGCAATGTCTTCATAGATGGCAAAAGGTCCTTAAACCTGGTCTGATCAAGGGACCATGGACACCGGAAGAAGACTCTAAGGTCGTTCGCCTTGTGAAGCTTCACGGCAACAAGAAGTGGAGCTTCATTGCTCGCCAGTTAAAGGGGCGTTTGGGAAAACAGTGCCGCGAACGCTGGTATAACCACCTTAACCCAGATATCAACAAGTCCGAGTGGACTGAAGAAGAGGATTTGGTATTGATGGAAGCTCACAGGGAATTGGGAAATCGTTGGGCTGAAATCGCTAAGAGGTTACCGGGACGTACAGACAACTCTATCAAAAACCGATGGAATTCTACTCTCAAGAGGATATTGAACAGAGAGGGAGGGGCTGGACTCAAGCGAAACCGCAAGCCTTCCGTTTCTTCCAAGGAAGACAAACCAGACTCTGAGGGATCTGATAGTGATACCAACAGTGATGCAACTTCCAAGGGAGGAAAGAAAGCAAAAACTGGCGAACATGTGGCAACAAGTACAGCACCCAAAGAAAAGAAATCTCCCAAGTCCGTGGCTGCTCTTCAGAGCGACGCCGACCTGTTGCTTGGATTCAACAGAGGGTCATCACCTCCAATCACTTCAGCGTAAGGCTCTTTTGTTAATTTTAGATACTGTACATATATAATTGTCCTACATTTCTGTACATATAGTCCTGCATTTTTGCATATTCTCTATTATTTACTCCTAGGCAAGTTGAATAGCCTATTTGTGGCATCATTACAGCAAACTTCCTAATTGCGGCCAACCAGCAAAACAACACGTGCCCCCACTCCCATTGCGATCCATTCCCTATCCGGGTGGATGGCAAACGATTGTGGCGTAGTCATTCCAGCCAGTTTGATCGTGTGGGTAGACTCGCCATCTCGGTAGTGAAGCAATCTCTTTTCGGAACGCAAGACCTGAAGCTGACCATCCAACACACGCTTGTCGTGATGTGGCAGAACCTTGGTCACTGCTGGAACGCTTGACCAACACATCCACTTGCTATTGGTGCAGACTGTGACAGGATCATGCGGTTGACTGTATTCCTGTCGTGTAGATTCCTTCGACGTGCCATCGGAATTCTTGTACTTGACAAGGGCGGTCGCTCTACATATCTCGGCCGGGCTCTTCTCATTGGGCGATCTCATGGTAGTGGACATCAACCAGCCACTAACCGTTACCCACGAAATTCTACAACATCCCCAAAAATTTGTTTGACTTTCGATACCTTTCATTGTCGTATTTGCATTGGTACCCTCATAACTGGGACAGCTGGTTTCGACCTTGATATTGATGATCCCCATTCGACCACGTTGATCTTGGTTCAAAGACGATCGAATGGTGGAATGAGGTATCCATTCTTGCATAACAAGTGGCTTCTTTTCGGTGGAGAATGAACGCTCTGTGTTCCACTTTTTCCAGTTCAGCAGGCACATGTGTCCTCGATTGGTACCTAGTAACACCAAATTGGCACCCAACTGACGGGCACAAGTCACGCCTGCAGGGGGTTGATACCTCCAGAGCAGAGAAGTCTTTCGTCCCTTGCTGAGTTTCCAGCAATGCACCATCGCACCGAGGCCTACCAATATAGTTGTACTATCAAGAACAAGAATGGCATTGGCGGAACCTCGAGTGCGAGGGTGAGAAAGCTGCCAGTACGTGGACTGATGTGGAAGGGATGCAAGATTTCTTGGATTTTTGGACTGCCAAGTCGCCAATCGGTCAACATTGTACATGTGAACTTCGCCGGTGATTCTGTATTTTACACGGGTTGGCTACGATACAACTTGAAAATTCCACAAGACCAAAGAAATCACTTACCTGTACCCAACAATCAACTGATCTTCGTTGAAAGGATTCCATGCCAAGGAAGCAATCGCATTGGCCACTCGAAATTGTAGCACTGGAGGAATGACAAATTCTGAATTTTCGACCTCATGGTCTTGTTGGTTCCTTCTTTTAGTTCTTCTGCAATGTTGTTGGTCCTTCTGGCCTTGCAAGTAGGCTGCTCGTACCATGTCCCAATGGTAAATCCGAATCGTCGAATGAGATGCCACTGCCAACAAGACTCCCATGGTATCCCAGGCGAGGTGATCAATTTTGCGGGAGGAATTTTGATATCCTCCAACACAGGGTGGTTGTCCCAAACGCACCCACGAGGGAGTCTTCCATTTTTTGGGTTGTGCCAAACAAGATGGAATCCGATTGCCTCGGGTTTCCCGTTGGTAGAGTTGGGACAACAAGGAAGAGTGCGGAGGAGACTGTGGAACTGGCGGTTCAAAATCAATTTCGGATTCTGTACTCACAATGCGGCGCAGTGTCTTCTTCTTCCTTTTTGTTTCTACCGTTTCTTCCTCTTTTGTTTCTTCAGTATCCTGCAGTTGCGAGGACCCATTGATAGTATCGATTGTATTGCTTGAAGATGAAGCGGAAGTTCCATCAGTCAGACTTGGTGATTGACCAGGAGATGTCGTCGACAAATCCATCCTGTTATCATCCCGTGTCAGTTCGCTGCTGGATGACAAAGCAGCTGCTCGTTGCTCTCTAGGCTGCACACAAGCTTCATTTTTTGTAGATTGACTGGACTGGGAAGACTCTCTTTTTGGTCGGACGGCAAATGACAACATGGTTTGCACCGTAGCCTTTGGTTTGGATTTTCGGTCTGTAGTTTGGCGTGAGGCTTTGGAAGCAGATCCCTGGTTTCTAAGGTCATGAACAGCCGTCCTCTTGTTCGACTTGCTCTGTTTTGTTTGCAAGGCATTAGTCTCTCGGCGCTGTGTCTTGGATGTTCGTTGACGCTTTTGGGTTGTCGTTGCTGTCGACTTTGTTGGTTTGATGCTGGCCAAAAGGGAAAGGGGAACTTCATCATCACTGTCACTTTCACTGTCGCTTTCACTGCTATTTGCATGCCGGAGCCGCCGTTTTGGAACAGGTTTCTGTTTGAGTTTCGCGATCCTATCGTCGCCATCATTGTTGTTACGATTGCCACTGGTTTCGCGACCATCATTCATCTGATTGGTTGGTCGCATCTGCAGTGGCTGAAAGAACGAATGTCGCTGTTTTGCATCAGGATGTTTCATGGCTTTCTAGAGTGTGATGAATGAGATTATTGGAGCGCAGCGCTTGGGTTGTTCTCGGTTGCCTTACGTCTTCAGCGCATTGTGAAAAAACTTGACTTCGCGCCAAAAGCGAGCCCCGTAGTCCAAGGTCGAAGGAATCGTAACAGATGACTCGGATCAGATGCTCGACACTCGACACACAGGACTGAAAGTGCAGATGCGTCATACTGAATACGCTGTCGTATAAACAAACACAGAATTTATGAAGATTTGCAGAAACTTCGATCGAAGGTGGCAATGTTGGTTGTCACGAGGATAGTTTGGGAAGCATGTCTACTGTTGACCCTTATTGGTAGCGAGTCGTGGTGGCATTCCACATCCAACCTTGCGCATGCCTTTGCTCCTTCCATCATGCAGCCGCACAGAACATCCCGTGCTGGTGGAATCATCCTCCACTCGAGTACTAAGAATGAGGAGGTGATGACCGCAGAGTCTAGTACATTCAATCCAGAAAACTTGGAACCAACCCTGGAATTGTTACAAGGATGGACGGAAGAATATTTCCAAGCTGTGGATGCCGCGGGAGGAATCACTGAGGTGGCTGGCTTTGAACACTTTTATTCGGAAGACTACGTCCAATCGGGGCCCACCATTGGCCCAGTCAACAAGAGGGATTATCTGAATGCGCTCGCCTACTATGGACGAGAGGGTCTTAATCTTGGAGCAGCTATTCCTGATCTAACAGCAGACTTTGATGGCTGGCATTTGGATCCGCATTATCCTTGGCGAGTTTGGGTCGTCGCACGGTACCGAGGCACCCATGTAAATGCTGCCAAGCTCCCAGGTTCGGGTGCTGAATTGAAACCTCAGGATCCACCGAAAGCCTTTTACAATGGACCCGAAATGTACTCCTTCTTATGGACACCTTCAAAACAGATTCAATGGATGTCGGTAGGATATGTCGGAGACAAATTCACTGGAGACAATCTAGGATATGGTGCTCTAGTCGGCCTCCTCATTCCCATGGGTGTGCCCAAAGCAGCGATTGATCTTCTCGCTCCTTTGCTTAGTCTGCAGGTTTGGCTATCGCAATTTAATGACGGAGTGGAGAAACCCCGGACTCTCACTCCGTATTCTCAGCTTCCACCATGGTGGAAGCAGCGCAAAAAGTATGGATTGAATATCAAGCAATAGTATTTTTGAAGCATGATTGTTCAGAATATATATTATATATAATGTAACACTACTATTTATTGATAGGTACTACAACTAGCATTCTAGACGACAACCTTGGAAGTAGTCGTTTGTTTCGTCGAGTGTAGAACATCATGCTAATGTACCAAGCCAAAAACTGCTGCGTATCAACAGTCTTTGGACCCCTTTTTGAGTTTTGCAATGGCTCCCTCGTATTTGTCCGGTCCAAATGTCAGAGCGATGAATCTCTGGAATGGGGCACTGTGCCATCGATTCTTGATTGCGTTTTCGGATCGTTTGGAATAGAAATGTCGGACAGAGATCTCTTTCCAACTCGTGCCAAAGTCTGTGACAGCTTTCCACAACCGCAAGTCTTCTTCTTTGTCAAATGGAGTGTGCAAAAGCCTGGGATTCAAATGATTGACCCAACGATCGCGAATTTGCTTCCCCTTGCGGCCTGGCAAAAACGGCGCCAAAGTTGTCCAAGCATTGAAATTATTACACCGTGACGAAACGACAGCCTTTCGTACAACTTCATCTTCTTGGGCTGTCCACGGTTGCTTGGCAGTCTCCCCCTGCTGCCTTGCTTCTAGGACATTTTTGGCGGCTTCCGTTGCCATTGCGACTTGAGCTGGTGTGTAGTTGCAAATACTATGACTTGTTTTGTGATTTTCATTCTTCCTCGCCCCTGCTTCATGCCTTTGAAGCGATGCTGCACCCCTGTCACTAGAAGGAAAAAGAATCCAATGAAAGCAAAGGAGAGAACAAAATTGTCAGTTTATGCCTTTGGAGCTTCAAAATCACGTCGAGGTGTCTTCTATACGTACGGAAAGTGAGCGGGATTTGGCAATGGAAACGATCGTTTCTCGTGAACCTTGGTATCTTTGTTCTGCTTCACTCCATCGCTATTCGGAGTCCTCTGAGGTGGGGTGCGGTAAATGTCAGGAGGCCCAGGAACTTGCTGTGGTGGTGGCAGTGAAGGATGCCCCATGTACAACGGATACAAAGGTTGACGATGTTGGTGATGTGGAAAACCAAAGTGGTGCGCTGGATAATAAAACGGGTACATTGCAGGAGGCCCAAAGCCTTGTTGCATCGGATGAGCACCACCATGTTGGGCATTCCAATATGGCGTAGGCGGTAGTATTGAAAGTATTTTCTTGTTGTCATCCCCAGTCTGCTGACCAGTAGACAATCCAGCACTGGTGGTGGTTGTTGCCGAAGGTGCTTCATGATTAGTTGCATCGTCATTATCATCATCATCATCAAACGACACACAAGTCCATGGTCCAGCTCGCGGGGCATGGTGGGCAACGCATTGGAAACCACAGAGCGTCTTGCGGCTGCAATAGACAAACTCAGAATTATCCATGCAAATCTTGAGTTTGCCACCTTTGCACCGGGGACAGAGGCCAAGCTTTCCATGAGCCTCACCGTCGGCAACGCGAGTCAGTAGCACCTGCACAGTGCCGGTGACATTCTGCCCGTTGCGTTGAAGAACGGCCTTGAGCTTGTCTCGGCTAGTATCTTTCGCAGAATTCCGCGGAGAAAGAAGTCTATTAGGTATGAGGTTCTCCTTTTGAGCTTGTGAGATCTTGTTGGCCTTGTTTTGTTGGATGGATTTCTTGTTGGATACCATCGCAATTGCTTTCATGGAAATCGGAGGTAAACGCTCAAGGGAAGACCCGAACTCCGTACCGGTATTAGTTTCTTTGTCTTTGTTTTGTTCAGCAAAACTTGGTGTAACCAACCGGCTGTTGTTGTTGGTGTTGCTGCCACCTCGAAGTGGGGTATCCAAGTGCGTTCCATGGATTGGCAAAGAAGTTTCGATCGAGGACATCTTTTGCTTCTTGGCAGGTCGGAGCGGCAAAGTATCGGGACTCAAAGATTTCATTTTAGCCTAACGAATGAATTTGAAAGGATTGAATCAATCAATTCAGCTACAGTAGTCACGTTTGATGAGTTGATGTTTGAGGATCGCTTGACAAGTCAAGAAATGTTCGCGATGGGTGCAACAACTTCTATCACGACTATCGGCTGATCCAGCAAAGAAAACACCTGCTGGTCAGCATCGCGGTCTTTTTCGCTACTTCGTAGTGTCGATCCTTTTCTACGACTTGGTTTGGGTGGAGAGGAAATGATGTAGGAGAACGAGCAATATCTTGCATTCTGTCGATCGATTTGAATTTTGGACTGTGGCCTACGGAAGTTCACGTAAAGAAAATCTGTAACACTTGGAATACCGAGTAAAAAGTATGGCGCGAATTTTAGCATCCGAAACAATATACTGTCATGCGCGTAGTATCGCGCGGTCCAACTATGACATATACGAGTACACCTCTCTACCAGTTACCCTGCCGAACCGATACAGTATGATGACAGAAGAGGGAAGAGAGTTACATACTGTACCTACACTGTATCCTCAATCACAATACCGCTATTGGTTCATAATGACATTTGTGAAACAAGCAGCGATGGATGAAATAATAGTATGTGAAAGGAAGAGGGTTAGATAGGTTTTTTTGTGATGCATCGATTTACAGCCATCTTGATGCTTCTTGTTGTTCTTGTTTCCTCCTCCTTGTTATTGTTACTAGTACCAGGTACTGTTTCAGCCAGTAGTAGTACTAGCCGGAATTAACGATTCATTCAGGTAGTGTCTATGGAAAATATTGTCAGCAAATTCAGTGAAAAGTACCTCTTTCGCACCCTGGATACCTGGTTTCTGTCCTGATTCTTCTTCGTCTAACCTCTTTCTTATTCTCCTTGCACCACTGTTTTGTCTGCTCAGGAAATTTCTGATCTTGTTCCCGAGATTTGTTCGTGTCGTGGTTGTTTGCACATGAAAAATAAACAGATGTGATGTCTTGCATCATGTCACAAATATCTGTCGCTGGTACTTTAGGCAACGAGAAATTTCTTTGTGACGAGCCGGCAATACCCTTTACCGGTTTGAGGGGTGTTTTCAATTCTTACCACAACCTTGTTCGGTTTTTGAAAAAAACAAGGACAATCCAGGTGGTTTTTAACTCTTACCACACCCATTTCCGGTTTTTGCACGACAGCCTATATCTTGCTTCAGTGTCGAGAACTGCAAGTGGCTTGTGAGAGATAGTGAAACACTCTCACAACCTGAGAACATACTCTGAAAAGCATTCCAACCACTGGAAAATAGATCAACATGTTTCATCAATTCCGTAGTCACCAGAAACGAAAGGTGAACAGCCATTCCTCCGGTGGCCACAAAGAGCAAAACGAGAAAGGTGTAACGATCCCTACATTGCCTTTGAAATTGTTCATGCAACAGGATGAAAAGAAAGAGTCACAACAACGACCAACCTTATTGAATGATGACTCGAGTGCGGACCTTTCAGTTTACACAACTGAAACAAAGACTACCGTACAATATCCTCCACGTGATCCTTATGGCCGCATGAATTCGGCAGAATGGCCATCGAAACGAGATTCAGCAAATGCTGCCAGGGCAACTACGGTTGTAGCTCAAAAATCCAACTTGCTTGGTGCTGGTTCTGCCACGAAAGAAGTAGGAAATCGATCCCAATCTCCCAAAACCGTGACTGGGACACGGTTGAACGAATGTATGGTGATCAATACTTCCAGACCCTCATCTCCTTCCACAGCTCCTAGTACGCCTCCTCGAGATTTGGACCACCCAGAAGATGAAGATGTCGAAGACTACTACGATTACGACCATCGGATACATGAGCGAAGACAAGCATCACTGGCAAGTGGATCCGTGAGTCGGACCTCCTCCAATCCCACGGCGCAGGAGTCGATAGCCAGCAACAATCGAGTGAAGCATTGGCGTGGACCAGTAGACTTGGACGATTCTTCAATCGAGGATTATGACAACGATGAGGATGAGGATGATGATGTAGTGCGCGAGGCCGAAGAAGAGAATGTGCAACATGCCTCCGTGTTTCGTAAAAAGATAACATCATCCACCATATTGCCAGAGGATTCTGACAATGAAGCTCTCGTTTCGCCAATGGTGTGGACGGATCACGATGACGACGATGATGGGATCACTGAGCTGGTACCGCCGCCAAGAAAACTCAGTGACGAGGATGAGGCGGCGTTGAATCGGAGTTACCACCAGACTATGCAATCAATTTCCTTTCACTCGATTGACGAGAGCGGCGAAGATAATGGCTATGGCAGCGATGATATGGATTCCGGAGCAGTTCTTCTGACACAGGAAGAACTGCAGAAACACGTGAATAAAGTGCAGAACAAGGAGCCGATGCCTTCCTCGTACATTGGTGGATACGATCAGTGGAAACAAGAGCAAGAATACAAACGGAGATACTTTGAGAGACTGCAACGAAAGGTGAACGAAAAGAAACGTCACCAGCAACCACATGCGCATCCTCAACTTGATCAATCTCCGCGAAGACCTGCACAGTCCGCAACTGACTACAATCGATCATCGGGGGACTCCCTAGCCGACTTTACTAGATATACATATGAGAACATGGACAAGAGTGTTGCCAGTACCATCGCCACGGCACGAACGAAGGAATCATCATCGGAAAAGTCTTCTGGAACCGCGACAAAATCCAAAACAAAAGGGGTGTGGAAGATTCTTCCCAAGCTTACTGGAAGTTCCAAGAAGAAAACCCCAAGCAAGAAGACTGGAAAGGTCCAGAGTAGACATGCATCACCACCTCGAGAAGCGGTTCTCAATCAAGTCGAAGAACTTTCTGAGGTCGCCAACATGTCTCTTGCGCCTTTGAATTCAATGCTGGGCATGAATGTTGGTAGTGAGGGAGAACCAAGGGAGCTCGTATCTCAATACCTACAAGTAGAACGCAAGAAGCAACTGCAAGCAGAAGAAGACAAGGCACAAGAGGAATGGAAGGAGCAAGAGCGCATCCAAAGGAAGAAAGAGGAATACTTGCGACGACAACGAGAACTGAATAATATTGTGCCTTCAGGGCCCAGATGTACCTCTCCAGGCCCCATTTCTCATGTTGCGTCCAGAGATTTCAAAGAGGAAGGCACTGCTCCCTTGTGTTCTGCCTCGTTTGAATCTGAGCGATCTGGAGCAAGGTCCGCTACCATTTTGTCTCCTTGCATTCTTTGTGACGAAGCAGAACGGACTCATATCGCCATGCCCTGCATGCACTTTTTCTTCTGCGGCAGTTGTGTGGAAAAGATGACGCAAAATTGCAGTTGCCCTGTTTGTGGTGCCAGCAGTGTCAACTTTGCCCGGGTATACACAGGATAAGCTGTGCCTGACTCGATAGTAGGGCTTAATAGTAGAAGCATACAGTAGATCAATCGGAATAACGATAGCATGATTTGTGTCCGAAGAACAAAACTGACTTTCCTAACTTTACTCGCTTATGGTTTAGGACCACATACACAAATTTGATCATCAACTGTACAATTGACTGCCCGGACACTTAAGCGGCCTTATCCCCAGCCTTCTTACTCTCCAGGGCCATATCGTGTTGTATTGACAGACCTCGTTCCGTCCTTGTAAAAGGTCACTTCGTCCACCTGCCGACTTCCATCAGGGAACTTCTTCTCGTTCAGCTCAACCCGATCAACATTGTCTTGATTCGTACCCAACTCGCTGCTGACGCCATTGGATCCTTTTCCTTTCCTTCTCGACTTTCGCCCTCCCTTCTTCTTCTCCTCCTCCAATTTCTCGGGCGTGAATCCGCCTTGGACGTCTGGTTCCACCGTGACAGTACGCTCGATTTTCTTTACCCGACTCTCACGCAACTCCTCTGGGTTCTTTCGATACTCTCGATATGGGTCCGGTCGGGGAAAGCAACAGGTCATCGTACAGCAAATCCAATAAAAGATGCAAGCAAATGCACTTTGAACTCCTGCACTTCCCACAGAGCAGTTGTGTGGAGCTTCAAAGCTGCAAGCCCAAGACAAAAATTTTGTTCATAAGTGTTAGGCATTCGTATGTATATCTGAATTCCGCCAGAGCACTGATACTTACCAAAAGGTTGGTTCTGCATAGACCACAAATGTACATGCTTGCAATCCACAAGCGATCAAATACATGAATGCCGACGCGATGAAACAACTAATATTGTGTCCAAAGCAGGTGTCAACGATTGTAATCAGAACTCCAATTGCAGCAAAAATGGGAGCGGCGACGGCAACAATTCTTGCTGCAATCAAAACCTCAAAGGATGCCCCTGCAGGATAGCCCTCGCACTTTTCGGGTACCGAGTCGTAATCGACAGCCACAACTTCATAATTGAAAATTCCAACATATGCCTCGGTGGCACCTTCAAATGGCTCGCCAAGTCCCGAGTATGGAGCCCGGACATTGTTCTTGAATTGTAGAAAGGAGCACCCAGTGGCAGATGTCATGCTGAGGATAATTCCCAGCGCTGCAACACACAAGACAAGGAACCTATTGGGGTGAACGAGAAATCGAAAAACATGTTCAGTGAACGACCAACCAAAGAATCAATCCAACTTGTGCATGAAGACTCACCTGCCAAAGTACCCGACTCTATTTGATCCATCGTCAGCACAAAACATCTTTTGGTTTCTGCTGCTGTAGTGCGATTGATGAACTCGGTACTGGTTTACCTGTATCACGATTTGGTTGATGCCAGATGCCAGAAATGTTATGCTTGTGCGGAAGAACTGGTTGATCGGTGCGGGTAAATCAGTAGTTGAAGGTGGACTCCTTCGACTCTTTCTACGACTCCTTCGACCGCGAATTGTCTGGCACAAACCTCATCCATCCAACAACGGCACAACTCAAGGCAACAAAAACCACTCTCCTAACGCTTACCCAAATAGTGGACGTTGAAGGGACAAATTGTCCTATGCAAAAAAGCACCTGTCAGACGTTGAGATATCGATCAAATAGTATTGATTCAGCAATCACGATGAAAAATGATCAGAATATGAGTCTTCCAGAGGAAGAATCATCATCAGACCCTCCCGAGGTAGACTCTCAAGATGATAGGGGACAGAAACGCCCATTGGAGGAAGAAGACGCTGAAAATGATGAGGAAGACAAGAAGGACAAGGAACATGAATTGCCTCGTAATATCTTGATCGAGTGGAACGGACAGAATGCCTTGGTGGAAATCGATTGCCGAGGTGACAATGATTTAGAGAACCGGATATGCATCGTTGGTCGTGGGACTATCCAGTGCTTGCAAGGCTCTCTGCACATTCTGGGATATACTATGCAAAAAGAGGAAAATGTAGACACTGGAGCTGAGGTGATCTTGACGAGCCCATTTTGGTCCAGTTGGACTACGATACAAGCGACAACTCCCATGGTTCGATTCCAAGTTTCCTCACTCCGAGGGACGCCGAGTTTCCGGTTTGCTTCTGCTTCCCGTCGACCGACCATCCTTCCAGCGTCATGGATTACCACTGCGGACACCATTGTAAGTGCCTGTCAAAAGGAACCTGCACCCCAGCGGGACTCACTGGAGGATGATGGGATCTTTGTGCATGCGAAACCCCAAATCATATTCATTTGTGGAGGCAAAGGCGTTGGAAAATCTACCTTTCTGCGGTACTTGACCAATCGTTTACTCAGCGTTAGCTCTCATGAGGAAGTTGCCATCTTGGATGCAGATGTAGGACAGCCTGAACTAGTTCCACCAGGCATCCTGTCCTGTACGATTCAGAAAACGCCGCTGCTACAACCACCCTACTGGAATTTGACAGAAAGCAGAGAAAACGTTGCCTCTGTCTTTTATGGAGCCGTGTCATCCAAAGATGATCCGAGTCGATACATTGAAGCTATTCAATATCTGGTTCAAGCGTACCGAGACCACCTCAAAAGTACCTTGAATCCAACACCACTGTTGATCAATATGGATGGATGGATCAAGGGCCTTGGGTATGAAATCCTGACTTCCTTGGCGTTGAGTATTGCTCCAACACATGTGTGTCAAATCTTGGGATCGTCCAAGGCCAAAACCTTTGATCTCCAACGCACCCTATCCGGCAGGGAATCGACCATTTACTTCTTGGACGCCTGCACAAATCTAATTTCCATGTCCTGCTCGATACCTTCCTTTACACTTCGATCGTTGCGACTGGGGGCCTACTTTGGACCCAACTTGGAAGATCTTTGGGATACTCTGGATTTCACTCCAGCCAAACAGCTACAAGTTGGTTGGATTGACGATGGCTGCATCTTGGCCGAATACTTGGCACAGGAACGCCCTTACTGCGTGCCGTTTGAAACGGTCCAATGCAGCTTTTTGTCCCCGGATCACGACGATTTGATGGCGGATGAGAAGCGAGTCCTGCAAGCCATGAATGGTGCAATGGTGGGTTTGTGCGTTGGGAATGCGAACAATTGTCTCGGTTTGGGATTGGTTCGTTCCATTGACTGGCAATCCGAGCTGCTGTACGTTCTGACCCCCGTGGAGTCATCTTTCTTGCCCCAAGTCGATATGCTGGTGGGTGGTAACCTTCCACTTCCGTTGTCATTTGTACTTCGAGGAGTTCATGCTGAATCCTTTCCGTACCAATCCATGACCAATGCTTCGGTTGTTACAGCCTTGGGAGTTGATCCTATGAAGAGCCGCAATAATATTGGAAGAAAGGGAAGTATGAATGGTGGCAACTAGTATGTATCGATAGTTGTAACACATATTATGAAACTTAACTCCATTCAAACCGGTAGTACGGTACAGTGGGATTCACAACGGCACCTTGCCCGCTCAAACACCAAGGTTTTTAACATTAAGTTCGACGCGCCGTAAAATTGATGAGTCTGATTGATTGATTGTAGCGGGAGACGCAATATATATTGTAGGATAGGGCTTCCAATCAAATTGGATGGCTACCTGACTCGCTCAACTCATTCCCTTTAGAAAACACGGTTTCCATGCTTGTCATACTTCGCATTAGGATCAACGTCTTCTGTTGGTCGCGCTTTTCGACGTCCTCCTGGGCTGACCCCTGGACTGAGTGGACCGCTATTATCGTTCTGTACGATTGTGGCACGCTTGATCGTCGTGGTGGTAGTGGTGGTTTGGTAGACACCATCGTCATCCTCGTCACCGTTTTTGTTTTTGCGAGTCACGTTCTTGTAGCATGGATCAGAGTGTGGAGCACAGCACGAGAAGCATGACGCAAGGAAGTAGAAAACGACGGCCGCAGTGACCAGGTACATTTCGCTTCCCATGGTGCATTGCAATTCACTGTCCTCAAAACAAAATACTGGATCGGCAATGATTCCATAAACTCCAGCTTGGACTCCCATGGCAAGTATGTAGAACAATCCACCACATAGACTGGAACCCTTGAATGTGCAAACGCAGAAATCAATCAATGTGCAAATAATGGCAATGGCACATAGGATGGGCGACACGACGGAACAAACTTGTGCCGATGTGAGGGATGGGTAACCGTCTGAGGTGCGGAGAAAAAAGAAAATGTGCCATTAGGGATTGTCCAGTGCTTAATCCTATTTCTTGCATTGTAACAACAACAAGGACAATGAAATAATGTAATTCCAGAACGAATCAAAGCTAGGCACTCACCAATATCAAAAAACTTCTGTGGGTAATCCACGCAACCTTGTACATTTGATCCTTCCAGAATCTCGTACATGAAAATGCCGACTCGCATTCTAGTGGCGGTTCCAAAAACAAAACTCGGACGATCTCCGTCTCGAATCATGTCAAGCATATCCCCATCGGTATCTTCTACCTTGATAAAATCACACCCCTTTCCAGCCTCGACTGTGAAAATGATGCCAATTAGGGCAAAGACAATGGCGAGTGTCCTGAAAAATCAATCGAACAACGGTCAGAACATTCCACAACCGTTAAAACTAAACTCCAGGAAGCACAACAATATCACGTACTTTAGCAGATAAGAGCAAAAGTTCTGTCCTAACTCTGGCATGGTGAAAATTGTTTGAACAAGGTCTTGTTGACGTTGTCGCTGACAAGAGAGTGGTCTTGGTTGATGGTGCACCTACAGTACTTTTTTGAAAAACCTTCCCGAGGCCGCCGGCTCGGCGGTTCTCTAATAAAACTGGTGTTGTTCTTTCGGGACTGTTTAAGTAAATTTTCTCCGACGATGATTTACCGGTACAGTATGATTATCGATTTACCCAATCAAGTAATCGAATCAATCAAGTGAAAGATTATTTGGACTCATCTCAATTTCGAAAACTTTCATGATAGTATATAAATATGACTAATATGAGCCTTCGAAAATGAATGAGTATATAAAAAACATATATATTCCGGATCGCTGAGTTCCGCTTTCTGTGTAGGCACACGTGGAATTTTGTACGAGGAACAATCGCTCGAGTACGCTTTCCGAAAAGTATATCTATTTCCGGGTTTCTTCATATACTAAATTCACGCGGTGTTTCTACGTATTTCGTACGTTGATTTTGTACCAATTTGACACAATTCCGATCACAACGAATTTGTTGTTCATCAAAAAAGACAGAAAATCATGAACCATCAATCGACGACGATGAAACATGCATTTACTTTTATTCAAGGTATTTCCTACAAGTATCTTCCACCGGGAAGATTCTTTTTGCACTGATCACTACAAAAACACATTTCCTCACCATTCTTTTGCATGTACCAATTTCGATCCATCGCACAGTTATTGTGAATGACGATGTTGCATCGGGCACATCGGTGTCGCCCAAGTTCCAACTCTTTGGAGCAACCGGCACAAGCACATGGTCCTAGTGGTCCTGGAACTGATATTGGCGGATATGGATGCCTGATTCCAAATCTGTCAATGAGTTCTTGAAGATATGTGGGTGATGTTTGGTCGTGATGTCCGATGGCAACAGCTGGAGGCCCAGTTGGACCACGACCAACACCATACTCTTCCATCATTCGATCCTGTTCTGCATTTGCTTCAATTGAATATCGAGTCGAATTCAAGACACGAGGTGAGTGGTCTATCGGCTCAAGCAAGATACCCGCTCCTGCATGAATTGTTGCCTGTTGCAATCTTGCTGGATTCGTTGCATTTGCTGTTGTCTTTTGCTTTCCTCTTCTGAGGTACTTTGGATTTTTAGCCAGCGGTCGGACTCGATTTTTATACTGTCGTGCGGCAGGTTTTGCCTTCTGCCTCGATTCCAAGTAAGTTTTATCTGACGGATTTCCATTCTTAACAATTTCTGACGGCGATACCTTCCTTGCGAAAGTAGAAAGACAGTGGCTTTTTGCATTCTTTCTTGTGAATGCATAGGAAACCTTTTTTTCCAAAAGGTCCCACATCTCATCGGTAGTACGTTCCAATTGTGCTTCAGTCACTTCTTCGCTCGTGTTACTAGGCATTTCTAACCCATTGTTCTCGAGATACTTGAAAAATTTCTGCCATTCAACTCGCATCTGTGACTGGAGTGCTGTGGTTGGGAGGTCCTTTGGTCGTAGCTGGCGAAATGGTTTCACATAATTGTTGCCATACCTTATACCCTTGAGCCAGCATCGAAGCGCTTGGGGAAGGTTTGGCTTTGGAGGGAACTCAAAGTCTTCCGGAACGGACCAGAACCTTTCGGTGTAAAAGTATTTTCCTTGATCAGGCTTTTGAAGCAACAATCCACCCCCTTGCTGAACTTGATTTCCAGGTGGCGGAATCTGAGCTGGCTGACCACCTTGGAACTGAGGAGGCAGGCTCCTAAGCATTGCTTGCAAATGTTCGGTAAGTTGTTTATTTGTTGCGTCTTGGTGCTTTTGAATGATGTCATTGATACCTTTTGCAGTAATGTTGCCGTTCGAAATTGCATTCTGCTCTATTCCATGGTGAACAGCCGCAACAAGGTCTGCCTTCAATTGCTCGTCGCGCTGCTTCTGGTTGTCCTCACTGATTCTTGTTTGTGCAAGTAACTGTATTAAGTTGTCATGAATTGCCTTCATTTGGCAAGTTGTTTCAATGTGTGGCGGGACGCCAGTAACAGTGGTCATGACATCGGGAGTTGGTTCAACAGTGATAAGCTGTTGCAATGCGTCAATTTCTGATCCTCTCATGTTGTAGAATGGAACCTTGACAAGTTCGTTGCTTGGGTTATGGGCAATGTACTCCTGGAACGACTTGGCATGCCATACCATGCATGCTAGGCAACGCAACAACAAACCTGTAGGATCGTAGTCCGCTTCACTATGTGTTTTTAAGATGGGACCAAAGTTGGCGTTCATGACTTCGCGAATCAGTGGGTGGCCCATCGGATTTGCCATTTTCCAGTGTGGAGGTAAGGTCTTGAATGATGGTTTCATTGGGTCCATTCCTGATAGTATCTGGCCCAAGTAATGATCGCCAACTGGCAAAAATCTCCAGTATATGTCAAAGACGGAGCCCATTGACCAATCACCAATAGAAGAAAGGGACGGGGCACATGTGGTTCCTGAGCTTGCATAGCTTGCGGCTCCTTTCCGCAAACCATAAGCATTGAAGTGCCCTTTTCGACAGTGAGAACTAACAATGTTTCTCCTTTCCTCAGTTTTATTCACAAGAGCTTTCAGCTGTTCTTGATATTTCTTTGCAGCACTGCCGTCCTTGGTATTCCACATGAAAAGTTTCTGAGTTTGTCCAAGCTCGTTTTTGTACAAGGCACAGTAGTTACCCATGGCTGTCCACTGGCACAAATAGTGATACTCATGATTTGCATAAATGTGTTTAGCAAAACATCTATCGCCATCTTTATCCTTTTTTGTAGTGTCATGTGTAACAGCATGTGCATCCAAAACAATTCTGAAGTTGCTGAATCCAAGGTAGTCAATGTTGCCACAACGGCTCATGCAGTTCCACTGGGTCTTTGTCCAAAAGTCTACCATTGTATTGCCATCTTCAGACGCCCACTTGCAAATTAGCATGTAAAGCTCTTTTGTGATTGGGTCTGCCTCCTTTGTTTGGACATCCCCATTCCCCTTCCCAGCTGCAACCTGTCGCTTGTAGGAGAAAAGATAAAGATCCAATTTGTCCCAGCACTCTTGGGACAGTGCTTCGCCACGGATTTGGGCACCCCACTTGATAGCATCTCGAAACTTTTGCATGTCTGCCTTGGTGCGCAGATTGCCTGCTGCAGTTCTCTCTTGATCCATGAGAAACTTGAGAACATAATCTACGTTTAGACCTGCATAAATAAGATCATACTCGTACTTATCATAAAAGTACATTGCAGGATCATTCATTTCTGCAGATGTGTTTTTGCGAACACCAACTTCAAAGTATCTGAAGCACTTCTGTTGAAAATACTTTGTCATTCTTAGAATTCGATTGCGGTAGTCTCTCCTGGTCTTGTCCGTTTTTTCATGTGACAAAGTTTTTTGAAGTCTTTGCTTGAAGTCATGTCCAAGCTCGTCTTCAGCATTGGTGGCACCATCTCCCAGAATAGCAGTCGTATTATCGACTGTTCTACTGTTCAGGTGCTTCTTCACGATACTGCTACCACTTCTGTTCATGTTTCGTTTAGTGTAGTGAGATGATGAAATCTGATGGGAAATCACAAAACAAACAACTTTGTGACATTCGCGCCATATCCTCCGTCTCACGCATGTGTCGGTTGGAGCATAGACCACTACAATCGTATAGACATACAGACAGTATATATTTTTATATACTTTTCCGCGAGTGACTAAAATCACAAAACTCCGACGGGACTCATTCCTAGTCCCACCAAAACTGAAAGTGATTTCGCTGGTCATCGAAACCTCTTGACACCAAGTCTTGGAAAACGAACATCGTTTGATCTCAAGTTGGGATAGATCCCGTCACAAATTCAAAGCCAAGCGAACGCCAACGCAAACAAATACACATATATCAAAGGAAATGATGCCGAATCCTCCACCCGTAAACCCTTCATACCAGCCACAAAACCAACCAGTCAGTCACAACTATGTCGAAGAGGACGGAGTTCCCAACTTCAAGGCTCAAACCAAAGATCCTACCAGCCGACAGTTTATGGGAGCAGCTGTGGCTGGAGGCGTTGCTGGAACAATGGTTGGTGGTCCCATTGTTGGTATTGCTGCAGCCGCGGCTGCAGCAGCAGCCACAACGGCACCAGGAAAGGGGGGATCGGTTGCCAGATCCGGTGGAGAAGGCGTGGCCAAATTGGGTGACAAAGCCAAGGCACTAGACGAGAAACATCACCTTCAAGACAAGGCAAAGGCACAAGCACAACGTGGAGTTGAAAAAGCAAAAGAAATGGACGAAAAGCACAACCTCACTGACAAGGCCAAAGCATCCATGTCCAAAACTGTCGACAAGGCAAAGGAAATAAATCGAGAGCATGAAATCACAAACAAGGCCAAGAAAGGTCTGGCCAAGGGCTTTAACAAGGCGAAAGAAGTGGACAAGAAGCATAATTTCAGTGGAAAGGCCGCCAAGGGAATGATGAAGGGGGCTACTTGGGTCGTCAAGAAATCAACCTCGACCAAATCATAACAGTATTTCGCGGTCAAGTGCAGTGTAATAATAGAAGCCTTAGATTGTTGAGTACTATTTACAATACGTCCCATCTAAGCATCCTCTAATCCGTCTTGGATGACCCAGCTCTGCCTTGAAAGAAAAGTGTATACTGTTTGATTATCTTTCGTGCTCGCGACAGAACCAAATGATGAGTCGATTTGGGTTTTTTTCGCTTGTCGTCGGGATCCGTTCCACCCTCTGCTTCTTCTGCTACTAATGGTTCTAGCTCGGGCTTTTCAGGCTGTGGAATGCTGGACAAGACTTTGGCCACAGATTGGATTTGTGACTCGTCCAACAATTGATGAAAACTTGGCGACACGGCATGGACTGACACAAAGGAAAACAACCGATCCCATTCGTCCAAAGCTTCCGAGGCTGCTTCCAAGTCCTTGTCTGCTGTTTGCAGCGAGGACGCCACCAGCTGGCACAATTGAGTCCAGGCTTTTTGACATACTTCAAGGCATTCATCCTTAGTAAGTGGAGGTGACACTGCTTTTTGTTGGGCCGCCTTGGTCTTCCACACGACTCTTGGAGCAGTCTGTGCAGTCGAGGCATCCATATGAATCCATCCAAATCCATTCCACAAGACACTGGCCACACACTGTTTCGGGGTAGAGTCTTTTGTCACCAAGTAGTGTCGGACCAAGTCTTTGGTTTCTGGAAACCGAGCCACATATTTGCCCACCGTGGTGGGATGGGCCACGGACAATCCCCAGAGCGCGTGATGGAAACTCTGCGTCGTGCTCAAGTCTCCACTCAGGCCCACTAGAAGTAGCTGGCGTAAGAATCCAGAATTCAATAGAGCTTGTGCAATTTTGGGATTGGCAGGGATGCTCTTGGCCTTTTCGTACGTGATTCCACTGAGTAGCTCCAACATGGGGATAACCGAATGCAGCAGATTGTTTTTGTATCGATCGCTGGCTCGTTCAATGACGTGAGAGAGATCATTCATGGCATCAATCACTGACGATATCGTGGACTGGGTGGAGATCTCGGCCATTCCGCACCAAGATGACAAGGCGGAGAGACCCACAATGGACGCCGTACAAAGATCTGTCCTTTTTTGAGATGATGGTACAGCTCCACCTACATCTTCCAAATGTGCTTGATCGACGGCTAGAAGTGTGTGAAGTACATCCAAGTACGTTGAATCTAATCCCTGCTGCTGTTGTTTCTTGCTCAGACTATATATTGCGGCATCTCGTAAAACCCACAACGGCGTCAAAATCGCATCTTGCAGTGCCGCGTCCATATTGGGCTCGTCATTTGCAAGAGGACTCTTTGGTTGCAGCAAATTGAATATCAGATGCGACAAATCGGTTGTAAAGGATTTGACTTCCTTTTCCGAGAGTGAAAATAAGGGTTCCAGAACATTGTAGCTGGCATGTTTCAGCAGTGATCCCACAGCAAATTGCGCTTGACCTAGTAATAGTGTTGGATCCGGTTTGGAAAGTCGTTTCGGGTCTAACCAATCATCTTCCTGAAACTGAAAGCTGGACTGTAGTGGATACTCAGGAGCTCCCTCTCCGTAATCATAGTCGGATGGATCCGATTCCACAGCCCAGACTTCACCTAGCGAATTGTCGTCTGTCTTGTTGTCAGACGGTGATATTGCTGCTCCACTCAATCCATCGCTGAGTTGTTTCACTGCCTGATCAATCTTGGCATCATTTATCGGATTTTCGCCACTAGCCACATTGTCAATCGCTACCGTCATTCTCGATAAATTCCCCTTATATGACCCCAAATATTTTCTTACAGCTGCAATATTGTTGATGTTTTCACAGATGTTGAGAGGAACTTTCACAAACACAGAAAAGGCCAACTTGGCGATCGCTATTGAGTCTTGATTCTTCGCGGTCTCATTTTGTGTCTTGGAATTTGTACTCTGTTTCGATAAGTACAAAACTCCATTCACCAACCGATCCGACAAAGCGTAGGGTGATGATGATGAAACGAGCTGCCGCGACAAAGCTGAAACCACCACTGAAAAGTTGGCTGAAGTGCCGTCAATAATTGGCTCGTCGAAACACAGGGACCTGTACAATTCTGGAACCGATTCCTCAACGCTGGAAACTCTGGGACCATCGTCCTGCTCCCGCAAGGCTTCGGCTATCTCGGCTGCATATTGTCGAAAAAATGCTTTGGCGTCGTCTTGGTTGTTGCTCATGACAAACTTGTTTGGTGTTGTTTGGCAGAGTGAAGAGGAGCATTGCACAATAAAACGACTGACGATTCTGATTTGTTCCACGTGGAACCAAAAATTTCAGACATCAATTGGTTTTAAAAACCATTGTTTCCATCTTTCTGTTTTGAATGAAAGTTTTCCTGCTTCTGCTCTTAGTGCTTCCTCCAACACTATCCTTTTGTCCTCTTACACTCTCGAAACAAGATAGTAGCGGCATCAATTTCAAAGATCCACGAAATTCGAAATCGGTGAAGATGACTTTGGAAAGTCAGGAACCATTATCGGATGCACCTGTTTGGGATCCAATTCAACAGATTTACATAGGAGGGAAACTACCTGAAAATGATGAAGTTAGAGAATTGCTAGAGTCTGGAGATGGATCACTTCGGTTGTTCGGTTATGGCTCATTGTGTTGGAATCCAGGAACAGGACCACTCGCCCATCCTGGAGTTGTGTCAAAGCTTGGGAGGGCCAAGGGATACAAACGGTGTTGGGCCCAACGGAGTACCGATCACCGTGGCAATCCGCAATTTCCAGGCATTGTATGTACATTGTTGGAAGATCAGGAGGTCGTTGATATACGCAAGACTGCCATGAAGGACGTTACTCCACCAGAAGCTCCAACCCTGACAGAAGGGGTCATCTACTGGATCCCTCCCGAGTTGGTGGCCGAATGCCTTGACGAGCTCGATTTTCGAGAAAAAGGAGGCTATGCTCGAGAAACAATTTCAGTAATAGAAGATGACTCTGGAGAGACACAAAAGGCCCTACTATACCGTGGAACTCCCGACTCACCAGCATTTTGGAATCGAATCCTCCTAGACCTACCACATGCGGCTGCTATCATGGCAGTCAGCGAAGGTCCCAGTGGGAAGAATGACTTTTATTTGAATAGTTTGGATGAGTTTTTGACCAATACGCACACAATTGAAGCAGCCAATGATGACACTACAACGCTGGCATCCATGGTTCGGCACTTTCAAAAGCATTCCTCACTTCATTTTCTATATGGCAGTGGATCCAATCAGCATAATCAGCTCTTGCTGGATCGTCCAAACAACGCCGCATGTTTGATCGATGGTGAAGATGCGCACGAGACCAAAGAATTTGTTCTCTGCACTGCTAAACAAACAAAGCCTGATTTGCCAGAGAATGTCTACGCTGGTGGTGGGCACTCTGGCCTCTTGACGGAAAGCGGAAAATTATATTTGTGGGGATGGAATGATAACGAGCAATGTGGACCTAAAACAGAAAGTGAAGAACATCAGGATGAAGCATCCCCGCTAGCCTGTACCCCACCATTGCACGGATTGGTTGTACAAGATGCTGCACTTGGCTTCTCGCACACTCTTGTCATTGAGAAAGATACTAACCGTCTCTACGGATTTGGAAGCAACGAAAGAGGTCAAATCAGTGGCTCGCCATCAGCTCCCGTAAAGGAGCCAGTGACTCCAGACTTTTTGAAAAATGTAAAGGTGAAAAGTGTAGCTGCAGGACTATTCCATTCCGCGGTCATCACTGACAAAGGAGAGTTGATCACATTTGGTTGTGGAAGATTTGGTCAATCCCTTTCCAATATGCAGAACGATGGACAAGTATCCGTTGGCAAGTGGATACCAGAAGACGGATCTCCCTTGGTGGACGTTGGTTGTGGAAGGCGACATACAGTAGCTGTTGATGAAAAGGGTCGAATATGGACTTTTGGAGAGAACAAGTATGGTCAACTGGGTAGACCATTCGAAGGAACGAAGGATCCTCGCCCTACCGAAATCGATTTCTCCGATTTGGACATCGCTTTTGGCAGTGATGTAAGGCTGGATTGCGGATGGTCCCACAATATTGTTCAAGTCACGTCGCAAGATTCCGACATAATAGTATACGGTTGGGGACGAAACGACAAAGGGCAGCTCGGTACAGGATCGTTTGAAGATTCAGTGAAGAAACCAATCCAACTCTTCCAAGACAAGCGTTTATCGTTTGTAGCTTGTGGCTCCGAGTCCACTATGGTATTGGACGAGGATACCTCTGCGATTCTTGGCTGTGGATGGAACGAACATGGTAATATTGCCACTGGCAGTCAAGAAGATCAGGCTCGCTTGGTCAAAACTAAAGGATCGAAAGTATATGGTCCTCCAGGGTTGCACGATGGAAAAGTAATCCTAGCGGTTGGAGGCGGTCACCACATTGCGACTATGAAACCATTGCGGTCACGATGAGCATCTTCATCTTCTCCGAAGTCTTTCATCCAATGTATTCTATTGCTGAAGTTCATTATGCTAGTCCAGTAGTTCAGCTTTGAACCCCCTACAATTCCTTAGTCTCTTGGTCTCCATCATTATTGCTCTCTTCTTGTTGCTTCAAAAGAGCCTGCCTTCGTTCTTCATTTCGTTTTGAAATTCTTCGCCAAGTGACCTCCTTCTCATGATCACTTAGAATATCCCAATTGTTAATCCTTCGAGTAGAGCCGTCCTTATTCAAGATGATGGGTCCAAATTGTTCAAACGAGATAGTTTCACCCAGTCGAATGGTTGGGAGGTTTTTTTCTGATTCTGGATCTGGAGGTGGAAGCTGTGGTATTTCTTTCTTTCCATCGGTCGCAAAAGCATCCGATGATGACATGATGAAAATGACGATCCAAGCGTAGAATATTTTCTTAAGGTTGCCCCGAGCTAGCATCGTCTTTTGCTATTGTGATGTGTGACTTTTGTTGTGAGAAAGAGATATGGGAGCGGGGGACATACAGACGCCAGGCTGGTTCTTTCGAAACCGAATGCGCAAGATACGAAAACTGTTGTCATGTTTCGAAGCTGATGGCAACATCAGAATTGAACGATAGAATATTTTCTCTAGGACATGTTGGCCACCATTGTTGCAAGAAACCAAAAACGCTAATGTATGAAGAACTAACGTAAGTGTTTCGTCAGTTGCTACACAATATTCCATTTATTGCTCACTTAGTTTGCGACGCTACGGCTCCAATACGCTGCTTCACCTCCTCTAGGTCTCCCAAATAGCGACCAGTCAAAGGGGCAATACCATCAGGGTGAGGAATGGGCTTGAGATCGTCATCAAGCTCATAGACGAGTGGGACACCAGTGGGGATGTTCAATCCAGTAATTTCGTCTGACGAGATTCCATCCAAATGCTTGACCAATGCGCGAAGCGTGTTTCCGTGTGCAGCAATGATAACTTTCTTTCCTTCCTTGATCTTAGGTCCAATTTCGTTCTCCCATGCAACCATGAAACGATCTTCGGTCAATTTCAACGATTCAGTGAGTGGAAGGTCGGCCTTTGGAACATCGGCGTACGTGGGATCATTTCCTGGGTAGTGCTCCGAGCTTTCGTCCAAAGGTGGTGGAGGAATGTCGTAGGATCGGCGCCAAACTAGAACCTGGTCCTTTCCATGTTTGTCTACAGTTTCTTGCTTGTTCAATCCTTGCAAGGCACCATAATGACGTTCATTCAATCGCCAAGTATTGACGATCGGAATATACATGAGACCCATCTCCTCCAAAACGATCCAAAGAGTCTTGATGGCGCGTTGCAAAGTAGAGGTGTACGCCAAGTCGAATTTGAAGCCTTCCTCTTTCAGAAGCTGTGCCCCTTGAAGAGCTTCTCCTTTTCCCTTGTCATTCAGTGGGCAGTTGTACCATCCAGTGAAACGGTTCTCTTCATTCCAAGTGGATTCACCGTGTCTCACCAAGACGACGGTGTACTTCATATCCAAGCATGATGATGATCTCGGGACACTAAAAAGGTGCGAATGAGCTAGGAATTCAATAATATATCCGACGAAGGAATCTGAAAAAGTGGACTTACCGAGGAAGCGAACTTCCGGTGAAAGAGGAAAATGCCGAGGCAGCAGAGATGAGGCTAAGGAATCTAATAATCTTCATGATGATTTGATGTAACAACGATATGCACAATGCCAGGTGTCAAGACGTCGATAGCAGGTTGTGTTGATGTCGGAAGATTTTTTGGAGAAGATTTCTGATTGGTGCCCACCTGTCTGCCAACCGTTTCAGGTCCATGTTCACGTGCGTCGGGAAATCTAACTAATCGAAACCTTTGTACTCAGATAGTCTCTTTTGTAGGACCAGAAAGTGTCAATCCACGTCAGTTTGCGAACGCCGCGCACTGAGAATTATTTCAACGCACCGGATCAACGCTTGTGTGAAACACATGGCGCCACTTTTTGATACCAGTGAAAAAACAAGAATGGAACTATTGAAACCACAAACGACCACTATGTCAGAGCTACCGAGACAACAAACGATACATGCATGCAAGCAGCAACAATCGAAAGTTTTCGAGTTACCACGAATGTACGAGAGCGACCATTCCTCTGTATCTTCGGCAGATTCAAGAGAAGATGGGAACATCATACCAGACCCTGCCACTTTGCTAAACCTTAAACGATCCCTTGCTTGGAGTCAAGACAGTGAAGAGAGCATCAACATTGATATGAATACTGATGATGCTGATGTTGTTGATGTTGCGAGTTTCCTATCTTCGTGGTCGACAAAGATTGACATGACGAACAGCATGCAACAAAATGATGGCAAAGAGAATGGAATTCGACCGGTGCACTGGGAGCAACAAGTACAGAACCAACAAAACCTGGAAAGTATATACAGAGACTTCATGCAATAGCGCTATCGTTCACATCAGCTAGTTGGGGTTTGAAGCACCATCTGGTGGTGGAGAACTAGTATCATTTTAATCATACCGCGAGAAGAGCGCAAATGTTGTCGATCGCTACACTAAATGGCCTCCTCACAGCAGCCTGCATATGCTAGCTTCCTCTGGCACAATCAACAAACTAAAGTCACATTATATAGACAAAAATTGCCTTGTGACATTTATTTTTTGTTTCAGCGTCCTGTTTTGAGAAGACAATTGAAGCTGAAAAACGAACGGCCATTTATTGGCTGATTATTCTATTTCTTGTCATGCTTTAGCTCTCAATCTTGCTTTGTGATTTTTCTTTGCCTCAGCCTGGCATTGCGACATAGCGAGCCCAAGAAGCGAATCAATCATCGGAATCATCGGGTGCATCGTCAAACTGACCTTCAATGTGAGACTTCTTCTTTTCTGTAGTAGAGCCGCTCTGCAGGAGCCTTCCAAAATCAGCTTCTCCGCATGTGTTTTCCTCATCGATCAGAGAAGATGTCCGTTGGCCTGAAGGTGGTTCCTTCGAAAGAATCCCATTGGATATCGAGTTTCTCCCACGGTTCGGGACTGCCTTCTGATAATGGGGTTCTGTGTTGCGACAGTAACGTGATGAGAAGTATCTCTGGAAAGCCGCCAGCTCTTCAAAGTCGGATTGCTTAGATCTTGTCCTTGTTGGGAGTATTCGCCTTCGCACAAAAGTTGCCCTCTCTTTCGAAGCTGGCTTTGGTTGTTGGTGGCAAGCAGCAGTTGATGAGTGTTCCATTTCCTCATCTCGGTTGCAGCTGAAAGGCCTGCTGGATTCGGAGTAGCATACAGGTTTATCCTGCTGCCTTGTGCAAGGAACGGTTGCCACAATGCTGGTGGCCTTCTTCATTTCCTGGAGACTCTGAGCGGGGCTTGACGTGATTGCTTTTTCGTAAGAAAGTTGTCTGGCTCTGCTTTCTTCGTTATTACAACCTTGCTCTCCCGAGAGCATTTCTCGTTTCTTGAGAGGTAATCGTGTCTTGGTGCCCTTGCTTTGTGTCAAGCTTTGGCAATGCTCCTCTTTTTCCAATGTCGTCTCATCAGAAAGGAACTTGAGAGCCGAGTGCAGTTTTCTCACTTGTTTCTGCGAGTTTTGTACTTTGGTTTTCACAAAGCCATAGCTGCTTGGTCCTGTGGGTATTCGTTTTTTGGTTCCCTTGTTTTCAATCCGCGTCATGTATCGACATAGGTCTGACCGATGGCGCTGAAAATTAGGATTGCACCAGAAACTTTTTGTTTTCCTAGGAGCACTCTCCCTTTGGAATCCCCAAATGTTGAGCATCCTTTCAAATGAACGGAACCTTGCTTGGTTGGGAAAGAAAAGAGGCGCAATTCGCTTCATTAGCTCATTGGGATCCAACACATGAAACCCTTTGCCGTCACCAGACCAGCAGATAATATCCTCCAAGTTGTTTGCCGTTGCGTAGCACAACAGTTGGTGTAACTTTAGCGGAAACGAAGAGTTTCGTCCCAATCTTGGTATCTTGTCTTTCCTCGGCGTCTCCTGAGTTGCAGGCATCGCAGAAAATGAGATGCACTGCATCTTAATTTTATGAATGTTTGCTTCATTTCGACGGCGTGGGATTATTTCGACCGTGGGATTATTTTGAAATCCCGCGGGGTTTGGTAAATACCATGGTCAAAGTAGGAGCGATGTTGGCGTAGGATTTCGCGGGATTTTCTCAATTCCCATATTTTGATTTGTTCGATTGAAATCTGTCATCGTCCGTTCGTCTTCACATTTTCAATCATTCATTCTCACTGTTGACAAAAATGAGGTCTATAAGCGATGGAATGCATACTACTCCCCTCCGAACCTGACAGCGCATCTCAAGCAGAGATTTCCCAAGCGACTCTAAATTCGCAGCTTAGTACCAGTATTACCTGCCAGGTAGAGGTTCGCTGCGATCCTTCATCATGGTCTCTTCGAACTCGAGATGATCACGGGAAAGAAAAGCAAAAAGGTATGTGGGTAAATTCAAGAGAGTTGATTCGTAACAAGACGTTGAGTAATAACAAAGGATCTAACGTTAATTCACTTGGATAACAGGAGGCGATGAAATGTATGTTCGATACGAAGAATTTTTTCACACCGACGACGGCGAACGGGTTGTCAGTCTTCAGGCCGTAGCTTTCATCAAGGACAACGGGGATGGTTCTTACGATCTTTCTTTTTCTACTACACCATGGTACCCTGATATGTCAACAGACGAAGAATCTGAGCATGACCGAGAGCTGATAATCTACATCGAATATTCGAACCATATCGGAACATTACCCCCACCACAAAAGTCTAAGTGGGAAAATGGTGGTTATACTCACAAAAAATATTCCTGCCGTCCACATCAGAGACCACCGATGCAGGCATTTAAACCTCCTTTTACAAAAGGAAACTGCATGAATCTCAGCGATTTTGATCAAGTCTTTGCCTTCGGGGACTCCACCATGGATCAATTTGTGCGACAACGTCCCAACAAAAAGGGCAAATACTACTTTCAACCCAAACTCAAAGTGGGAGAAAAGATGAGACTCCCTATGAATTCTGAGACGACGGACACTCACCTGCAGTTATTGGACGAGCAGTTTGGCCCGGAACTCAAAGCATCCACTAGTTCCGACAGCACCGCCTTGATCCTAGGGAGCTGTTTGTGGGACATTCTGGACTACCAAGACACTTTGCAAGGAAGTGATTACGCCAATCACACTGAAGCCTGTCGAAACTACATTGAAGAGATCCAGAAACGATATCCAAACGTCACCCTTGTTTGGAAGTCTCCTATGGCTGTCCATATTCATTGGGTGGATTTGGATCGATTGATACAGCACGAACAAGACACTGCCACTTTATTTGGCGTTGATCGGGTCCGTTACATGAGTGCCTCGAGATCCAAGTTTCTATACCAGCTGCAAACAAAGCTAATGAAAGAGCTTCAAATTCCAGTGCTGGATTTGTTTGACGCCACCTACCTTTCAGCCGACAAGCTCTATCCCAGTGACGGACGCCACTACCGCCCCGAGCTCAATCGTAAGATGCTACAATGGTTCTACAGGTGAATCTTACTGTAGTGGGCTCTAGAGAATACTTCAGAAATAAAAATCGCTGATGTTAATGGTCCAGAGGAGGAGAGATACCAGTGTTATCTCGTGGTTCTAGTGTACGAATTGTTACTGATCGTTGATCATATTTTGATTGATCTAATACAGACTTTTAGCTTGTGCACTACTGCAATACAACTGCTCAATCATCCATTCCATCTGCGACATATTTCAGAATATTCTTCATGAATTGGTCCACCACACGTGTCTGCAAGAGAAAAAGAAAGGTGAGAGAAATGGTATATCAATAACGCGTACAATGAACGAGCCATCATGCCTTATATTTACCTTGTTCACCACATCCGTTCGATCCATTTCAGCCAGTGGCTTTTCGGAAAGCTCGCTCAAAGTTTCAGTGAATCGTTCGAGCATTTCTTGATGGTGCTCAAAGCGTTGCTTTTGCATTTCAAATTGTGGCTTCAAGTAGTAGGCATAGACATAAGAGTATTTCAAAACTCTCCGACATTCCACCAATTGTTCATTGGCTGTCTTTAGAAATTCGACGTCACTCCATTTCACATCGTCTGATGATTCTTGCAAAAGAACCATTCTATTTTCCGTCTCCTTCAGTTGTTTTCGCGCAAACTTTTGTGCTTCCGCGTGCGCATGGAATCGCTTGTAGTAGTGCAAGTATCGATCCAGTTCTCGCTTGGCTCGGGCCGCATCCGAAAGATCATCTCCGCTACTGGTGCCGGTATCTACATCATATTTATTACATTTGTAATAACCTCCCGTGTTAGCGCCATGATCCGTCCAGTCCCCCATACAGATCCAACAAAATTCGTGTCTGCATTTCTGGCAAGTCATGTGATTACAACCGTGGTTCTTTTCTATTCGACTGACACACTTGGGACATGATTTCGTATTGGCAAGGATCCAGTTAGCAGTCTCGGATTCATTTCGACATTTTTCATTCCAGAGTGCAAGCGCTGGGCAGTCCGTAGGCGAGTGAGGTTCTTCTCCGCATTTCATGCAGAAACTAGTCTGACATCCTTCACAATCACAGTGGGCTACATTGTCGTCTTGTTCCATTGCGGACGCTGATTGGGCAGTGGCAACTCGTTCACATCCCGCTCCAGGACACCATCGCGTCAATTTGTTGGATTCCACAAAACTTCGTAGCTGGTACGTTCTGAATTTTGGCAAATGATCTGGAGCAGCCTTGGTGACCTCTTCTTCCGTCACAATTTCATCACAAGACGCATCTGGACAAGAGGTACAGACACAGATTGGTCCTTCTTCTTGAATAGCATTGGCACAAAAGTCGTGCCAGCAGTCCATGCAGAACTCGTGTCCGCATGGCATGGCCATTTTTTCTTCGACATCATCGTAGCAAATCGCACAATGGGGTGAATTCAGGGCTGGTTTGGGATTTACGCGATGGTAGACTCCATTCTTTTTGAGTAAGCCATCAGGGTCTCTGAAAAAAGTTTCTAGCAGGACGTCCTTTTGCCAGTGGAATTCGCGCATCAAGACCACCGCCGCAACCTCGGGAATGCCCAAAACCTCAGTCGCATCGACCAACTTTCGTTTCATTTCAGGGAATACTTGGTCCGCAGGCAGCATTTGAATGCCTGGCTTTTTGGCTGCATTTAAGGGAGTGAGAGAAAAAGAGAAAGAAAAGTTAGCTACAACTCTAGCAGCGACAACAACAACAAAGGACCCACGATCCTTTCCATCACTCGTAGACCCGAGTAGAGTTTCTACGCACCATAGGAAAAGACGGGAGCCGCATTTGGATTTTCCTTGGCTTCAGGGTTAAATTGCATGGATTCGTCGTCCGACATTTGATAGTCTTCCTCCTCTTCCGAGTAAGCATAGGAGTATTCGTCATCCGAAGCCATTTTCAAGTCAAATTCTGAAGCGTCTCAATTGGATGGAGTTTCGAAAGATTGCACTGATCTGGTGGAAACGAAAAGAGTGACAAGAGCAATGCTTCCCAAACGTTGTAAGTGGGCAATAAGCGAGAGTGTGATTTTTTGTTTTATGCAGGGAGTAGTGAGACTACGTCGACAATTGCTTCGGATTGTTGCTCTTTTTGGCACGTCTATTCTTTTGCTTCTTGTTGTTCTCTGCTAGGATCAGATCTCCCCGCCGTAAGTAGAAAATATACTGACACAGAAGTTGTCAAACAGTCGCCCGGGCGCTAGGATCCGTATCGAACTATTTCCGGATTCCGGGTCTGACGCGCGTTGTCAGAGTGAGTGAGTCTGTCTGCAACACCGCCTGAGTGAGTCACGCATACTTGAACACGATTGAATCCAATGAATTGATTCCTTCATTCCCCTTTTTCTTCTACTGTATAATATATCCCCCTCTTTTACGATGTCATTGTGATGATGATCAATTCAAAAAAATTCGATCGAACCATCGAACCATCATTGATACTAACTGTAGGAGCACCAACTGACTCAAGCAACTAACAGTCGCGTCCATCACTGTACATTTCCAAATATGCCAAGAAAGAATCCACAGTACGACGAGACGGTGGCAGCAGCTGAAACCTACTCTCACAGTGAGGACGACGATGAGGAATATGATGAAGAGGATTCCGTCATTGAGGCAGAGGAGGTACCTTTTTGGAGGCAACACTTGCCTGCCATTATGATTGCAATTGTTGCGACTGTGGCTAGTCATCTATGGAATCAAAGCCAACAGCAGCAATCTACCCTCCTAAAAATGCCAGAATTATCCACTCAGAAACATCCTCATGTCAACGATTATCGACGAATGGCCAATATCAGTTTTTGTCCAAATGAAAAAGTCACTGGCGGAAAAAAGTTCTTGAAACCCATGGAATTTTTCATTCCCACCGAGTCTTATGATACCATTGTCAAGTACTATCAAGCGGATGATGTGGAAGATGATTTGTACGAACAGCTGCAATACTCGGAAAAGCCTATGGATCCCAATCTGGAATGCTTGAAGAGTCAAAAAGGATTAAAATACAAGGGAACGAGCTTTTATTATCAGGTGTGTATGATTTCTTTCCTTTCTATTGGCTGACTTGCTTGGTGTGTTATCACTTTGTTGCCAAGTTTTGCTCACACTCTGCATGACTCACTCCTTCTGCTTGCTGTAGACCCCTGAATTGAAAGATATTTATCCAGAATTGGATGGTCCAAGTTCCAGCGAGATGAGTCGCAAGCGACGACTTCAACAACCACCACTTGACTTTACTGGGTTTGCAGCCAAATTTGTCAATCTATCTCCCAACCCAGTCTTGCTCATTTGGGATGGCAAGGGTGGCAACACCAAGAACAATCGACTGGTTGGTGAAATTCCACCGTTTGAATCCTTGGGGACTGCCACTATGCCTGGGCATTCCTTTCATGTGACACCCATTTATGACACTTCTACTGCCTTGCAACGGTGGGCGATCACTTTGGACAATGCGTTGGTATACTATGAACCCAACACGCCGGAAGAGCTTAAAAGCAAGTTGACTCCCGAACAGTACATCAAGTACCAACGCCAAATCATCAATAAGGCTTACGCACGAGACTATCTGATTTCCAGTAAGCGCACTTGGTTGGGCCACTTTCCCCCGCGTGCTCCACTGCACTTTATGCACTCGGCCGATTACATTGGTCAACAACACAAAGTCGGGGACTTTTCCCTCAAGGTCTTGTCTGTCGCTCCGCGTGCCTTTTTGATCGAAGATTTTTTGTCACCAGAAGACTGCCAAGCAGTGATCCAATTATCGCAAGAGCAAGGCCTAAAGCTTTCAACCTTGCACACGGGTGCTACTGCCAAGCAAACCCAAGACTTGTCGACACGAAGTTCCAGCAATGCCTGGCTTCCGCGTGATTCCAACGAATTGACTGAGAGCATCTATAGCAAGGCTGCCCAAGTCATGCAGCTCGACCCCGAGCTATTCCAAAAATATCATGATTCGAGTGCCCATCATCATTCCATTGCCGAGTCTTTGCAAGTGGTGCGATACAAGAAGAATGGCGAGCAATATCAAAGTCACCATGACTTTGTTTATCCTTCCATCAATCATCGGTATCAGCCAAGTCGTTTTGCGACGCTTTTGATTTACTTGAACGATGTTCCAAAGGGCGGAGAAACTCGCATCCCACGGGCCTTGAACAATTATAACTCCAAGGGATTAGAAATCCGGCCCAAAGCTGGACAAGCCGTATTGTTTTACAACATGCTAGAAGATGGAAACATGGACGACCTGTCCCAGCATGGAAGCAACCCTACTGACGGCCATGAAAAGTGGCTTGCAAATTTGTGGGTATGGAATCCCATTATTGGATAGGAGACGAGTCAAATTGAAGTACGAGTAGGTCGCAGCTGTTATTACATATCGCCAGGCTAAACGTTCAACGATTGGGCCTGCAGTGCAAGGATGATAAGAAATTTGGCAAAGTGCTGTAGAAGCAACTAATGATGAATAGAAAAACAGCAGGGTGTATTACTATAGCTTGATCTAAATGTTTTTACAGATCATCGTCAACGACCTCAGATGGCTTCATCATTCCAGGAACTGCGCTCCGCTGAGCCATCATTGTTTGCTCTCGCTGTACACGTTCCTGCTCTTGCTCTTCGGTGTAAAGGGCTGTATTATCTTCCGAGCTGAATTCCTTCAACTCGATCAGAAAATCTCGCAAATGGGTCTTGAAAGTTGGTAGATCCATCTTGACATCAAACATGCCATCAACGAATTTGGCAACTTGCATCTTCGACAGTGTGTTGAAACTGGCGACCAACAAGTTACTTATGTGCTCCCGCAAGAAAGCTGGGTTAGTTTGACCAGGTGGCTGCGAAGCCGGGTCGAATAGTGGGACGGTCACTTGATTCATCTGCACAAGGTGAAACATGAGTCGAAGGAGAGTGGCATGCATTTTGAAGCCCGACTTGTGCAGCCTGTCAGTCATGACAGCAAAGACGTCCTGAATTAGTGAAAGGAGATACTGTTGGTAGAAAGCTTGAGCGACATTTGGTGTTCTTCCAACGTTTTGCAAGAGTTCGTGCAGGATGTCCAAACCCGTATCAGAGATATTTCTTTCGGTATGCTTCATGGCCCAGACCACAGAATGAACAACCAATTTTTGATGTTCTGCTGGGATATTGAATAAAGCTGGGAAGCAGTGCTTGTTGATCACCTGGAAGGGGGGAATCGTTGAGCATCAATGTGATTCTAACGCCGGGCTGCTATTGAATGGAGCTCAATGTTCTTACCTTGAGAAATTCAAAGAATCGAATTCGGTGTTCGGGGAAATCTTCAAAGTTCTTAGTGATCATTTCCAATGTACATTCGAACACGGCCTCCATAATTCTTGGAACCTCTTCGACAACATTCATCTTCAGTTTCTCAACCACAGTGGCAAATAGAGTTAGTACCTCGGGATCTCGGGCGCCAGCAATATTTCTCTTGTAGTCCGCGAGAATTGGATCTAGTACTGGTGGAATGAAACCCTTGGCAACAGCCACTGGCTCGGCTTCCGGCGGACCACTCTTGTCAATGAATGTATTCAAGAGTCGAAGAACTTCCTTTTTGGCGCTTCGCATCGTACGAACAAGACTCATTTGCGTGGCGATGGCACCCTGCTGTTGAACAGCAGCCGATATTCTTTCAGAGTAAACTCTGTAGACGTTGAGCATGTCAAGAAAAAATGATTGTAATTGATGAGTAAACAGCGAACCAACGCTTCGACACAGGCGGTTGTTGGCCTTCAGAATCTTGATGATCTCTTTGATAGTATTTGGTTCCACAAGGCTCTCGACATTGTTTCCCGCTTGATCCATTATGACCTTCCACGTGCGATTTGGCATCTCCATTAAGCGTGATTGTAGTGCCTGCCTATCAATAGTTACGGATGGTCCCCGATCGTTCAGCATGCAACCGCACGCTTCGTAGAATGCTTGCACTTGATGTGGCTCCAAGTCACTAATAATGGTTGGCAGGGATTCGACCAGCTCGCAAACGAATGGTACAGATTCGTCTGCTTGAAGAGTGACAAACTTGCGTTTGCATTTTGTGGCAATTTTGAGGAAAGTATCACAAGCCATATCTTGTACCCCTGGATGGGACTCGTGCATAAATTCAAACAACTTGTTGACGACTGTCTTCAAGAATTTCCAATGCGCCTTCAAGAAACGTGGATATTGACCGACAACGTACATAATGTTACTTGCAACAACGGCCTTGTTATCCTTTCCACGTTTTTGTTCACACAATCCCAACAAATCCTTGATGACAGTGACCAAGAATCGTTTTTCCTCATCCTCGCTCATTGCACCAGAGATACTTCCAATGGCCCAACAGAGTGTATTCAAATTGTTCCAGCTCCAAGCGCTTCCATCGACTTGCTCCGTCAACTTCGCAAGCATAATGGATTCTGTATCCTCGCAATTCAAGTGCGTAAGGTAAACAAGAGTGTCTCTCATGGTCTTGTATTGGGCAATGACATCCGTGTCTTTAGTCGTCTCGCGAACAATATCTCCATTCTCATCTTCTACAATCAAGACCTCCTCTGGCTTTGCCATGTTGGAAATCATGACCAGTCGAACACCCGAGAGGACAGGGCTGTAAAGGAACTTTCGGGAGGATCCATTTGCTGCGTCCCCATTCAAATTCAATACACGGTTGGCCGCGCCTCGATCATAAAATCCTTGGTTTTTGTGTTCACTTTTGTAGAGATCCTCTGCCAACATGTGCCAGGCTTCGAGACAAATTCTAAAGATTTCGGTCTCTTTGACTTCAGAAACTCGGACCAAGTAGAACATTCCAGTGATCAAAGCTTGGTGGGATTCTTGGACTTCCAACACCTTCAAGTGTGCCTTCAAGAATCCACTTAGAAACAGTGCAAGCTTTTGAATGAACAGTCGGTCATCTTCATTTCCGTATTCAAAAGCTGGTGCCAAGTCCGTCTCCGGAGTGAAGATGTCACCCAGCCGTTGCAGGAACGTCACAAATAGTTGCCGGAACAATGGATCATATTGAGGTTCCAAATCTTGCAGTGTTCCGATTTCAGTGAGACAGTCGAGTGCGTAATTTCGCGTGGTAGGTTCTACAAAGAATTTGTTGAGCAGAACCTCGATCAGTTTTGTCTGGAAGATAAATCCAAGAGGGATCCATGTCAAGAACCGTTGCAACGTTTGAAGCGTGACTTTGATTAGGCCTGCGTGCTGACTGTGTTCCAGTACAAACTCACACAGTTGGAAAATTTGAGCAAATTCTCCGTTCAGAGACTCTTTCATCCGCTTAACCTTTTCGGTAACCATTTGATCTCTCGAGAAATCAAAGACCTCCTCACTGAGAAGCTTCAAGATTTGCATATTGTTTTCGCACAAGATTTCCGATGTTTTGGATGATCCTACAAGGTCGCTGATGAAGGTTGGCCAGTTGTGCGGCCATTCTTGTTTGAGAATTTCGACTAGAGTAAGATTCACCTTTCCTATGAACACTTTCTCCTGCTTCATCAGTGCCTCGTCTGACGACATTTTGATGACCTTTCCAACCACAAAGTTTTTTATTCCTTCCCGTTGTTCTGCGGGCAAAATTTTCCATCTTTAATGATGATTTTGAAAGAAACGGAAAGTGAGCCATTGGTTGTTTCATCGAAACAAGAATCGTAAAAGATGTTGGTTGTGTTCGTACCTTGTTTTTATGGCATCGTCCAGCACTTGAACGCCAAAGAATCGAGATTGAGGATTCTGTGCTTTCTCAATAATGCTGTCTGCTGCTTGCCAAAGATCAGGGGCTTCCTGGAGCTGCATAAGAGCTTTGTTTGCCGCGGCTCGGTGTGGTGAAACTGGATCATAAGCTGCTCCCACGACTTGATCCAGCAATGCAACGTCAAACTCTCCGGTGAGCAGTTTTTGTGTTATCGCTTCGACGTCGTTTGTATTCATTTTGGTTATCCCTTGTTGTTGTTGCTGTTTTTGAGTAATGTAAATATATCAATTCTAGTGTGATTGATAGCCCCAAAGCCGTGATGCTATCTTTCAACTGTAATCGATAGTTTCAAAGCTTGTCGATTGAGAATGCAGTCGTATCAAGTGATAGAACTGTTGAATCTACGAGTTTAGAGAGAGTAAGGTGTCAATTGGCTGCAGTTGCAGGGCTCTTCACACAAACTTGGATGCCGGCTTTGGAGGGTATCGAACTTGGAGGGCTGTGCATGGACCGGCAACACAACGGCTCTTGTCTCAAGACAAATATCGATCGATTCTGGTCGAGGCTCACACGGTACCGGTACATTCCTACATACGAAGGCCTTAACCACCATTCATCATCAAAAACGAAGCAGGAGCAGAGTCAGTCCCAAATTGAAGAAGGAATGCGAACGTGAACGGTTTCCACAATCGATACAATAGGCATTTTCGGTCTGTACATTTATCGAAGATCGGAGTTTGTAATGAAAGAAAGTCTTCTTCACAAACGATGACTTGCATATTCTAATAAATGTAGAATTTCGTTAAGTAAATTCAGGATCAGATGGAATCACGATTTGAAGTTCACGCACCGCCTAACTACCGGTACTGTAGTGGTTTGAGCTTGATCGAACTGGTGGCTGAGAAAATGAGTACTAGTTCAGGTACCAGGTACCAGGTCACCGGTACCGGTACGGTTTGGGCAATATTTGCAATGGGTTGATCATCAGAACTTCGAAATTGGTGAAATAGTAGTAGCTATCCTGAGGAGAAAGATATCTAGAAACTGACCCTGCTATCGACTACCAACTGTGTTTTGGTTGTTTGGATAATGATTAATTTGAAAATGAATAATGGACTAAAAGGATCTACCGGTACATGATGGCATAGAACCAACAATTCACTGTACAGCATCAGGCCATAATGAAACACAAAAAGAGTTACATGTCTAGTGGTAATAGACTACAATGAACTGCTTATATGCACAGTTTTCGCTCTTGCCCCAATTCCTCAACTTCTTCAAAACCTTCTTCGTAATAAAGGTTGACTTCATGACGAAGTTTTTGGTACAAATCTGCAGCATCAATACGTTCCCTCGGATTCCTTTTCCAGCACTTTTGCAGCAGAGCTGAAATTTCTGGCTTCCACTCCTTCTTGATTGGTGGTCTGTCGTCGTTGTAAATTGCTCGTTCTTTGTGTTCTTCTTGACTCATTCTTCCAAAGGCCTTCTCCAAGGCACACAATTCCCAAAACAAAATGGCAAAAGAATAAATATCAGCTGACAAGTGATATGGCTCGCCAAGTGAGACCTCAGGTGCCATGAAACGACGAGAACCAGTTCCTCCACTCATCTCATAGTCGCCTTCTGGGGTCTTTTGCAAAGGGTCCAACTCTTTGGCAAGTCCAAAGTCAAAAAGCTTGACGCGGCCATCAAAATCGAAGCCAACATTGTCAGGCTTTAGATCGCGAAAGACAATTTTGAGTCGGTGCAAATGGCGAATGGCCGAACAGATATCACAAGCAACAGTAATTCTCTGCAGGAACATAGCCTGCAAAAGCTTAACATTGGATTCAGATGAATGCCGCAGCTTTCGTCTTCTAAGTTCCTTCCAAAGCTCAATTCGCTTGTCCAAAGTATCGTACAATCGATCCACAATTAGAAAGTACCCTCCCATTTGACCAGTGGCGAATCCAGCTGCTCCTGCCGCGGCAACTCCGTGCAAGTTGATAATTGAAGGGTGCGGATGATTACTCAAAGCACTCAAATACTTGGCCTCCAATAGCAAATCAGCAGCCCCATTGCAAAATTCGTTCGAGTTTCCCATGGCAGATTCGTTCAAGAACTTGACTGCCAGTTTCTTGCTCACGTTGCGAACTACTAGTCCTCTTTGTTGACGTTGTGCTTCATTACAAGGAGACTGTTCATCAAGATTAATCTTTTCCAATTCATATACGGTATTGAAACCACCCTTTCCGAGCTTGTCGCCCAAGAACGGAATGATTTCATCCCGTTCAAAGGCTGGGACGCAATCCACTTCCAAGTCTCGGATCAACGATGACCGTTTTGTCATCTCTTGGCAAACGCGTGTCGCATAGCGGCTTGCTTTTTGACAAACGTCCAGGTCTAACATTCTGCCTATAACAAGAAGATGTAACGATGGGTGGACCAGTCTGCGGAAGCTCTTTGTCCTTTAGATCAAGTATAGCGTATCCAACTTCAAAACTGCGAATAAGTTTTGCTGTGACGGAATTTTCCTTTCTGCTGCAGGCAGGCTTCCCAAATTTTGGGCATATTTGGGGGATGTTCTCCCATTTGAAAACTAAAAGAAGAAAGGTAAACTAAGATGAATGAAACGAACTTCACCACGTTCTACTGCAGGTACAAGTACACACATTCTTAATGATGACCAGTGCTCTATCTCCACAGCCCTTAGATGAAACGATAGAATGTAATCGGATAGCTATTGGTTGGACCTATGACTAGGACTATGCACTATCTTTTATGCTAGAATAATTTTAGCATATTTATGGACCTCCATATTTTTCAGAGTCACCAGGCATGCCAAACCTTGATCCATCCATGACTTCCATCGCCCCGACTAGATTGGCCCAATCAGGAAGACCAGTGGCACGGCGAAGAATTCTACCATTCTTCTTCACAGTTAGGGTAATTCCCTTTTCTAGAACATCAAAGCCTTGGCCTGATGCCGTTTTGATATCTTCCTTTAAATAGTCCAGCCATGCCCCAGGGCCTCTTGGAAAGGCAACAACAGAATCTGATCGGGACATATCAAAGTTTCGGTCCTCCTCCGAACCTGCTTCCACACTCTTCCAGAATTCCTTTGTGTCACCAATAACATAGTCGCCCCCGGATTCAGAAAGTAACACTGGAACGACAATGACATCACTCTCTTCGAGTCTCTCTGGAAACACGTTGGTATCTTTCAATTGGTCAGAGTTCAAGGATCGTGCCAACTTGGAGATGTATTCTTCACCTCCTCCAGCAATCAAAACACGGTAGTCGCGTCGGTAGTCCGCCAATCGTCGAAGATTCGGTCCTACAGTTGTTTGGACAGTGGCTGGTTCCACCGCCAAGGATGCAAGCTTTCCTCCACGAGAAATGCGTTCCAAGTTGGCTACTCCGACCTTGTATTCACGGAAGGCAAGGAGACCACAAATGACAGCGGCACCGATATTGATGGCATCAGATGTCAATGCTTCGTCCAAGGGAATTGCATCTGAATAACCACCAACTAGGGCCTTGATCGTATTCAGCCCCGAAAAATACAAGGCTGTTAACGCAGACCCAGTGGATGAAGCAAAGAACAACAACCGAACCTTGCGAAACGGCGATTCAATCTCTTCTCGAAGACGTTGCTTTACAGTGTATCCTCCCTTCGTTGCTTGATCAAGATATTCGTCTTCACTGGTATTTGGTGGAGGAATATTCGATCGTGTCTTTTCCTTTTCTCCAACGGCACGCAGAAGGCTTTGTCTCGATGATGCAATTGACCTTCCAGCTTTGATCTTGGGTGAAAAAGCAAGACAATGCTCTTGAAAGGAAGCCAAAGCTACCAGGGCGAGCAAGATATTCGAAGCAGTCCTCATTGTATCACGAATCAATAGAACAGTATGCAACAATAGCTCTATCTATGTATAGTTCTTAAATGCTCTTTCGACAATCGATGACTCGATCAATATATTGACTGTGTCATGTTCATTGCCGTGGCATGAAAAACGAATCAGAGTAAGTCTTGATGATGACGTTGCATGCATGAGTCTGATGAGTCTAACTAGAACTTTGTCCACCTTTTACTACTCTAGTAGAGCCTGCTTTTGTCTATTCGAATTGGTTGGGAGCTCTAGTTTTTCCTACCGGCAGCTACAAGAGCTACAAGCTGGAATAAAATGGAAGACACTGCAAAAAGTTGCGAGATAAAATTACATAGGATTAATGGTTACTAAAACTAAACCGCAGCAGCGCGGTGTGTACCAATGGCAGTAGCATACTCAAGCTCTTCGTCAGTAGCATCCGTGACTTCTGCTAATTCCTCAGTTGGCTTTTCTGTGGCCATGGAAATGAATTCTTTTTGCTTTTCCGCCATTTGGGAGAGGTCAGAGTTGGCAAATTCGACCAACTGAAGAAGGGGAACACGAAGAGTTTCCTTTGCGACCTTTTTGTCGATTAGATCAGCTTCCCAGTTGGTCTTGAGTTGTTTCATGGCTTCTTTTGCCAATGATTTTGTGTAGACGTTGGGGGTTACGTCAGTATATTGATCGGCATCCAAAATTCCAGCATCCAATTGTGCTTGAATACTGGCCATCATATCGATTGCAAGCTGACTTGCGAGACGTGAGCCCTCTAGGGTGCCATCCAAACACGCGGCAAAGGCGGTGTTGTAAGTGATGACATTTGGCAGCACCATACGGGATTTCATTCTATTGATCCACTCCACAGCGACACTTGGCTTCTTTGGGTCATGTACACATGCTGCAATTGTGGTTGTGTACGAAACAACGGATGGTTCAATACCGCTTTGCAACATACCAACGATGATACCCTCGCAAGCCATTGTATTCCCAGATTTTGCCAATCGCTTTAGAGCAATGTTGAAAGTGATCAAGTTTCCTTCTGTGTTATGGGTTTCCTTCATCGAATCAAGAACTTGAATTGTAAGTTCTTCTTCTCCACAAACTTCGCAAGCATTCACAACAGTGTTGAAAACACGAAGTGAGGGCTTCTCTGCCCGCCTATCCTTCGACATCTCAACCTATAAATTTGAAAGGAAAACATGCATCGTCAGCTTCGTTGTAAAAAGGGATGCAACCGGCGCACACAACGACACTTACCCAATCCAACAGAAGGGATGTTGCCTTTCTACTCTTTTCGAGCTTGGCACAGCAAGTTACAACGTTCCTCCAGGTAGCTGGAGAAGGTCGCAGGCCACGCGAAATCATGATTTCCAACAGCCTAACAGATAGCTTCCAAGAGTCGTCTTGGGTCGCCTTTGCCAGCGCTTTTCGGTGAATAATTGTAGAAGCACGCTGGGCAGCTGGCGAAGAATTTGCAACCAGAACATCTCCCTTATCTGGAGCACATCCTTCTGCATTGCTCGCTGCTGTCAAAAATCTCAGACCAAGTCCAATGTTGTCCAACTTTTCCGCTGCGATAACACCAGAAGCCAACAACCTCCTACCATCTCCTGTTGATGCGATGCGATCCAGCTCATATCCGGCTGCCTTGGCATATGCCAATACGGTCATAACCACCTCTGGGTTTCCAGGATTTTCCTTTCCACCGAGGCAGTACGACGCAACGTCGGCAAAGAGGTCCAATGATGGAGTCTGTGATTTTTCGGCAACAAGCTCTCGCAAAATCTTGAGGGAGTATTCAATGGATCCTTCAGCCGCCAATGCTAAAATCAGTCTACTGTATGTCTCAAGGTTAATCTCCACTGGGTTTTCAGCATGTTCAATGGCTGTAATCATAGCTAGTGCTGTGTCAATTCCTCCGAAACCTTGATGCGAACCATTTTCTCCGTCACTCAAGCAGTTTCGGACACAGTAATTTGCTGTGTCGGCTGGAATTTCATATCCCAATGCAACCATTTCCTCCATAAGTTTTCTAGCTGGTTCTGCTGCGCGAGCTCCATGGAGTCGGTCGTTGGAACATTCTTGAAGAACTGAGACGTATAGACTTTCTGGAATTTCACGAGGATCACTGGATTTTTTTCCATATCTTTTTGATAGCTTTTTCATTCTTCTGGTTGCTGATTTCCAATGTCCATCGTTTACATACATTTCAGTCTCCCTAATGAGATCCTTAAAATCAAAGTCCGGATCAGACGTGTCTTCGAAAGAAATTCCAGTCTTTTCGAAAGCCTATAAACATACGTAACAATGAAAAGTTAGGGCATTTCCCAGTAAAATGAGAGCGACAGAGTCAGCCATTCAACTAGAACATACCTCTTTCAATTTCTCACTATCGACAGCATGAGCATCCTCGTCCGCTGTAGTATGTTCAACGTCTTTATGAACTGTTGCACTTCTCAGTCTATCCTTCATCGCTGAAAGAGTTCCACTGGTGTCTAGTTTGAGGATCTCCAACTTCAATTGTGCTTCCCGGAACTGAAGCTTTGAAATGATATCATTTGTCAAGCTCTCGATGCTCTCGATGCCTGGGGCCTCTGCTTCTGCTGCCGATCTGAGGGTCACAGAATGCAAATTTCGGACATTCTGCTGCGTCGAGAACGCAACACAAGAATCGAATGCAAAAGAGAGCGAAACAAGTGAAACAGCCAACGCTTGGAACTTCATTTTATCCAGTTCTATGAATATGCTTTGCGAAGTGCGGTTGCTGGAAGATATGCCAACACTAGAAGATACTGGGCCTACTCGTACTTCGACAAACTCAGTCTTTGGGTGATGTGGTTCTGTGAGTCAAAGGTCGGATCGAAGTGACGTGTGTTCGAAATGGTGTCTGTTCGACTGATCCGAACTCTCTGACTCAGTCACCCAACTCCGAACTTCAAAGTGCCACCAACTCGAAATCGATGGATGCTTCGGGCATTTGGGGAGTCCGCCCACGATATTGAATATCGTAGCCGTATCTATTCTTATCTCTTTTCTTCCTTGACACCAGTATGATGATCTAGGGATTGTCGTGACAACAGTGGGTGACGAGGTCCGTTTGATTTCAACTAGACAAGAACACAGACGCAGTCAAGAACAGCAGTGTAGCTTGAAAAAGTGATAGTCAAGAACTCGCTATGTGTCTGTGCGGAGAAAACGATGGTACTATTAGAAGTGAAGTTGAAAAAAGGAAGTATCAGGGGAAATCAACAGACAAATTCCCTTTGGGAACAGTTTTGCATCGAGTGGCATTTGTTCAAGATTCGTTTGCAAAAGAGTCAAAAGAGAGACTTGAAAAACAATAAACAGCGTTTGTTTTCTGATTCCATGATAATGATAGTCAATTGATACGGTACAATTTCATACAAGCCGGTTTTAAATTTTATAGCATGTTGGCAAACAGTCTACATCGAAATCATCAACATGATTCATCGAGGAATATGTTGCTTGTAGCAGGTGCTTCGTTTGCAGGACCCATTCTTGCAACCATTTTACCAAAAATTTTCATCGCAATCCATCCCATCAGCTTCATCCACGCACCAAGAGTTTTGTGAATGATAAATATGAGGCGCAGCGGATCTGGGAAGGATTTCATATGCGCTGATGGGCGCAACTTTCTTCTGTGGAGCATCATTCTCCAACGTTTTGAGGCAAACATACGCTTTTCGCGTTTCTTCACTTCCCCATCCCTCGCTCAAGCAATCTGACTGCTTGAGTATAGTTGTGCTGATTGAAAGAGCAGTGAAATCGAGATCGTCAACATCCATCTCCTTTACGTTGATCTGATGCGTATTTTTTGATTACGTATTTTGTGATGGATGGTTTTGTTCAAGAGAAATGCATGGTTTTTGCTCGCGAATCAGAATGGGGTACACGATGTCAGTGCGGACCAAAAAATCGTGCCAAGGAAATTGCCACGTCCAAAACAGAAACCCATCTGATTGGCTTTTGATGGTCGCGATGTTCGCCCGAGGTTGTCAACGTCACAAAATTGATGTCAACACATCAATCCACCGATTTGTATTAGCAGACAACTTCCTCCTGCCAACAACCCCCCTCGCCTCTTGTCGTTTTTTCAAGGTAAAATACTCTGAAGCGGTGATACCTTGCTGTATACTTCCTGCCTGGTTTGAACTAAAGGAGATGACTATTGCTTCATTGTCCAGAGAAGTCCCCAGCCATCCAGTGTGAAAGTTCGGAGAAGCTTGGAGCTCAGCTTCTTTCCGATGCTGAACAACTTAAAAACTGACGTCAAGATGTGTCAGCAAAGATCTTGTCAATTATAGAGTGGCAATATTCGACGCTGATCATTCTTGCCGTTCCAAAAGGTATTTTCCGCACAGAGCATTCACCTCACGAAGAAATGAAGCGAGTAGCCGACACAACGATACCCATCGCATCCCCAATGATTGCGCTCCTCATGAGAGACTCACACCCACCTTCTGTTGGCCAGCAGAAACAGCCGTTCACCTCATTCCGCTGTTTGTGATCCAGCGTGTAGTCGACCTGAATCTGATAATTGATTCAACCCCCTTGCGCAGTCCAGTCAAACCATTGGGGAGTGGATGAGAACTGAAATCCCTCGCAATCAATCAATAAAGTGTGCACCGCATTGCAAACCTTAGTCTCAGAGCCCTTGGGTTCCCATTCGTCCAAGCATTCAAAAATCCAAAGGTTCCCCGGATCAGCCAAAACGACATCGGCGAAAGGTGAAACAAAATGTGGGCGTCTCGAATCCCATAAAATAGACGACTGCTGCTGCTTCTGCTTCAAGTTTAATGTCCTGTTTTTCTTTTCAGCGGAATGAACGAATGGACCAAGCAGGATGATTGCCTTCAATTATTTGCAGCAATTCGATCCACTTCACATAGCGAATGTCCATTCTAAAATCCAGATCAATCACGCTCTTCAACAAGCAAATAGCGTCGGGTTTAGAGCGTCAAAGATGTTTTGTATTGTATTCTATCAAGAAAGCCAATCGATGGTCACCGTAGGTGACGAAATCAAGAGATGATGAAAGGTGCGGAAATCCTTGCACAGCAGGAAGTCATAGACTCCTTGTTTCATCTGTTCCCAGTCTATCCCCTTTTTGGGGAAAGGTATTCATGGTGTGCGGGGATCTCTATCATGGTTCCATTGGCACCGCAGCAATAAGAGATATTGATAAATGTGAAACCAAACCAATCGATCTTTGTGAGATCATTTTTGACTTCTACGAGTGAGTCGGTCGCCGGATGGACCAATGATGACTTGCCCCATTTATGTAGCGTTCCTACCAGCCTCTACGACAACAACCGCCGATTGATTCAAGTGACCTTTCTTGCAGCGCAACTTGGTTGTTGGCATTAGGTACCGTACCCAAAGGGACAATGCCACCCTCCAATAGCAACGAAACTTACTGTACATTCACCCTAGCTGGTGATGTCACCGCTGGTGGCTTGCCTTCGGAAGCCGAGATTGCGAAGGACTTGGAAAATTCCGATGATAACGTACGTAGATATCCGTAGGATGTTGGAGCTTCAGCAATGACTCTTGGTTGGAAGATGTTTGGCATCACCAAACGGTAATTTAATCACTGCATTTTGTTCATATTGTAGGTCAAGAAACACGCCTTGAAAGCTGCCATCATGGCCATGCTTGGAGGAGAGGCGATGCCTCGTATTTTGATGCAAGTGATCCGATTTTGCATCAACTCGGATGACAAGCAATTGAAGAAACTGTGTATGCTGTATTGGGAAGTTGTTCCCAAATACCAAGACATGACTAGTGACGAACTTATGCAAAAAGCAGCGGGGCAACAGGTCTCCCGAAAGCTACTTCCAGAAATGATTCTGGTGTGCAATGCGCTGATGAACGATTTGAATCATCCCAACGAGTTTGTCCGAGGAAGTATGCTGCGATTCTTGTGCAAAATCACGGACGAGGAAATCTTGGGACCTCTAATTCCTTCCATCAAGGCTTGTCTGACTCATAGACACGCCTATGTGCGAAAAAATGCTGCTTTGACTGTCTTTCACGCCCACAAGCTTCATGGAGATCACTTGTTGCCTGATGGGTCAGATCTCATTGCCGAATTCATTGCTTCAGAGACAGATACTGCTTCTCGTCGCAATGCCTTCTTGATGCTTCTTCACGAGAACGAGCCACTTGCCTTTGAGTTTTTGGGACAACACATGGGAGATGGTATTTCCAAGTTTGGGGACGGGTTTTCTCTCCTTGTCTTGGAATTAACTCGTCGTGTTTGCCGAAAGGACCCAACCCAAAAGTCTAGATTCGTTCGTGTCCTGTTCCACCTTTTGGGATCGGAATCTGCTGCTGTCAGTTACGAGGCTTCCTGGACATTGATAAGTCTTTCCAATTCACCTACTGCCGTTCGAGCTGCCGCTGTCACATACTCCAACCTTTTGAATGGACAAACCGATAACAACGTCCAACTTATTGTCTTGGATCGTTTGGAGGCCCTTCAATCGACACACGCAAAGATTGTGCAAGAGCTTTTGATGGATATCATGAGAGCACTTTCCAGTCCCAACCCAGACATTTGCGAAAAGGTTCTCAAGATTGCAATGGACAATGTAAACTCTCGAAACGTGGAATCCGTCATCACTGCTTTGAAGAGAGAATTGCAAAAGGCTCTTGGTGACGATGATGAAAAGAGCATGGCAGTAAGACATCTATTGGTCGATGCCATTCACGAGTGCGCCAAGAAGTTCCCACATGTTGCCGAATCCGTTGTTGGTCTTTTGATGGAATTATTGTCCTCTACCGAGAGAACATCTTTTCAAGTCGCCATGTTTGTCCGTGCCATTATTCAAGAGCACGCTCCACTTCGTGCAACTCTTCTTCCAAAATTAGTCGACTCTCTTGGAGACATTACTTCCCCTCCAGTCATGTGCATTGTCTTGTGGATCTTGGGTGAATATACTACACCTGAGAATGCCCAAGAGACCTTTGATGATATTGTCAAGGAAGTCGGTTCCACGCCATTCGCTGTTGCCGAGGAACCTAAAGATACGCCTGCAAGCGAGGAGCCAAAGCTTGTTACCAAAAATGTGGTCCTTTCGGATGGAACATATGCAACGCAAACTTCCTACTCGTCGCCCAAGCCTGTTGAGATTAATGACAATATGCCCAAGTTACGCAAGATGATTGTTGCCAACGGGGACATCTTTGTCGCCGAAACCTTGGTCTCCAGTTTGACCAAACTTGTATTGACTTTCCCTGCTGCTGACAAGGCACGCACTGCAAAAACTGTTTTGATTCTGTGTGCTGTCACCAAGCTTGCGGAAACGAACCGCGCCCCCAATGTTGCTCAACGCTCTAGTTATTCGGACTGCCGGGAACGCTGCTCTCTATGCTGCAGAATCTTGTTGGACCCCAAGACAAGAGATCTATTGAAGCCCATCTTGCTCGAGGACGGTAAGAAGCAACTGGGACTCTACTTGTCCAAGGTTGCCGAATCCGCTCCTAAGAAGACCAAGAAGGAAGACGCATCCAAGACAGCCGCACAAGCTGACGATTTGATCCACTTCCGTCAATTGAAGAGCATGACCGTCAGTGGTGGAGATGTTGATCTTGATGACGGTTCGGATCTTGCTCGGGCCACTGGCTACGACAAGAACACCAGCATCTGGGACAAGGATAACTCTCACTGCTACCCGTTGAGTGGTTTCGCAGATCCTGTCTACGCTGAAGCTATTGTCACTGTTCATGATTACGATATCATATTGGAGATTCTTGTCATCAACCGAACCGCCAACACCCTTGCTGATTTAACTGTCGAACTCTCCACAATGGGAGATATGAAGATTGTCGAACGTCCCCAATCAAATACCATCGGCCCAATGGACCAAAAGACTATTCGGGCGTCCATCAAGGTTTCAAGTACGGAAACTGGACACATCTTCGGGAGTATCGTCTACAAGGATATGGTTTCTCAAGAGCAGAAGTTGATCCACCTCAATGATATCCACATGGATATCATGGACTACATTCGACCTGCTACTTGCAGTGAAGAGCTTTTCCGAAGCATGTGGGCAGAATTCGAATGGGAGAACAAGGTTGCTATCGCTACCAGTATTACTTCATTGAAGGATTTCTTGGAGCACATTGTCACATCCACGAAGATGAAGTGCCTCACTGCTCCGCCTGGCGAAGGAGACACATCCACATTCCTGGCTGCAAATTTGTATGCAAGAAGGTAAGCTTTCTATTGCTGTATTTCGTAGCCCCAGTTTCGTGTTGGATGTCTTGGACTTTTACTCCTTTTTGTCTGTTAAAATTGGGGCATATTGTTTCACGAGATTTGTCACGCCGGCAAGGCGTGCCACATCTCCTTCAATGGATCTTGAACGGTCATTCTATCCTTCCAAACTACCATGGCATCAGATTCGTGATACATCTCTAACGTTATTTCTCCTTTGCTTTGTAGTGTGTTTGGAGAAGACGCCCTTGTTAATGTTTCTGTTGAAAAGAAGGAGGATAATGACGGCAAGCTTGCTGGTTACATCCGTATCCGGTCGAAGACCCAAGGAATTGCCTTGAGTTTGGGAGATCGGATCACTTCCGTCCAAAGAGGCATACCGCAAAAGCAATAAGAACGGGATAAGATGATAACGATTAGATACCCTATTATACGACTAAATGGCAGATCAAAGTGATGAACGTCAGCTGTTCTATATTTATAAATGGAAACGCCTTCTCGTGGTGTCCATTTCCTTTCGCTTGTGAATCCACTCGTACTCTCCAAACTGTGTATCGAATGTACCCTCTTGGAGCCACCGTAGTTTTAAAGTAAATCGTGGCCCCAACTCTTGCAGCCTGGCCTTGACTCGATCCTTCAATTCTAGTTTTTTCTCTGGTTCGTCGTCCTTCTTTTTCTTCTCATTCTTCTTCTTTTCTTCAAACACATAACGATGATGCCTCACAAAGATATAATCACGTTGATTGTGAAAGGTAGCAACCTGTCGTCCAACAAATTCTGCATCATGAGGGAAAATACTCCCCAACAGTCGCCCTATCCTGTGACCAAGACGAGTTCCAAATCCGTGCAGGTTCAATTCTGGGATGTGTTTAGTGGAGGCACCGTGGTTTGGAATATTCTGCGAAGTAACAACGTTGGAAACCTTGAAGAATGCAGTAGGTCCAACAAGTCCGTCTCCCGACCCCAAGTGAGAGATTGTCATTCCATTGCAATGTTTGGCATTCTCCCCAAGAACAATTAAGTGTGAAAAGCCTCGGTTCTGTGCAAAACTGCAGATTTCTTTCAGAGAGTAGTGTTTTCGAGGATAGAAATGCAAAGCAGGGATCAGACGTTGCAAATCAGCAATGAACCAAAAGAGGTGTCTGGATGGTCGCGGGCGTGTCGTCACCAAGACCTTGGGAGGAGTTTCCGACTGAAAGTATCTTGCAAACTCGTCGTCTGCTTCATCTGCAAATACTTCTGGGTCTTGCTTAACAAGAGTAGGTTCGATTTCTCGAGTGTTGTCCAAAGTTTTGGGGACTGCCTTCTTTACTTGGGCGTCTTCACCTAGGGCCTCAGCGTCCCTGATTCTTTGTTTTCTCTCTTCTTGCTTTGATTTTCGTTTTTGTTGCAGGTATTTCCCATACATTTCACTACGCTTCAGTCGATTCGTGATGTGTCCAGGGTTCCGGGTGATAACAGTAGTTTTCCCGGCCTTGGCCGTATTCATAGGCTTTTTGCCCTTTAACGAGGCGTCTGGCTTCTTCTTCACCATTGTTATTCTGAGAATGGATGTTTTTTCGTTGTTTTATGTTGTCCAAGAAAATGAAAGGAAAGACTGGCTTGAGAGTCCGGTCTGTCCATTTGCCGTTTTGACGACTGACTGGAACCGTGAACTATTCTTCAAAATACAGTACCAGGTACCCCTACTGCAAGACAGCAAGCAACAGTACCGTAATCAAACGAAATAGTAAAGTATGACATTCATGCTTGTGAACAGATTCTAATTGTAATATAAGCTGAATCTATTGTTTGCTGTGTTTCTATATCTCTCTACACACAAAGCATTTCAGCTCTTTCGACTCTTTCTAGTTCCTCCAAAGCACCCTTGATTCCAGGGTGATCTTCATCCAAATTTGATTGGCGATAGATTTCAAGTGCCTTGTTGATGGCGGCTGCTGCTTCTTCAAAATGACACTTTCGAAGATGCATAATGCCAATCTGTTCATGAATATTTGCACCACATGGATGGATTGGGCCAACAGCGGCTTGGGAAATACTTAGTGCTTCCAAGAATAGCTTGGTCGCTTCAACAAAGCTATTCTGAGCCACCAAACAACTTGCTTTTGTTGCAAGTGCCATAGCAACATCGATGTGCTGCTCACTCAGCGACTCAACTCGAATATTGAGAGCTGCGTCAACAATGTGCATTGCCTTCTTCAGACGACCTCGCCCTAGCTGAATTTTGGCGATCTCGTGAAGCGTTGTAGCTTGAAGAGGGTGGTCCATACCGAGGAATTCTAATCGCATGTTGTAGCAGTCTTCGAGGGTACGAAGTGCAGCGCTGTGATCGCCTTTCTTCGCTTGAGCACACCCTATACTCTGTAAGGTTTCAGCAACATTGGGATGCCTCTCTCCATGAATTCTCTTTTGAACCTCGAGGATATCATTGAACTCTTCAAATGCAGAGTCAAGTTCCGACTCATAAACAGCATAAAGATTTCCGATTTCCCGTCTAGTTCTGAGCGTTGCAGGATGATCATTTCCCAGAAGTTTCTGTTGCACATCAAGCGCATCACGGAAATCCGACATGGCATCGTCATATTCACACAATGCGGTGCGAACAATTCCCATGTGGAAAAGTGTAGCTGCCACTGTCTCTTGTTCGGAACCAACGTGGTCCCGAAGAGTGTCTATGGCATCCTGGAATAGTTTCAGTGCCTTGCTGAAGTGGCCTAATGAGTACTGTACACTACCGGCAAGAACCCGAGCCATGGCAAGTTGGACTTCATCACAACCAAGCTTCATTTGGATTCCGAGTGCCTTATCGTAGTAGTCAATGGCCTCCAAGAAAAGGCCAGCTCGACAACTCAACATTCCTAGACTGTTCAAAGTTTCAGCGACCTGTTCGAGGTCAGAATTCTCGTTATCATTCAGGAATTGAAGCTTCTCTTCAAAGAAAGCCAAAGCCATACGGTATGAACCTCTTTCCTCATGAGCTCGCCCAATGACTTCCAACATACCACCTTCGATGAATGTGCTGTATCCATCAACCTTGGACTGGATGGTTGCAAGTGAGTTCCTTTCTCTGTAGTACACTGCACCTATTTGGATCAAAGTCTGTGACACCAAGGGGTTCTTAACTTCTTCCCCACAGCATTCCTTTAGAATGCGGAGGGCCTCCTTGTAGTTCTCCATAGCAAGACCGAACTCCCCTTGAGTTGCAAAAACATTCCCAATTCGGTTCAATGTGATTGCTGTTTCCTCATGGAAGTATCCAAACAGCGATTCTTGGTATCGCTGCGCCTCTTCATAGCATGCTATCGCAGCTGTCGATTTCTTTTGCTTCATGTGCAAATCAGCGAGGAAATGCAAGGTCTTACATGCATCAGACATGTTCAATGTGGATTTCTGCGATTGTAATGATTGCTGGGCAAGTTCAAGAGCTTCGTCGAAGTTGTTATTCTTGCCTTTCAGGACAGCAAGATCAAAGAGCGTTGTTGCGACGTCCACGTGCTCGGATCCATTTTCCCCAATTTGGGTTTGTAGCATTGATTCCTTTTCTTCAATCTTCGAAACAAGGGTTTGCTTCTTGGAGGACTGAGTTGTATTTGGACCGCTTGAAACATTAGACTGGGTTCCGCGAGTGCTGGCAGACTGCGCACGAGCGTTGTTCGACAACGGAGCAGGTCGTTCGAGTTGACTGTCCAAATCCTCTGTAGTGATCGGTCCAACGGTGGATTCCTTTGGGCGCTCGTCCCCAGCCTCCGACTCCTCGTCGGAATCAAAGTCAAGTGGCCTGGATTTCGCAAGATCGTGGATTGACTTTGCAGACAAGAAACCTTCGGCCGCTTGGACAGCTTGGGTGACATATTCTGATGGGAACCATCCCTCCAGCCCTTCCTTGGTAACGCCCCACCACCACTGGCCATCTGGTTGGCTTGTCTTCCGAGATGAATATTCCTCCATTCGAAAGGTAATTTGGGAAACCTGGGATGCGTCATCGTCGTCGAAGATAAAGTGAACTGGCGCATCACACTGGGAGAAATCATCATCGAATTCGCTGGGTAGTTTAGTTCCAACAACTTTATCTTCGTCCAATGCACCGAGTCCAGTTGCTCGTTTGCTTCGTGATCGCTTAAATTGGCTGGCAAGAGCCTTCACAAAACCTTTGCGAGGAGCAGATTTTGAAGCCTGACTCGATTCTGATCTGGACCCCCTGGGCATTTCGGCATAGTCTCGCTTGATTCTCAAAATAGGATTCTTAAAATCCAATGAAGAAGAGGTTGTCTTTGCATGTGGAGTTGGGTTTCGTGGGGATGATAACGAAGGAAGCCGGAGACCTTTAGAAGCTGGACTGGGTTTTCCTTTCTGTTCTGTTTTCAGTAAACCCGTTCTGGATGTCTCGCTATCCGCCGGGGATGCTTTGGCTGGCGATGGCCCGGCTGTAGCTGGATATGTAATGGCGGGGGACGAATCAGCTGCGGGAACATTTACATCGGAGATTGTCATCTTTGGAAGGTCATCGGCATGGTCGTTAACTTCATCATCAATGGTCTGAGATTGCGCTTCAGCATTGTTGTCGGAGACTGGTTCGGGACCTTCAGCCGAAACAAAGAGGGTGGTTCCCAAGCTGATCGTATCAATGCCAGAAAGGCCAGAAGACATCATTCCCTCCGAGGGGGAGTCGGTAATCGCCAAGTCATGTTGAGATAGACTATGCGGAGTACTAGCATCAGAGATGGCACGTGATAACGTTGCTGGTCCATCGGTTGATTGACTCGGTGCTCTTTCAGCCGCTTCAGAAGGCAATGCTCCCCGAAAAGACTCATCGCTGGGAGTTACTTCAGGGAGCTGAGAGACATGTGAACGAGACTCCAGGATTTTATGCTGTGGTTCGCCTTCCTCGTCCCCAAAGAGAACGTTGCCATCCATTGGTGGATGACTAGCAGCACTCACAGATTTGTAGTCGTCATCCTCGAACTGTAGAGACTCCAACGAAGCAGATATCAAAATGTCGCTATCAGTAGGGTCATTCACGGGCATGTGGATAGGGGATGACAATGGTCCGTTCATCTCTTCGATATCTGGAATTGAGTCCATATCCGGCTGATCAATCACAGCGCTTTCATCAGCACCGTCACTTTTGTCCAAAGAAGCGGTCAAGTCTTTGAGTTGTGCCACTTGAGGTTCCTCATCGCTTTCGCCACTCTCTTCTTCCTCTGCAACTTCGAGAAGAGAACCAAGTTCACTCTTTGAAGACATTGCATTCTTTGGACTGAGTGTTGAGAGTTGACCGGGCTCTGACTTGTCGTCATAAATAGGGCCCAACACATCTTCAAGTTCCAACTTCTTTTCTTCGCCGTCAAAGTCGATTGGTAAAGGTTTCTTACTCATTGACGTGGCGATCTTGTCCTTGGAAAGAACGGTAGATACAGCTGAAGCCTCTTCATCAGTACCTTCATTGATTGCTTCCAATGCCATGGCAGCAGCAACATCTGGAGAATTCAACTGTCTCCGTTGTTGCAAGAATTCCACTTTTTGCAGTAGAGCGAATACGTGCTCTTCGTCGCCTTCGCCAAGCTCGGCGCTTTCGCAAAGAACCCGTGACGATTCGTGTAGCTGTCCTTGCTCCAGATATATCTTTCCTAGCTCATATAGTATCAGAGCCTTTTCTTCTGGAACAACGCTTTGGGACGCAAGGTCTTCCAACCATGCTAAAGCTTCCAAGGGTTGTTGCAGCACTAGAAACGCGTGTGCGGCATTGGTAATCAAGTGGTTTGGCAACAGATTGTTCGAATTTCGGTACTTCAATGTAGCCGCTTGATACAGATCCAGACCACCTTCGTGATTTCCCTGTGCCACCATGACTCGTGCCACTTGGCACAAAGCAATCCCAACTTCAAATGATTCTTCACCATACTCTTGTGATTGGAAATATAGAACGCGCTCCCAGTATATCAGAGCCTTGTCCCAGTTTTCATCATCTTCCTCCAAGAGAGCCATTCGTTGCATTTCCGAAGCTTCTTCGGCATTTGATTCGTGCATATCGGGTTGCTGATCGGCGTGAATTTCCTCCAATGCCCGAATGATTTGAATCGTTTCTTCCTGTCGATGTTGAGTATCCAATTCATCTTGATCTTCTAATATTTTCAAGACTTCTTGATAGGCCATGAGCCCGTCCTCCAAATCACCCTTTTCCACATAAAACTTGCCTAGAAACTGCAGTGATGTCACCAACAGCTCCCACCGTTGTTCGGGCAGTAGCGGTTGGAACTTGATTTTGAACTGGACCGTATCAATATCGTCCCCGTATAAGCGATGCTGTTCCAAGATCTCCACTACTTCTTCATGGCATTCAATAGCTTTTTCCAGCAAGTTCTGATATTTGTAGTGTAAGTGAGCTCTTGCTTGCAGAGTTTCTACAATCAATTGAATCAAGCAAACATTACAAGATGATGACGAGGATGATCGATCCTTTCCTCCGTTTCCAATCTGTCGCACTTGGATCTGACAGTTTCTATAAATGTTTTCAGCCTGCCGAAAATACTTGGCCGCACTGTTGTAATCCTGCAATTTCTTTGATAGCGCTCCCAAATTGAAGCAAGTTGCCGCCGCATTCACCAGCTGAACCACAGTAGGGGACTCTCTGGAATAGTCTTCCAACGCTTTTTGATAATGGCTGAGAGCTTCTCTATATTGTCCTCTGGAAATAGCTTGGTTAGCCATGTTGGAAAACGAACTAACCATCATATTGCCGTTGCGTTGTTGATTCGGCGACAATGCTTTGGAAGGCGACGACAGCGCTCGAACGGTCGCATTTTCAGTTCCTATAACGTTGGTAGGCTCATCCACTTCCATGGGTATCATGCTGGTATTTTGTATCAAGTTGTAGGTACCCTCGTCCCCTTTCGTCTGGATTGGTGGACCACAACCTGAATGCTGTTGATTTCAGAAAATAGAAATCACTCCACCAAGATCAATTTCAGATTGGCAGTTAAACGCACCAGCCAGCAGTTTTGAGTAGCCCATTCTTGGAAGCATCGGTCGCTGATATTGAATGTGATTATTCATATCCGTATATCAAACATACCTGTGCTGATGAAATTTCGGGCGGCAAATTCGTTCAGTCGAACGAATCAAACATATTTTGAGTCGAACCAGTCAAACAAGGTGAAAAAGATCTTCGTGCGACAACCGCCTGCCAGTTTATTCGCCACATGGGAATAGTTGAACTTCACGATCCACCGATCATTGCAACTAGAAGAATCGACAGCAAACAAAATGGCCTTATCTGCTTCGGGTCTCTTTACACTCCTCGCAGTCCTCTTGGTAGGACCTCTGTACTATGGTGGATTGCATATTTACCGCAACCGCAATGGAATCGTTACCGAGTCGAGCACCAAACAGGATACGAACGATGAAGAACGGGATGTCATTGACACCAAACACTACCTCTTTGCGTTGATTGGATACGCCATTGGTATTGGAAACGTTTGGCGTTTTCCATATGTCATTGCTCAGCACGGTGGAGGTGCGGCTCTCGTGGCCTACATTGTGTCGGCCATTCTAGTCGCTTGTCCTCTGTTCTTGTACGAAATGATCATGGGGCAGCACACCAAATTGTCGACCATTCGTTGTTACGACAAGGTTCGACCCAGATGGAAGGGTTTAGGCATTGCCTCGGGACTTATGCTTTTCATAATTCTATGCTATTACGGGATGGTCATTGCTTATACCTTACCATACATTTGGAACTCCCTCCAGACCCCACTTCCCTGGATTGCCACGGGAGCCGAAAACTTTTGGCTGGATAATGTACTAGGGTCGGTAGATGATAATGTCAGTGGATTGGGAGGCGTGCAGGGCACCTTGGTAGTCTCCCTGTTTTGCTTTTGGATTATTGTCTTCATGACGGTCGGCTTTGGACGCGAAATCTTGGCCAAGATTACAGTCATTACCGTGCTACTTCCTGTCGGATTGATGGCAATCATGGTCATCCGTACAGTATTTCTCGAGGGTGCTGGCGAAGGTATCAAATTTTACATTGGGCGATTTGAGATCAAGTACTTGTGGAATGCGAGAACCTGGGCTGCGGCTTGTGGACAGGCCCTCTTTTCAATGTCTCCTGGACTCGGAACTGTCATTACCTACTCCAGTTATGCAAAGCCCAAGGAGGATGTCTACCGTGCCTGTATGATTGTTTCCCTTTCGAACTGCGTGTTTAGTATCTTTGCGGCCTTTGCCACCTTTTCGTTGGTCGGACACATGGCTACTCAATCGGGAGTCTCTGTCGAAGATCTGGCGACACGCAGCGGATCAGGATTGGCTTTCATCACGATGGCTGAAGCCATGCAATACTTTGGTTCGGCTGCAAACGCCATGTCGGTACTCTTCTTCTCGACTCTATTTTTGTTAGGTTTGGATAGTGCCTATGCCGTAAGTCCATGGAGTTTGGGTTGGAAGAACTTTTGCTTTTCGTAAACCTTTTCTTAAACGTTATCTTTTCTTTCAATCATGATGGCAGATGGAGCAAACTCTTACGAGTTATGCCCTCGACTTTTTTGCCGAACGAGGCTTGCCCAAACTTCCACGCTGGAAGATGAGCCTGGTGTGCTGCCTTGGATCTGCCTTGGTGGGTATCATTTTTGCCACTCAGCGGGGAAATGAATTACTCGAAGTCTTTGATCACTTTATTGGTTCCATTGCACTGTTATTGGTTGCGTTTATGGAATCCTTAATGCTGAACTGGGATTTCACTTATCAACGATTGGAGTATGCCTTGGCAAAGGCAACCTACAACAATCCGTCCACTCCAACTGGGCGACGATTGGGTCCAGCATCCCTGTGCAAGCTTGACTTCTTTTTCACTGTCCCTATCTTGGCTGGAGCGCTTGCCTTGTATTTGATTGTTTTAGACTTTATGGATGGATACGGGTCCTATCCTAAATTTGTCCAAGCTTGGGGATGGGTCATTTTGGTGTTGATCTTGATTATTTCATTCTCCACCTTGTACAAGAAAGACCCAAGTAAATTGGAAGCCTATGATATGGAAGATATCAAGATCAACGATTCCGACGTTGACACTGGAAATAGTGCTCGTAGTGGACCATCTACTCCTACAGTGCAGCTATCGGAGGTGGTCTAAGAGTCTACTGTACATGTAGAACACACTTTCAGGACTATTTAATTTTTTACAATATGAGATGACATCTCAAGTATAGGAACCAATTCGATCGGAACATTAGCTTTAGGGAAGTTCGGTGGTCAATACTAATAGTTGAGCCATGATGCTCTTGGGTAGAGCCATCATTGCTGCGGCCATGTCATCCTTCGATGGAAATTGGAAGGAGAAGTACTCCCAATTCTCAGACAAACTCTTGATGCATCTGGATTGAAGGGTCGAGGCCTCCAAGTTGGGATCACAGAATTTGCCTTCCTCAGCCAGTAGTCGTAAAACGGCTTCGACAGGGGCCAGAGGAAGGAATCGCATATCTGTCAAGCCCAAGAAATTAGCTTCGGCCATGTCGGGGTGGGCAGTGCAACATTCCAAAATCATCTCCGAAATGTAATCTGCACCACGATCAAACTTGAATTCACGCTCGATGAGGTTCTCAAAAATCATTTGCAAGTACTTGGGCTCAATCTTGGAGCCAAAGTCAGTGCCCAGCTCTTCAAATTCAGCTGCGCACAAATCGACTGCCATCCGCACGAGTGGACCGGCGTCTTCGAAGCGTTCCAACTCTGGCAAAAAGTCAGGAATATTGTACCATTGCAAGCGTTTCTTGCACCAATTTGCCACGGATTGCTTCAAAAGTGGAGTGTCAAAGAATTCAGCCTGCTCGTAGACTGCGTAGGCTTCTTCCTTCTCCTGTACAGACTCGAGGTCGTTTTCACCGTAGACAAAATCCAAAAAGACGGGGAATACCTTGGCACTTTCGTCTGGCATCTCGAGGCGGAGACGTTGGTTCTTGAAGTTATTCACTTGCTTTCCAAACAAGTCAGCGAAGTATTCACTCTTGCGAGGCCCGGCGGCCAAGGCCATGCGGTGCACATTGTATTGTTTGACTTGACCAGATTCGGCAACAATCTTGATTTCCCAATCACTGAAGCTTTGTGCGGGGTCAATGCGCCATCCATAATTCTTTCGGTTCTCTTCGAGGGCAGCTTCTGTTAGAGACATGGTGGCCATTTTGACCGTGTTCTTGAGGTTGGATGTGGGAATGTTATGACGGGCAATCGATCCCTCAGGAATGGGTGGTGTTTGATTGGTCTCATACTGACTGGAGTAGCGACTGGTATCATACCGACTGGTGCCAGCTGTGGATCCCCCCACAGTAGAATAGTCAAAAGTAGATTCCATGCCACTACCAGAAGAAGCTGTGCTGCGTCCGGTGGAACCCATTACCTCGGTTTCGGCACTGGCTTCGGAAAATGCATCAGTAGCAGTACTGTCATCGAACAAAGAGGATTGTTTGGAAGTAGCAATGGCTACTCGCTTCTGGGAAGTAGTTGGCACAGTAGCCCCTGGGGCACCGCCCAAGAATCTACGAAAAACGTTAACTGCATTGGGGCCGGGAGACGCTTGAGGTTGACGAGCCGACTTGGGGGCTCCTTCTCTACCAGCAGCGGTGGGACCCTCATATCGTCCTCCTCCTCGGTTTCCTAGGTCGAAACCTGTTGAGCGCTCGTCAACGTATCCTTCCGACAAGATCTCGGCACGATAGGCCTCAACATTGTAGCTAAACTCCTCTGATGAGGCGATATCGATGCTTCGATTGGGCATGGTGGAGGGAGGTTGGTGGAAAGAAATTTTGTGAATGAGGTTGATTGAAATGTGAATTGTCCGTTCGAAGGGTGGATGGCGTGCGGATTCATCGCTTGTTCCATAGTAAAAGCTTTTCGGGCGTTAAGCCCGCGCCAGTCAATTTTCCAACGCTTCGAATCATCTCTCAAGAGCATTTTCGAGTATCCGACTAAAATGAATAGACTTGTCCACCTGAACCCACTGATGTTGATTCAACTTTCGAAATCGATGAGTGATTGCCGCTACCGTATGGTTATGATTACTCATCTGGAAGCGGGAGTGATCATCGTCTCGTTCGTTTTGAGCGGTTGGTATCACTCCGGCTCCGAACTGCTAGCGATGTCTTGAACTTCTATTTTATAGTACTCCTTTCTCCAAAAATCTTTCTTTTGTCAAAGTAGTCGACCAAACCTCCGCAGGAACTTCAGTAGCACTTTCTTCTCCATCCGTCAAAATCCAGTCAGATCAATGGTCATAAGGGTTCGCATATAAAAAGCCAGAAGCTTTATATATCACTGACATCAACCGACGAGAACGCCAAATCACACACAGCATGTTTTCCAAAGGAGTTGCTCATACTGGCAGGTTGCTAGCAAATAAAAGCCGTTTTTACTCATCCACTGCAGCCATGGGGAAGAAAGTATGCGTTTTGGGAGCCGGTGGTGGAATCGGTCAACCATTGAGTTTGCTCATGAAGCTTTCTCCCCAAGTGACCGAACTCAGCTGTTACGATATTGTTGGTACTGCCGGTGTCGCTGCGGATCTTTCCCACATTCCCTCCAATTCCAGTGTCACTGGCCACTTGCCATCGGCTGGAACTTGGCCTCCAACCCACGATACTGGTTTGGAAGCTGCCCTGAAAGATGCTGCCGTCGTTGTGATTCCTGCTGGAGTTCCAAGAAAGCCAGGCATGACTCGTGACGATCTTTTCAATACTAATGCAGGTATGTATAAATTATTGTTGAGTGTGCACACGTGATGCCTTGAGCAGGGCTGTTTTGTTTAAAATGGATTGTTTACTTGGCCCTCCTCATCGTTAATTTATTTCGACAGGAATTGTCAAGACACTCGTCGAAGCCTGTGGAGACTTCTGCCCCGACGCCGTTTTGGCCATTATTTCCAACCCCGTCAACAGTACCGTTCCAATTGCCGCTGAAGTGCTCAAGAAGAAGGGCGTCTACAACCCAAAGAAGGTCCTCGGTGTCACCACTTTGGATGTCTGCCGCGCCAATACTTTTGTCGGAAACGCCATGGGCAAGAACCCCGACGATGTTGATGTCACTGTGATTGGTGGACACGCTGGAATCACTATTCTTCCTCTCTTCTCTCAAGTTGAGGGATTCAGCCCATCTGATGAAGAACTGGAAGCATTGACCGTCCGAACTCAATTTGGTGGTGACGAAGTCGTCAAGGCCAAGGCAGGAGCCGGTTCCGCCACCTTGAGTATGGCTTATGCTGGATATGTGTTTGCCGAAAATGTTCTTAAGGCAATGGATGGAGACGATAGCATTGTCCAATGCGCATATGTTGAATCTACCTTGACAGATTCCCCATACTTTGCTTCACCTTGCAAATTCGGCAAGGATGGTGTCGAAGAAGTTCTAGGATTTGGAGAAATTACCGCCTACGAACAAGGATGGTTGGACAAGATGCTTCCAGACTTGAAGAAACAAATCCAAAAGGGAGTTGACTTCGCCAACAACTAAATAGTTGCATTTGCCGAACAACAGTTTTGCCCCAGTGCGTGGTGGGAGATTTTAAAATAGAGACTGTATGAATGTATAGCAAAGGATGCATTATGTTTCCATAGTCTTACTCAGATTTTTGCTTACTTGAAGATCGCTTCCGCCGCTTGGTGAGTAGCAACCAAAGCAAGAGTATTGGAATCAACAACGGGGCACTCAAAAGGATTGAAACCAAAGATGCAGTAGCTATACTAGCCATGGCAAATGAAACCGGGCTTGGGCTACCTGTATAATGCACACATATCCAGTCGTCTTGATCTATTATTGTTGCTTGACGTTGCAAACGATGCGACAACGATTGAAAATCTCTATCAGCAACCATGGTTTCCTCAATACTGGTCAAGCTTCGAAATGGCCATCGTTGTTCCAGAATCGTTTGGCCTTTGTGGCCTAAAATCCGAGTAAAGACTTGACGGTCTTCCCAGTCGAATTCTAACTCTGCAACGTTGAGGTTCAAAGTGTACTGCATTTGATTGGAATCATCGTCCACAATCAATTCGTTCCACGGAAATATATGATGAGCAAAGTGAAGCACAAATCGTTTGGCATGGTTCATGTACGTCACATTGCAGAGACGACCGAGACGGATTCGTCCACAGGTAGAAGTTTCAACTGATCCCCATGAATGTGTCATGCCACTAGTGGTCACCTCGTACAGGGGACGGAGTGTGTTTGATCCCCTCTGTCTGCAGTCCTTGCGAAGAAGTTGCGCATGGTGAACGTCGCCCGAAATCACGATGGGTGCTCGAACGTTGGGCTGTAGCAAGGCCTGGTACAAGCGATGCTGTGACTTTGGAAATCCGTTCCAGTTTTCTACCTTGGCGCTGTCGTAATATCTCTCGGCATGTACTTGTAATCCAGTCACAATAATATTAACAGTAGCATTGGAGCGACCAATGGCGGTTTCAAACCATTTAAACTGCTCATCTCCCAGCATACAACCATCATTTTTGTTCATCACTTTTTCTTTGAGCGTTTTTGGCCATGGTGTTCGATTGCTCCTGACATCGAGCACAAAAACTGCCACCAGTCGGTTGCCTATCGATAAAGGCTCTTGTGTCGCGGATGGATCGAGATCAGGTACTACGTCTGGATCCAAGCCTGCAGCTTCGTCTGACAATAACCGTTTCCTTGGATTAGGTTCGTTGAAATCGTAAACTTGGACACCATACACGCCCAGTCCTGCTGCTGCTCGTTTCATCATTGGTGAGGTGTCAGGAAGGTCTAGGAAGTTGACAAACTCAATTGCATTCTCTCGTCTCCAACGAAACGTTTTGTCTCCATTATTTGTACCATAATCATGATCATCTATCGTCCCAAATATTTCTACACCACTTTCCAAGAGTGATTTGTACCCAGGCTCATTTCGTTGCTCTTGCAAAAGGTGTTTCAGGTATTCGGGTGATGCGTCCAGTATCTGTTTCTCTACTTTTCGATCATCTGCATATACCGCATCACCCGCCCAGACAAAGGAAGTTGGGTTCCGAGACTGAACTACGGGCCAAAGTGGCTGATGCTCGTGGTGTTGTGAGTTGCAAGATCCAAGGATGATTCTCGAAACCGTACCGGTGGTCGTGTTCATCTTTTGTGTTCTCAATGATGATGAGTTTGATTTGAATTCTTCGGCAGCATCAATCGAACTAGTCCTACTTTTCGAAGTTGAAGTTTCATTTCACGTACGAGGTGCTGGATCGATCCACTTATTTTCTCAACGTTGGAGCAAAGAAGACGTAACCATGATCGCCAGGCTTTCTCTTCTTTGCGTTGCTCTCGCTGCCTTCCAAGGAGCATCTGCTTTTGCCCCTGCTCACCAGCAAACAGGTCGATCCAGCACAGCTCGAGACATGGCTCCAAAGTTCGATCCAACCACCCAAAAATGGATTCCTCAAAATGACGAAGAAGCCACTCCAGCCTATGGGCCAGTTGGTGAGTAAATCCATGAATGTATGGGAAAATATTGATCACTGTGCCGATCCCTTGGAGTTGTCAATCGCTTTCGAAATCTATGATTCTGGCTTCAAACAATACATTCTCACAATGTATCGTTCTTCATGCTGACTGCTCCTCACAATATCTCAACAATGATGATGTACTACTAGGTTCCTTGATCCGCGCCGGTCCCCTCCCATTCGTCCAGCGTGTTCTCAATGGTGAGGAATACGAACAAGGAGTTTACAAGATGATGGCCACCGAGAAGTGCGATCGGCTTGTGAGTGCTACAGAGATATCATGACCCGATATTCTGTTTGAGTTGGTGTATCCTCATTCATTTTTCTCAACATTCCATTGTAAATTGCGTTTTTCAATTGAATTCAGGAGGCCCAAGGAAACATGGTAAGTTTCCTAGACGTTTTCTCCTTCAGTACTATACTGTACCTTTCTAACTGCATTGTTTGACAGGACGCTTATCTCGAAAACCCACAAGACTGGGCCGTGCAAAAGATGGCCGAAAAGAAGGGAGCACCAAAGAGAGATTACGGAAACGCCAATACATCGCCAAAACAGCTTATCCTGTCTGGTATCTGGGCCTGCATCGTCTTCTACTACGCATACGACCTTATCTCTGGTTACGCGTCAGGTCATTATGGCTTCGTTGATCTCATGGATCCTCCAATCAAGAATCCGTCTTACAACCAATACTTCAGCTGGATGCCTTAAAAATAGTATCAAAACGTTTGGGATTGATAAGCTGACTGGCTGGTGTGTTCACTTACTGGGCCCCCTGTAGGAGCGACGTTGAAGAAGTGTAGAGTAGGCGTATTCGTAGTGTAATCATGACACAGGTCCGTTGTACACTATCTCCAATAGTAGCTAAAAGTTTGTGTTTGATAGGCTGGCTGTGTTACTATAGGACATGGAAGAAGTGTACTCGTAGATTATAGGCGTCGTCGTAATTTCATATCTCCATTTCTGCATTTGTCCTAAGCGGTCGATTTGGTCGAGCATTTTTCGTTTTCAAATTGCTTTCACAAAAAGAACAGCAGATGGCAACCATGAAGATCGAATTCTTATTGCTATTGCTTGCATTCACAAACAAAAGCTTCTCAAATGCTTTCGCACCACAGTATGAAAAGTACAATGCTGTGGGCTGCCCAATGGTTGGCGGGCGTGGATGGGACAACGGGGATTATCTGAGTGGTCTAGGCGGCGATGAGGGGGATCGTAAGAAGGTCGATGAGGACTATAAAGAATTCCATGAGAGAAGAAACGCTTTCCAAGAGCGTCAAAGAGAATACCTTGATAAATCACCCCAAGCTCGGGCGTTTTTGGAGCAGCAGCAAGCACAACCAATGGGAAATCGTGATGACCTCGACGAGGAGGACAATGACCCTTTTGACGAATTCAGCAACCTTCAGGTTGGCTCTGGAGGTGGATCTAGGATGGCCCACATGATGGCAAAGGCAAAGCGTATGCAAGAACCGCAAAAAAGCAACCCAATGTTTCAGCAGAAGCTTGCTGTACCTCTGTACGACTGTGATGACTCTGATCCAGCGCCATCTGAAGACGATGAAGATGGGAATTGAACTCTCGATGTCTCATATTTGATAGACATGCATTGTATAATCTAGCGAATTCGTTTTTTGCATTTTAGTTAGCGTACAAGTGTTTCTCTAATGATACATTTATTGAGGTGGTGGGGTTTTACTGGCATCGATGGGGCTGAGAACATTGGAGATCCAGTTACCAATCGAAGGACCAGCAGGCTTCATGTTCTTAGTTGCAACTTCGACTGGATCATCTGGGAAAATTTTGAGGTTGTATCCGTATTCAAATTCTGCCTCGAAACCCTTCAACTTTGGGAAAGTTCTGACAATTGATAGCTTGAGTGGTTCCTCGTTTCCAAAAATGGCATCAGAAACTTGAGCTCCTCTAGGAACAGCAATGCTTCCACATGGCAACCAGGATCCGTCCTCTCCTCCAAACTGGCGGACGAAAATGGCGTATTCTTGACCCCCAGAAGCGGCAATGTCGTCATACTTATTGCTCATCTGTTCTCTCTCAATTTGAGCAGCAGATTTCTCCTTGCTCGCAGGCTTCTTAGATTTATCAAACCCCTTGGCAAAGAGTGCTTGGCTATGTCGAAATCGAACGTCAGAAATTGAGCTCGTCATGAAAGAACTCAGTCAGCTGTAAAACATCTCAACATACCTTGATTGGGTGGTTACTGTAACAGCGGTTGGTGGCACAACGCCAAATGATAGCACGGTGGGCAAGAGACAGAGTGCTGTAGCGATGGATACTTTCATTTTCGAGTCTTTGTTGTACTGTGATTTGAACTGAAATGTAAACGATACTGTAGTAACTACCGAGGACTTTTCTTGTGTCCACATCGTCATCCTGGTGAATCAGAATGTCATAGCATACACTGTATGACGTGTTTATAGTGTCCGTCATGTCACCACAAATGACTCACTCGAGTAAAACGTCCATCCATCGCCCGTCAACGAAAGAAAGAAGGAAACCTCAACACTTCTCAAAAATATTTTGTAATTCGACTGACCCACAATGGAAAGATGAAAGCGTCATTATTATTACTGCTGGTTCTCGCGCACACATCATTGTCAACGACAAATGGCTCGTCTTCGAGGGAGTCACCGCCACGCGTTTCAAGGCAGAGCAGTAGTGTTCAAAGAGAGAAAGAACAAAATAACAATGCACTACAATTACCCACTCTTCGATGGAAACGACCAAAATGGTTGTCGAATCGCCGTTTTGGTTTCGTTAAGGATGGGGATTTTTCAGCAGCAGCTTCAAAAGCCATGACATACTGTCAATATGGTGTCATTGCATACCTGGTAGCTGCACTGTGCAAAGATTTGGTTTCTACGATACGAGACCTCAACAACGAATTCTCATCGAACAGTCAAAATGCACTTTCCAGAAGCGAAGTAAAAGATTTGATTGCATGGATAGAAAAAAGCCAAGTTGCAATCACCCCAAAACCACCTCTCTCCTTGCCATGGCTAGCATCAATTGCTCTCAACCTCTATGAGCAGGCAGGTCTATCGATACAGCAATTAGAACATATTGTAATGCAGTTGACAGTGGACCAAGCAAACATGTTGCATGATTGCCTGCTTCAGTCCGATCGAAAAACTACATTTGATTCTGTGGGAGGACTTGGCGCTATAAAGCAAAATATCAATGATTGGGTATCTTTCAATGCACGAGCGCAAAGAGGAGCTGTAACACCATATGACAGTTTTGTCAAATCTGGGCGTCAAGGACTCGCCCTTTGGGGACCTCCGGGATGTGGAAAAAGTCTATTGATGAAAGCGATTACGAACAAAAGTAACTTGCCTACTTTGGTAGTCACACCATCTTTGATGCAGAAGAAGTACTACGGAGAGAGTACAATGAGAGTGCGCTCCCTATTTTCGCTTGTTTCTCTCCTTGGCCCCTGCATTGTCGTGCTAGACGAATTGGATGGATTGTTCAAATTACGCAATTCAGAAGAAATCGAAGTGAGCCGAGACATGAAAACAGAATGGCTGCAATGGTGGGATGGTGTCGCCTCTGACCAAATCAACAATCCAAAAGTTATGTTTATTGGTGCTACGAACCGACCTTGGGACTGTGACCCAGCTGTTTGGAGACGCCTTCCACAACGACACTACGTTGGTGTACCCACCTATGATGACCGCCTCGATTTATTCTTGAAATGGATGGTTGGTCACAAGTTGCCCCCAATTGAACGTGAAGTTCTCGAGTATTTTGCAGGCCAAACAGAAGGATACATTCCATCTGACTTGTATCACATTTTGCAGAGTGCCTGTCGGAAAGGGCCAATGGAGCGGCTCGATGAAACATTGACTATGATTGATGTCCAAAAAGCACTTGTTGAGGTTCCACCAACCAGATTCACGATGGATTATGTGAAGCAAGTAGAGGGGTTCCTTTCGCCACATGTCCCACAACAACATCAAAACGCCCAGGGCGTCTCTACCGATCCCAATGGTGGTAGCTATTTTGAAACACCCGCGGGTACTTACTATCAATTCCAGATACCAGTCGAGCCGTCGAATGTAATGAATGAAATGCTGTGGAATGAAAACCAAAATGACTTTGCTAGCGATTCGGAAGACTTTGATTCTGATGATTTTATCACTGATTCCGATATTGATGAGTTGTAGGTAGAGATGAGAAGCTTTGTTTTAAAATTGTAACCATTATATGCTCTATTGCTTTTATTGCTTGAGAGGGCAAGTAACTGGTAGATTGGTTCCGACGACTAATATTATAAGTTGGTTTCCATGAGATCGTCCATTTCCAGAGTCTGCATGTGATTGGCCGCACTTTCCAGACCCGAAAAGGCCGCTGCTTGCAAAAAGTTCATGACTTCTTCCGAGCAACGCGTGGATCGTTGGGCAATGTCCAGAGGCGTTTCCGAATGGAAATTTCTCATTTGCAACGCTTTGGGGAATAGACGATAGAGTTTCTTGACAATCCCCAAAGAAAGACCATGATTGGCGGCAATGTGCAGCGGATAATTCCCTCTTCGATCCGCCACTTGAATGCACTTGACGTTTGTCCTCAAAAGCATACTAATAATGGACCAGTCATAGTTGGCCATGACTGCAATTCCCAAGGATCTCGATCCATCTGTCCCGTCCTTTTCCAGCAAAATTTCTGGAGCCGCTTCCGCTAGCATTTTGAGGACCTCCAAGCTTCCACCATGCGACAGAGCAATGTTCAAAGGGTAACCGTAGGTATTTTGTAGTTTCTTGGCCTGCCCCTTTTCCAGTATTGGCGTGATGGGCTTGCGCACCGCATCAGGATCCATCCGCAAGGCGGATTCCATAACTGCGGCGGTGGTTGGATACAAGCGACAAGATTGATGTAGCAGGCTGGGTGCATCAGCATCCTTGTGTATTGGAGTTGTGTTATTTGGGGTATTTCGATTGAGATTGAAGGAGAAATTCTGGTTCCCCGTGCCAAAGCTTCTGAAACCAGAGGTATGCTGGGGTGGAAGGAGTGATTCTATGTTCGTCTTTCCAAAGGTTGCCACAGACTGTGAGTGCTTCCGTAATGATGACTGTGATGACTGGCGCAAAGCAGATTGTGTTTTGGATTGTTTCTTGTACATTCGCAAAGCATCGTGCATCGTGGAAGAAGACTTCGAATTGGCATTGGTGTTGAATCGTACCGTTCCAAAGGTATCCTGCTTTGGCTGCTGCTGGTAATTATTGTTGGGCATCATGGATGTATCGTTCTTGCGTCCACTGGAATTTTCCGCCAAGAATTTGGAAAAGGGTGATTGCTTGGTACTGTTGGATGGACCCGGTTGCGAACCCCAGCTGGCATTCTGTCCTCCCTGATTCGTAGAAGCATTACCAAAGGTAGGAGTGGGACCACTAGGATTACCGGAATCGGGTACATACGAAGAAATGGCATTCCGCGGGATCTGAGCAGCCACTGTCATCTCCGCATTGTTATTCGTCTTGTTCAACTGGTTGTTGGAATTGTACTTTTGTTTAAAGGCTCGTGCCAGTAAACCATCACTCTTATGGGCTCTCATTTTGTTGGAACTTATGCTAGCCTTTATGACCGAGCCCCCAAATTTGGCATTGGTCATATTGTTGTTGGAAGTCTTTCGCCGCATGGAATTGCCGAACCCCATTCCAAAACTATTGTTACTAGCCATACCCCCACTTCCTCCTCCAAACGGGTTATTACTGTTGACGTTGTTGTTGTTTCCAAAATTGTTATTGTTGGATGACATGCCTCCTCCGCCTCTCCCTAGCGATAAACTTAGCGGTGTGGCATCCAGAGTGGCGTTCAGTGGTTTATTTCCTTGCTGTGGAGAAAAGAAATTCTGCTGTTGCCCAAAGGACCCTTGATTGTCCGGAGCCGATGACCCCCAAACCGCATTACCACTAGTACCAGTACCAGGAGTCAGACTCCCTAAATCTGGCAATCCGCTCTTTTGTAGTAGTTTACTCATGATTTCCGGGCTCTTCAATGGACTCTTTGCAAAGAAAGGACTTTTGTCAAATCCCGCATCCATCATCACATCGTCTTCTCCATCTTTCAGCAATGGATCGGAACCCAGTGAGGTCGCTGATCGATTGAAAGCTTCTCGCAACAAGGCATCAGCATCTAATCCACTCGAGTCATTATTGGATCGATCTTCGTACAGCATGTTCTGCAGAAAATCATTTCCACCTTCACTAAAGTCTTCCATGTTGTTGCCGAATTGATCCATTCTTGAATTGCTATTTATTTTATTTCACTTGAAGAACAAAGGATGACTGGATGTTGGACGCTACAAGCGTGGACCTCAGTGGAGGCTGCGTTGTCGTGAGAGAGAAGGACGAGAATGTGCCTACAGTACAAACAAGCTATGCCAGTTAGCAACAGTTGAAGGCAACAATAAGACTCTTGACGAGAGAGAACACCTCCCTGGAACAACGGTTGGGCTCGCGATTTTTTAGCTGTACGTGTCAATGTACTCAAAAAACAGTGCCACACGTATTGTGATTATGGTCCCGAAGAACAGACTTTTGGGGAATGAATCATTTGAATCGCTCTTTTTTGCCAAAGGGATAGCGATTTGAGTGCGTATTGTACCAGTACTGGTACATATACCGGCGGTACAGTAAGTCTGGTAGTTCATATATCAGTATCATGAAAGTCATCTTGCAACGAGTAATACGTTGTGGGTACCAGTATGCATGATAAGCACTATAGGTCCATATGCAATAACCTTATCTTTTGTGTCAAGCCAAAAATATTATTTTCAAATATTAGCATTTTAAAGCATACCAGAAGAAATGTTTCCCGAATGTTATCTAAAATTGTGGAATGATCGAGGTGGTGGTGTCACAGAAGCCAAAATAAAACACAAACTCCTATGGTTTGCACCAAGAAGGGGTTGTGGCTCTTTTAAACAAGGCCAAGCTTGTTCATGTCAACTCGTTCACGGATGACTCTCTTGTGAAGCAAAAAGATGTAAGCACCCATGCAGACACAAGAAATTCCAAAGATCCAGGCCCAGATGGCAGCGGCGGACTTCTTTCCTTGCATTTGAGCAAAAGCGTTGTTGGCGCGTGGAAGCATTTCCTTGATGAGCTCGCAGCCACTGGTGTCTGGGTAAGTGATACCATTGACGTTCTTTTCGCATTTGGCAGATTGCTCGTAAAGGTTTTCGCAAACGTCAGCGACGGCGTTTTGGTTTTGGTCGTCGTTGTTATTGTTATTGTTGTTGCCATTGTTGTTGTTATCGTTGTTTTGGTAAGCAGAGGCATCGCAACTGGCAATGCATCCAGAGGGGACAAGGGCTTCAGTCGGAAGACTGGATCCGTAGTTGAACTTTTCGTAGGTTCCGCTGGGGGCCTTCTTGGTACAGGCGGAATCCTTGAAAGTTCCGGCGAAAACACCCTTGGAAGTACAGTAAGCACCAACGTAGAAAACCTGGTAGTTGGTGTTGTAGTTGGCGTTGTAACCGTTGTTTCCATTGTTGTTTCCGTTTTGTCCTTCTTGTTCGTTCAAGGCACGGCATTCACCAATGTCATCCATGGCTTGATCTTGATTGTCATCTTGCATGCAGTAGCTCATGGATTGGGCAGCCAAACAGGAGTATTGGCAACCTTCGTCATCATCTCCTTGGTAGCTGTAATATCCGTTTTGGCATTGGTATTCACAGGATTGGACAGCGTTTTCACAAGCTTGTTCGTTCTCCATCTGCTTGGCTTCTTGGTAGGCTTCAATGAGTTCTTTCAAGTCAACAACATATTCTCCTCCGTTCCAGCAGCTGCCACAAGAGTCAGATGGGCAAAGCTTGAACTTAGCCAAAAGGTCAGAGCGGAATCCTTCTTCGCGTTCAAAGCGGGGAATTTGAACACATCCGTCAAACTTGATGGAGTAGTTTTGCATCCAAGAGCTGTGATGTAGACGCGATAAGAAAAAAATGTTAGTACATTGTTTCGATGTGGCAAAATGTTTGAAATGTCTTTCTGCAAACTTACGTGTATCCATTGTTGTTCTGGTTCAAAGCACGAGCATTGGACAAGATCTTCTTTCCAAGAGACGACTCTGTAGAGATGGATCCTTCAAGGTTGACATCCACGGCGGAGACAGTGGAGAGCAAAATTGCGAAAATAGAGAACTTCATTTTGATTGACAGATGCTGAATTGCTGAAATTGTGAGATAATCTGAGCGTTTCACTCCGATGTGAAAGATGATTTGAATTTGTGCTGCTAGCTAAAAAAATTAGCGATGTACTGGCGATGTGTTAAATAGGGTTGGTCGAACGAATCGTTTGTCTTTGACCGCACGTGGAATATGATACTTTCAAACCTCGATGCCAACGGTATCCACCCAAGATATTTCCACAAGCACTCCCAATAAATATCGGACCCGGTGCACGTGGGAAGGTGCAATTGTATACGCATCTCAACTACTAAGATTACCTGGCACCGCCTCCACTCCTGAGCTTGGATCGCATGATGTATTCCTGTCTGTCAAATTGCATACGTACCGGTATGCTACCATTGAAAGTGTGAGAATGCTACATACAAGGGGTATGTAGGATTGGCATAGTAGCGAAGGTACTAAATTAGGAACTGGTTTGCGACTTAACACGGACAGAATAATGTACCAGGTACCGAGCAATGGTGCAAAAGAGAGCCAGGGTGGTGTGGGTGGGAAAAACAAAAACTGTTGCTGGCATTAGCCAATACAGTCATGCTCTTGCCATTGTCTTCCTCATCTTGCAAGCTCCATTGCGAGAAAACAATGCCGAATCTCCGTCCTTGACCAATCTTCGGCCAGGCTCTTCGTCTGTGACTCAACGGATTCCGGGTGCAGTATGTTGGGATGTTGGGAATACTCCCACAAAAAAGAACATCCATGATAGAGACAAATCCTTTTTCCTTCTCCGAAATACAATTTCAATCATGTCAAATTGTGTTTTTTACGTTATCATATCAGCAATAGCGTACTATATCTTGCTTACATGTTCCTTAACCCAACGCCGCTTCCACGGCGGCAGTATCTAGGGTAGGCAGATTCTTTTCCTCTTCCACGACATATACCACACTCCCTTGTCCGCAAGCTAAATCCAATATCTTGATACCCTCCAATGGTTCCACAAAGGCTGGCTTGGAACTAGATTTCTTGGATCCAAGACCAAGTTCCCCATATGGTCCTTGTCCCCACACCACGGTACTACCCAGACTGGTACTGCAGACCACAAAGCTGCTTCCAGAGCCAATCTTCTTGACGTCGTGTTGGTTATTGGCGAGAGCGTCTACCAGTTGTGGCTTCATAACAGCATCCTTCGAAGACTGATGTTGTCCCCAATAGTAGACATGTCCATTGGATGTCAACACAAGCGAACAAGTACTACCGGCAGCAACATTGGTGCCTACCATGCCATTTGGCAGCATTTCCACCACTCGCGGGTAATATTCATCTTGTTGCCTACCGTGTCCCAAGCATCCATAGTTTCCCGATCCCCACGAAAAGACCCGAGTGGAACTCCCATTTTCCTTCGGTGCTTCAAGCGCAATGGCAAAATGCTTTCCACAGGCCACGTCTTGCAACCGAATCTCTTGGGTGATCTGCGTGGTCTTTTTCATTTGATCGTTCCGACTGGAATCCTTGGCCGATTGATGAAAAATGGTGCGGTCCGCAAAGCCATAGGAATTGGCAAAGGCCAGCTTGTTGGCCGAAACGAAATACTCTCCCGTCTCACCATTGGCCAATTGACCAAATTCGGAGGATCCAGCAGAGTACAGGATGCCTTCTTCGTCCAAAGCCACTGAAAAGTCTTCTCCACAGGCGATTCGAGCAAATTTGATATCCTTATTGTTCACTTGACAAGGCTTCAAAGTCCCGGAAGACTTGACGTTTTGTCGCCAACCACATTGTCCCGACTTGTTTTGTCCCATGGCATGCAGACTTCCATCCAATTGCAGAAAGATGGTGTGCGATTTGCCCAGGGCTGCCGTTTGGATATTGGAAGCAATGATTTGAGGCGTGGGGATTACCTTGGACTCGCCCACTTCGTCCCCGAGGCAAAGAGCTTCGTTGCGGCCCCAGCCATAGGCTTGGTTGGCCCGATCAATAGCAATGGTGTGAGAAGCATTACAGGAAGTGCAAACCTTGGCGATGGCTACTTTTGGCAATAAAGAAGTGGGAATATTCAAATGATAGACGGCAGTTTCTGTACTCTTGATGGCTTTGCGGCCAATGACAGAGGAATCGAGGGTTCCACATTGAACCAAAGTACCAGTTGGGGCCTTCTTTTTACTCGGGACAAGCACAGAGAGATCATAATCGGATTGCTCTTGAGGATCAGCAGCGTTGCCCTCGTCCGTTTTTTGCTTCTTGCTGGCGGGTTCCTCACTGGTGGACCCAGCCATTCCAAACGAAATAGTGCCTGCTCCTTCATCGTGAATGAAATCAGCCCAGGCACTGGAAGTTTGCACCGTGGTTGTAACATCTGGATCCGAAGCTCCCCGAATTCCACGTCCTTCCGATCGCAGCATGGCGGTGACAGCAATGACAGGCAAAGCTCCCCCCAAGTCCTTTTGCAACTTCTGAACGTCCGCTTTCGTGCCGTAGCCTGGGGCAACGATTTCGCCGCTTCCTCTGCGGGCACGCGACGAACGACGGTTTGAACGTGCACTCATACTCTACTGTTGCTGGACTTGGGTGTGTGTGTCCGAGAGAGAGAGAGCAGTGCAGCTGGCTGGTAATGTCAACGATGGAAGAAAAAAACTTGGTTGGAGATGTTGATGGTTGGACTGGCGGGCAATGGACATTCAGTTAAGTTCTCATAGTTCAGTCGACTCCGTCGACTCAATTACACGGTCAGGCATTCGCCCGTCTTACTTCTCTCTCCAACCAACCTGAACCAAGTCAGAAATCCTCATTTTTCCCGCCATCAAAAAAGAAAAACACTCAACAGCAACTTTCAATTCAACATGACGGAAGAAAGTGGACAAGAAATGGCCATTGCCATTTATCACCAGCTCTCCACCATGGGATTTGACAAGGTTGCAAATACCTTAGAAAAGGCTATCAAGAAAAAGTATAGCCTCTCGTCTATTCCTACTCTGGAGGGAGCCTTATCGTTCACCAAGTCTGCCACCAAGGACGCTTCCGACTCGGACAGTAGTAGCAGTAGCAGTAGCTCGGACTCGGACTCTGATAGCGATGACGGCAAAGAAAAGGTGAAGGTCGATGAGGCCCCCGCCAAGGCTGCTGCCAAGAGCAATGAAAGTGACAGCGGCAGCAGCAGCAGTGATTCTTCTTCCGACGAAGAAGAGGAAAAGCCCAAGGAGCGGCCTATCGCTCGCAAGAAGTCTTCCAGTGGTAGCAGCAGTAGCAGCAGTAGCTCCTCCAGTGAGTCTAACAGTGATGACGAGGAGAAAAAGGAAATTGCCAAGAAGGCTGCGCCTGTCAAGAAAACGATGGCCGCCAACGATTCCTCGAGCAGTAGCAGTGACTCGTCAAGCAGTGAAAGTGAATCTGAGGATGAGAAAGTAGACAAGAAGGATTCGGATAGTGACAGCTCGTCTGATTCTTCCGATGATGAAGCCGACAAACCAAAGAACGCCAAAGCGGCCGCGAAGGAATCGTCTTCTGATAATGAAGAAAAGGAAAAAGAAACGGCACAACCAGCCAAGAAGAAACTTAAGTCCTCTTCTGGGGAAGCCGTCAAGTCGCAAGTTGTATCTCCCGAAGAAAGCAATGACGATGACAGCGATAGTGATGTCAGCGATGTTGAAGTCTCAAGTGTCTCTACTGTCTCGAGTGATGAGGACAGTAGTGACGATTCGGAAAGCGATAGTGATTCAGACGACGGCAGTGACGACGATTCCTCGTCCTCCGATGAAGACGACGCAGCCGAAGTCCAGGCTCGACTCAAGGCCAAGCGCAAGGCGGCGGCTGAAAGGGCCAAGGCTGCCTCTGCAGCAGCTCTCAACTGGACACCTACCAAGTCTAAGAATGTGGATATCCAGACAGAAGCTGGAACTGACGGTGCTCAGGCATTGAACAAGGGAAAACCATTCCAAAGAGTTGACGACACTTTCTGGGGAGAAAAAGCCTACCAAGATGGAGGTGCTATGGCCGATAATTCTTATGAAAACGTTTTTGGAGAGGATGGGTTTGGCGCCAAGTCCAGTCAAAAGTTATTGCAAGTTCGGGGAAAGCGATTCCAGCACGAAAAGACTAAGCGAAAACGATCCTTCAATGGCCTTGCACGAGGGGGTGGAGCCATCAATATGCAATCCAACAGTACTAAATTTGCCTAAAAAGTTGTATTACAATCAGATGATTCACTCAAAGTTCGTTGTTTTCTTGGATTGCAGTTTACTACCATGTGCTAATTTCATAATCTCTAAAGAACTCTCCAGTTGGCGGGTTTTCCGTGGTGGCAGGAATGACGGCATTCTTGGCGCCATCCTGCGCGGATCGAGATCCTTTGTGGCTACTCATATCAGTTGCGCAATAACCGGGGCAGCACGCGTTGATTTTTATGGTGGGTTCCTGTCGGGCCCAAATCTTGGTAGCGGCAATGACACCTAGTTTAGACATGCCGTAATTTGAGCTGCTCCATCCATCAGCCTTGTAGGTTCCCGCCTGGACACCCGATTTGAATTGATTCATCAAGGTATTCAACTCATCAATGGTCAAGGAGTCCTCTGAAAATTTCTTTTGGAGCTCGGATGAGACTTGTCCCAAGCGTCCGGCCATGGAAGCGACATTGACAATACGAGGATCTGAGCCCTTTCGCACTAGAGGTAACATTTTTTGGGTAAAGTCGACAAGTCCAAAATAATTAATGCTCAGTGTCTTTTCCGTTTGACCTTCAAAGGGGGTAGGGTCTACACCCTTGTATGCGAAACCTGCATTATTCACTAGAACATCAACTTTCCCAAACTCCTTTTTCATCTTCTCGCAAAACGTAGAATGAGTCGCTTCGTCGCCAATGACAAGAGGACTGAACTCAATCTTGGTGTCTGCCTTGCTCTGCACCAGAGCTTGGATTTGGTTTGCAGCAGTTGTTCCTCGTTGAACGTCTCTGCATCCAAGAATAATGTTTGAGAACAATCCAGACATGCCCAATTGGAGGGCGATGAAATAACCAATTCCCTTGTTGGCACCAGTAACAACAGCAACGCGGTTAGGTGTCATCATTTCAATTTCAGTTTCAGATACTATTCGATCTTGGGTTTTGTTTTCTGGATCGTGAACTATTGCGTATATTCGAAGGAGTCAAATGCTAGACGCGCGAACAAATAAATTGATTGGCATGGTAGTGCCTGGGGGATTCCCCCAGACCCCCTTACTTGGGGGATACCCCCAAATCCCCCTCCAATACCACTCGGCTTATCGTACCTTTTAATCGGTATAAGTATACAATACCGATTCCAGAAAGTTTTATGTTGTCCGCACTTTCTACGAGTCGCGCCGTAAGAAAACCACGCAAAATTCGCAGCCCGTGTAGACTAACTACGGCGCGAAAACCGTTTGGTCTTGGGAAATTAATTCCCGGAAATGTAGTGTTAGCGGTTATAGACGGTGTAACATTTAGAAAAAGGGCCTTCGTATAACTATGATAACTGTGTTGCTACGTCTGTCTGTCTCCACGAGTGAATGCCATGGAATTTTCACAAGTCCGGAGAAAAATTACACGGACAAAAACCATATCCATCACTTAATTAACAGAACATCCGCCAGTCACGGCGAAATGGAAGTTGGAGAAATGGTGAAAACACCAACTTTCGACCTTAGCCCATTTTTAATATAGGACCATTTTCATCATAACAACCAATCAGACGTCTTCCTATGACCCTTTGGGCCCACTGTATAGGGTGAATTGCTTGGTATGTACCTAGGCTCGATCAGTGGCACAAGAATAGGCTATTGGTGGTTGCACTTGGATGCTAAAAAGTGACTTTTGTGCCATTTCGTTTGGTCGTATTAGAGGACGGCAATGGGGATTGGTGAGCTACAAGCCTGTGGCTATCTCAAAAGTGGTGTCCTATTAGTGATATAGACGGGCTGTGGGGACTTTCACTAGGCTAAAGGAGAAAAAATCAGACTCTGCCGCCGTCGTTACAATCATGATATTGCCGATTCTTCCTGTTGCAAAGTTATAGGTGTGCTGTTTGGAACTTGAATCGACTGTACTTACTTTACTGTCGTCTGGAGTATTCGACAAATCTACAAAACAACCGTTTCCACACGGTGGAATGCTGCAAGTAGGCTCGGACGATATAAGTCAAGGAAGCTATCATTGATCAGGTGGATCTTGACTTCACCGTTTTTGCCTTTGTAGCTATCAAGAAGTTTGCGCTGTTTTTGCCATAGTAGGTTGTGCTGGTCCTATTTCACTTTCTTATTCCAAGACTTGAATGCCATTGCTGCAACGACTCCCAACAACAACAAGGAATACCAATGAAAGAGACAATATTTCCACCAAACACAAATGACGCTTTCTCGTGCACCATGTTTGTCGTATCCACTTTCAGGACATCGTCGTCCAGTTCCATTGGATAGTATAGTGTCATTCTAGTTGGAAATACACATTCTTCTGTGTCTTGCTTTTTGAGTACGTGCGCCGTTGTATCGGACAGGACGTGTTGAGTATAAACGGCAATCGACATGTCAGCAGTGGGTATTTGAACAAGACGGTGGTAGTATTGCTGGCGTCAGAAGTATCGGAAAACCAAATGTACTGGATATTGTCTTCCATATGGACATTGTACCTCCATCTGCTCAACTAGTCAGCTTTGGGTTCTCCTGGATCAAGAGGAGTTGCAAAACTCAAGGCCCTATCAGCTCGTGTCCTCTCGCCTTGAAGGTCACAAATGTCATCGGATTGCTCCCGTGTAGACCAGCATTCTCGGATCTGGATTACCATAAGTTCCGTCGCCTTCTTGTGTGGGTCTTATTGAAGAACGACTATCATGGCAACAAGATAGGTGATTATGATCTCTTATGGTCGTATAGAGACTATCAGAGCAAATAGATTTGTGTCCATCGGTGGAAGCAATACAGGAGGTCAGATTTGCATCAATGGAGAGTTTGGCCTCAGAGTTCAAGAAAAAGTCAAGATGCAGATGCATCCTGATACCTTCCATGTCTTTGTACAATCCCTTCAGCAACACTACCATTGGTACTACTAACTAATAGAGGACAAACTTAAAATCGTTGATAACTATCATTCCACTTGCAATACTAGAAGGAGGTGTTTTGTGTTGGATGCAGAATCACTATTTCATTGAAAATACACCGCATCTGTTCGAGTTGGCATACCCTCTAGCCTAGTGTGAAAGTCCCCACAGCCCGTCTATATCACCAATAGGACACTTTTGAGATAGCCACAGGCTTGTAGCTCACCAATCCCCATTGCCGTCCTCTAATACGACCAAACGAAATGGCACAAAAGTCACTTTGGCTTTTAGCATCCAAGTGCTACCAATAGCCTATTCTTGTGCCACTGATCGAGCCTAGGTACATACCAAGCAATTCACCCTATACAGTGGGCCCAAAGGGTCATAGGAAGACGTCTGATTGGTTGTTATGATGAAAATGGTCCTATAT
>CAKOGP040001657.1:0-25481 GCA_933822405.4 Cylindrotheca closterium | reverse complement strand
TCAGTGGAGACTGCTTTCTTCTTCAGAATTGGTCTTACACGTACTTGTGCAAGGTTCCATCCTGTAATTCTACCATTAGATCGTCCATCAGCAACAGATCTACCTCGTACCACATAAGAGCCGGGTACATCAGTAGCACCAGAAGTGGCATTTCCACTCCTGTCAACAACAGCTCGTTGCATATTGCTTCGATGTTGTTGACCAGTCGCTTGCGTTCCCGTGACGCTAGACGCGGCATCCGACTGCGCCGCAGATGCAGTCGCAGGGACTTGGAGATTGGCTCTCCCCGCTCGTCTTGAAGTAGTAGTAGTAGTAGTGGGTGCGTCGCTATATCGTCCTGGGTCGTTCCATTCCGCTTGTGGGCGCGTGGAACGTTCGGGACAACGGGTCACACCATGTCCAGTGTCTCCGCAACACCAGCAACTAAAAGCCGGTCGCGAAGATGTCGTTCGAGCAGCCGCCTGCGCGTTGCTCACTCCGTCCGGGGCACTGCTGCTCGCAGTGGGTGCGCTTGGAGTAGGTCTCGGTGTTGTCGGACCTTTCTTTCGATTGTCCAGTTTATGTTTGATCAGTGCTTTAGCGACCTGATCAATCGTAGTCGGATACTCGTTTCTTTGCTCGTAGTCCTTGAATTCCATGGCGTAGGTCTGATTCGCCTTGTCCAACATGCTTTGGAAGCGAGACCTATCGCAGTTGTAGAAAAATGCGCTTGCCTTGAATGTGTCCAAAACTTCTTTCTTGAACTTGTCTTGGAGCGCCTTGATATCGTCGGGATCGGCCTCCGGATCGTCCAGATCCAGGTATCCCATTGTTTTGGTCGCATAGACATGCAACACATCTGTACCAAGGATTTCGAATACTTGATCAGCTTGAGCTTCGAACCGCCTTCTGTAATCATTCACAGTCTCATTTTGCTTCTGAGTGCAGTTCGTGAATCTCTTGAGAGATTCCATGAGTCCAAAGTGTTGCCACTCGGTCTCGTCTGTAATGGTCATGAACGTCTTGATACGCTTCAGAAGCATCACATGGTCTTCCTTGAGGTCCAACCAATCACTTTCATTGCTTAACTTATCTCTCATCGCTTGAGTGATGAAGTGCTTGGTGATGATCGCAGCCACGGTATATTGATTCGTGGTGTAAATCACTTCTCTCTTATCAATCTTGGTATTCAGGTTCTCCCAGTTCCTATCAAGTTGAGCCTGTCTCGAACTTTTGTAGAACTCGGTGTCGTTCTTTCCCGGCTTGTAGACCGTTTGGGTGCCTCTTAAAGCCTCAAAGTCCACATGGGCCATATTTCGCACACTCCAGATCATATCTTGAGCGTAGTCCAAGCTCTTGAGCGCGATGGCCTCAAGCAAATATATTGTTACCTGCTCGTGAGTGAAGTCAGGATTGTGAGGATGGTATTGCTTTGGTCTGTCGGCCACGAAATCAGTAGGAAACATACGAAGATACCTTCGTTGATGAGGCTAATATGCAGATAGTGGATGAACACTGATAACCATCCATTTAGATAAGGAATCTAAGCCTGGAATGGCACTCTGCAGAGTGCTATTCCAGCCTTTTGATCATAAAATAACAGAGCCAGATTATGACATACTCGACTGACTTTTGGTGGAGAGTAGGAAACATACGAAGATACCTTCGTTGATGAGGCTAATATGCAGATAGTGGATGAACACTGATAACCATCCATTTAGATAAGGAATCTAAGCCTGGAATGGCACTCTGCAGAGTGCTATTCCAGCCTTTTGATCATAAAATAACAGAGCCAGATTATGACATACTCGACTGACTTTCGGTGGAGAGTCGTGAGTCCACAGCTGAATCCGATTGAAGTTTGCTTTGGACGACTGAAGAGATATATTCAGAAGAAGGCCAACCTAGTCTTTCCACTCTATCCTGAGTTGGTGTTGAAGGTTGCCATGAGAGAGTGTACTAGAAATCAAAATGTCTCTGGTTCTACAGGAGAATATGCTCATTGCGGCTATGCAATTGGTGGATTGGACGATGATGTTTTTGATAATCTTTGTAATCCTAATAATGATGATTGACTCTAGTCTTGATTATGGTGATCTACATCTTCCATGTCAGCTCCGTCTGGAAGAACTGGATGTGTATACTCGTTGTAGATGCCTTGTTGGAAGCAATCATGGTTCGGAAGTGAAAGAGCCTGACGGAGCAATACAATGTTCATACAAATCATGGCCTTGGTACCACCAAATAGCTCAATTTCGACAGGCCTATACGATCGGCTAGAGCCTGAGCATCCTCATTCTGCAATCGCGCTTGGTCGCGATCGAGTGCTTGGGCTTGGCGGGTTGTCACATCTGTCGGAATCGCAAGCTCTGTGCCTTCGGGGGCCCTTGCATTGAATGTTGCCAAATGTTGTTCAGCAATTGGTCCAATTTGTAGATTGTTTGCTGCTGCATGCTGGCGAAGCCGTTCCCTCTGAATTGCAGGGGCAGTGGCTCTTCTTAGTCGCTGTACTTGAGCCGCCTGACGTCTTGGAACGTAGACAAAGAATTCAAAAATTGTCCCTTTCCCTTCAAGCAGTCTTGTTCAACTTGGCACTGGCATAATTCTGCATGTCGAGTCTAGTGATCTTATGCCAGCGGTATCTCAGTAGCTCAAGTTAAAATCAAAAGACTCCCCACCTCTGCAAGTGCCACCCGGTGTGCCTTTTTTGAAGGTTACTCGTCCCTTGAGATCTTGATCTTCATCTTCGGGAAGGTTGCCCTCGGCTTGTTGCACCATCTTTTTTTCGTCTCTGGAGGGAGAAGTCACTCGCGCGCAAATAAAAAGCGTAAATAATTTTTAGTAAGTCGATAAATCAGAAATAAGCGATTTCCAGGGTCGGGTTTAGCCCCTTTATTTGGTGGGCAGAATTTCTGAAATTCACAATATTATTATTATTATTATTATTAACGCTGCTTTGATTTCGTTGGTGGGTAGCCATTGGAGGGTACCGTGTCAACATCGCTTCTTCCAATCAATCTGCACCCCCGGAATCGCTGCCTTATGGATTCTGGGGAGTTGACCGAAAGGTCCTCATTAGCATCAATCCCCAGTAGAACTTCGCAACCTTCATCCCTCCACTTTTGAATTTGTTTGCGTAGGTCGTCAACAAATGCTTTGCGTGGATTAACCTTACGTTTTATAGAGTTAAAGTAGTGGCATTGTTGGGCCCAAACTGTCGATTCCCCAGTACCTTCTCTGTTTGGCCTATATGCAGATACCACCACTAGATCACGTGTGTCATTTACAGAGCCGGAGAGATTATTGTCACCTGCTCCCTCAGCTTCCTCCCTTGAAGACAAACGTAAGCCCAACATCCCAGCCCTGTTGCATCACTCCCTCCTTCTTTAGCTTGATGGGAGACCTTGCTGAGCACTGCCGCGATGCATCCTCCCCATCAAAAGGCGGTAGTAGCCAAAGAACGTGACTGCTGCTTATTATAAGCGACAGCCAAATCAAAACCGTTTTGCTTTGCCTTCATAGTTGTCTGTCGCATTCTGTCATTCCATCCGTGACCCTCCAGGATAGAGGGCCAATACGTTTTGGACGCTGCCAACAACGCGATCCCCACTTGTTCATCTTGCAGCCAGGAGTTGATCTGCCGCTGTTTCACATGGTCACTTCCTCAGGAACGCCGTTAACGTTCTGGAAAGTAACACAAGTAGCTAGTGAAGAGCGACAGCAATGGTCATTGCCAAGGCAATCTCCTGGTGGAAGAGAACGTAAATATTTGTCAAGTGAAGCGTGAGCAACAACACTTGACAGGCCACTGATTTGGGATCTTCTGCCTGCGCGCCGTGATCTAGCGGCAAACGACCTGGGGCCTCTCATGGCCCTGCTGCGGAGCAAGGAGCTCCATGGCCAACCAAAGAAGGCAACTTAGCAGATCCGCTGCTACCGGACTTGCTAGATGGAGAAGGAAGGAAATACGGGTATACTCTCTACCCAATTGACAAAGTCCGGTATGAAGGTAGTCTTGGACGGCCTCAATAGAGGACTCGTCCAAGGAAAAACCGACGTGTAGGCGCGTGCGTAGTTTCTTCTCGCCCGACTTGCTGTTGGTTGCCGCGTATGGACAGTTACCCTATTCCATATCACAGTAAGTTGACAAGGTGCGATAAGTCGAAATTTGATTACGTAGATCTAATGGGTTTTGAATCCAAAGATTCTGTTGTTTATACTTGGTATCAGAGATAGAAGGATCTTCAGTTCATGAGAGGAGTTGTTAAAGGCTTCCTTCATGGAGTTCAGAACTGTGGACAAGAGGGCCTCCGCCACAGTTCCCTACTCCGACCCTTGATAGTCCACAGAGAAAATAGTCTCAAAGATGTGACACTTGCCTGGGGCACCTTCCATATTCACCTGAATGAGATTAGTAATCCGTTCCGTAATTGTTGGTGGACATTGAACGCAAAGAGGGGTTGTCCAAGGGCTCCATAAGGATCCCAGTTATTGAGTCTTGCGATTCTGTAGAGTTGTGCAAAGTCAACGTTGGGGTGTTCTTTACCATAGCCTTGTCCTCGTCATGAATATTTACCACATTGCTATTGACCTGTTCATCTCTGTCATCTTCCTCCATTGCGTCTTCCAAAGTTTTTTTGCTGTTCACCTTGTCATCATCAGTGTCATCGTCTTCATCCTTGTCCAATGACTCAGGAGCCTTGGAGGGGTTCTGTTTTAACCCCACCACTCTCACCTCGTCGTACTCTTGAGTTCCACTCCCTTTAGACAATTGATCATCACTTTGTAGAGATGCAAAACGATCTGACTTTTGCAGCTGATCCTTCGGTGTTATTGCAGACTCCTTTTGGACGTCTGGACCTGGCTCATCCGCAGAATACATTGGATCATATATTTTAGAATACAAGGCGGACCTGGTCCCTTCACAGGTTCTTGGTTTAGGCATAGTTGACTGGACTCCTCCTTTCTTCTTTGTTTGATTGCATTGACAATTGCAGATGGCGGATCGTTCTAATACTCCAGCATAAACTCGTTAATCCATGGATAGTCAAACAATTTGGAGCAAATTAACCAAAAGCCCACCAAGGGTTTTGCCTGAAAAGAAATGATTATCGTCCACCTTATCTTTGAACTCATCAATGCCAAAAAAGGTAAACGGATTTTGTAGGGAAATCCGCATTGCCAGGACCCGTAAGGACCAGATTTCTTCAGGTGGGTTCTCTTCCATCATTTCAGTGTCAAACGCGGCGATGAGATATTTAGTCAATTGGTCAATTGATTGTTATCCGAATTGACCAATTTGAAAATGCGAGCAAAACGATCTTCACAAGATGTTATCCCTGTGTTGTCGTAAAATGGATTGTCGTACCGGAGGCAAGGTGGGTTCCAAGAGCCAGGGAAATGCTCTTCCCACGCCATGAACAGCGTATTACCCGGATGGATGTGGTCATGGCGTTCCAATGCTTCGTCAACAACATCTCCCAAATATAAGTTCTGCATCCACCACGCCGGCAAGTTTGGGACAATACTATTGTAATGGGCTCTGCGACGAGCTTTGCGTGCGGCGATAACCCTAATCTGCACGTCAGTGTCATCAGTAGCAAGCTTCTCTTCAGTCTGAGTCTCAGAAATCAGCTTGGAATCGATGGGATCCCTGTCTTTAGGCTGTTCAAGGTCAATTTCCACTCGTTTCTTTACAGCCTTTTTTGCCACAGAGGTCGTTTTCATCTTTGACACGCCCAACTTTTTTGTCTTTGACGAGGATGCCTTCATGATGATAGATTTGCCCATGGTGCGCCGGTGTTGAATGGTTGGCTTGGTGATAAATTCATAGTTTTCTACATAAATTCATTACTAGCGCTACGCAAGACAGACTGGGTGGTTCTGCTGGAATGCCTGTTGTTTTGTTTCTATAATATATTTTTTTCTATATGAAAAAGCACCTATTGGTGCGGACCTTGCTCAAACAAGAGTACATGACAACAAAACAGAAGAAAGTGTACCATATGTGGTACGAACTATTGCATTGGACATAGATGCAAGAGTAGGCATGATTCCAAGGACCAGTGACTACCCTGCTCTACAAGTTGACAATGTAGAATCGCAACTCGGAACTGAACATGTTCATAGCCACCTCAACGGCTGAAGGTTCTCATGGTGGATTACAATGATTTCAATCATGCATCCAATGCGCTAGAAGAAGGATAACAGATGAAGCGACGCAACCAAAGCTGTTGCAAGGATGCCCGTCATACTACTCACTAGATCTACTTAGATCTTGCAAGCCAAAAACGAGCATAAGTATAGTACAACTGTACTTGATGACTCTGATTTCAACTTTGCAAAGACATGTGCTGACCGGGATACTGAACCCAGGTCGTTACCTCTAATGGGGTAAGCATTGAGTAGCATTGTGCAGGCATTGCAAGGAGAGCATGAAGTGAGAAACCTGTACCTTGCACCCTATCATCAGATACAATGATTGTGCAGGAGTGACTGTTATTATTATTATTGTGCAGGAGTGACTGGTAGTGTCCAATGATCAGCTTTGGATATCAGGCAAGAGTTCAGAGTCGCATTTGACTCTAGACTCAAGGAAAACATCTTCCACAAGTTGACAATCTTATGTCAAGTCACATGGACCCAAAAGTAAATGACAAATTTGCTAAGTGGTTGAACATGAGATATGGTTTGATCAAGGCATGCACAATCGTCAGAGGAAAGATACACAGATATCTTGGAATGACTTTGGATTTCTTGGTGAAAGGAAAACTCAAGATCTGCATGGACGACTATGTCAAGAACATGTTGGAAGATTTTCCTATCAAGTTCAACAAGGATTCAAAGCAGGAAACACCAGCTGGTAACAATTTACTGGAAGCTGGTAAAGGGAAGTTACTCAGTGCTGAGTACCGTCAGATCTTTCATACTACTGCTGCAAGGGGACTTTATGTCTCTAAGAGAGATCGTTTGGATATCCATCCAAAAATTACTATTCTTGCCTCTAGAGATTGAGAGCCTACAGAGTCTGACTGGAAGAAGTGTGTTCGCATGATGCATTATTTGTTTTGTACAATGTTGTATCACCTAACACTTTCTGCAGAATCACTACGAGTCATGAAATGGATGATTGACGCATCATTTGCGGTGCATCCAGATTTCAAGAGCCATACTGGCGGCACTCTGTCCTTTGGAGGAGGTGCAGCTCAAGTGATGTCAAAGAAACAAATTCTCAACAGCAGAAACAGTATGGAAGCGGAACTGACCTAGTCCTGTGGACCAAGAATCAGGGGTTCTCATGTAACACCTGGTCTTCACATGGGGTTGTGACCAACCATTGGAAAAGAAAGTTTGGTCATATTGATAGGCTGGCTCATGTCACATTAGGACATGGCTTGCTCTGCTTATGTCACGTGACCACATGCTTTTCATCTTTAATTTTGCCTCTGCGATAATGTCACATGCCTCATGTGATATTGTCACCTTGCTCAGCTGTAGTTCTCAAATAGCATAGCAAACAAAATCACATGTCTCACTTGAACACAACCAATGTACAATGGCATAATGTCATTGAGTGCATGTCTTCTAACTGCACAAATTAGGTTATAAAATTGTCTTGTGCATTGCTATTTTAATCCACACCACTTCTATTGTCATCTATTGGTTTTCTTGTCACCACTCTTGCCATCCTATGTATTCACACTGAACTTTCCATTGTTTGCATTGCTTCAAACCAACCAACCAACCATTCATGCCCTCCCTCCTACATTTAGCCATTGGCACCACTGTGAACTTGCGGATGTTGTTGATTCTCGAGTGACAATTATTCCTAAATAACAAAGAAATATGTGTGAGTATTTCTGAATCATTGTCAAAATAGCGTGGAATCCAACAACAATCATAACTCACATCCTGAGCAGCCATCTGTAGTCTACCTGCAAAAGTAGTTGTCAGCAACTCATAGAGTACCTAGATGAACGGGATGAATGATGTGATGTATGAGGACATATGGACAGACGATCTAGTAAGTTCTTCGTCTGTAGCTTATGGAGGTAGTCTAAAGCTGAGTAAGAGAAATGTGGTCTATGTACCTATCATGTATTGAGGTGGTTGCACATGGACTAGCTGGCTAAAGCATAGTTCTACTGAGAATGGCATTCAATTTGACGCCTCCCAACGTTTCAGCACAATTTTTGCTGGTATCACACCAAATTGGTTTGACGATTTGTGCAGCAACGGCCTCACGGACACAATGGTAGGAAATCACAACATGTTTCTTCTTGAGATCCGCTTCAGGAATGCTAGCGGTTTGGATCACTCCAAGGTTGTCTTCAATTAGATTGGTAGGTTCCTCAACGGGAAAGCCCAGTGACCGTAACATGTACCTGAGGGACATGTCCTCCTCTACTGCAGCGCGCATGGCGATAAACTCCAAGCAATATGCAGCCCTGACGTGTAGAAGTCCATGAAACAAGCTTACTTCCGACATACACGAGCAGACCAGTGATAGAGTGACAAGTCTGCAAATTGTGGGCCAAATTGGCGTCAAAGAACACACTTGTTTGTACTGATTTCCTGGAAGCTTTTGGTTCCTTTGGGTCTCGATCTTCTTTGGCATCCGGATATTCCTTTAGGAAATTGGGGATAAAATCACCCTTCTTGTCAAGTAGAGTAGGATGGATTTCAAGGGGATCAGAGCAGACAGGAAGTTGCTTGCTGGGGAAACGCTTCAGGTATCCAAAAGATAAAAAGCTAATTCTAGGTGTCCTTGGCAAGGAGCAGCAGAAATATGACTTAACAAGGCAACTCCATAAGCAATGTCCATATGTCTAATTGTGATGGCCCACTGGACCATGCCCACCAACATCTGATATTGGCATTTTCCGGCATTGTGGAGGAAATCTGAAGCATCTGTTTCAGGATGAGAAGCTGGTCCTTCAGATGGTGCAGGAGTGTAAAGAACACAGAGCTGGGATCCGTTAGGTAGTAACGTTTGGATCCGGCAAATGCATTCTTCCACTTAGGTCTTGGAACCTGTCAACCAAACCTTATAAAGTAATAATCCATACCAAGATGGTAGTCAGGCGCACCGGAGCATTTCAATTGAAAGGCACCCACAATAGCATTGACCCACCGTTGAGGATCCTTGGATACATTTTTGAAGTTGTTTACATGAGTGCAAAGATAATTGTACCCAGATTTGCCTTCACCTAGTCTCATCCAGACATCACGGTCGTACCGAGTAGGTTCAAAACCAATTGTAAACATAAACGGAGCAAAAGTTTCCCTGTAGACCCTTGAGCTAGACCTTAGGCCATAAAGGGCCTTGTTGATAGTAACAACAGCGCTTTCACACTCTCCAAACTCAGGGCAAGCAGTAGAATGTATCTCCTCTAGACATTTGGCAGTAATGAAAGCATTGCAAACATCTCCATGGAGAATAGTCAAGCCACCGTGGTGGGCTAGCAATCTGACACTGACACCCTTCACAACAGTAGACTTAGATGAGGTCCCTTGGGGGTCCACAAGGTGACCTCCACAAACCAATCTTCCTTCGCGTCGTCCATCTTACTTGGCTTCAAAATCATTCGCAAAGGAGCAAACTGAGAGTTTGTGTAATCAGACAGGTGAAAGGTAAAGCAATTCATTGCAATGGGAGAGGCAATCTCTTTCTCCATTGCGTCTCTCCAAAGGTGGTTTCCGTTTTTGTCATCAGTAGCAAGCGCTTGTCAAACGGTGCACGGAATCGGAATACCATACTTGAGAGGAACCCCTCAACTGATGAAGTTTACCACAATTTACCACACAGTCTACCACATTCTACCACATTCCTACCATATTCTACCACATTCTACCTCATTCCTACCCCATTCTACCACATTTCACCAGATTCTACCATCTACAGGTTTGCGAACTTTTTTCGACATTTTCCTTGGAAAATACCTTGTTTACAGAACTTGATTGGACCTCTACAACAATTCTGTGTTGAATGCAGTACTTTGGGACATCTTGTATTATTCCCTACTGCATTGTACACAACACCGACATCACACTTATATAGGGTCATTCCCTTTTTGTGTGGATATAGATTGTCCGACAGACTTGCCCCCGGCATACTTGCGTCAAATCCCGACATCACGATCAAAGTTCGATCGTACGTGTCGAAAACTTTGTACTTGAATAGTTTCTTTTTGGAATGTAATTACTCATATTTTGTCATATCCCAACACTGGGGTGTTAAACTAAAAAAAATTGGCACAATGAAACTCTTCTATCAACCATTAGCCATTAAAATCCCTATAATCATTGCCTGCAGATAACCCTAACCCTAACCCTAACCCTAATTCGAGTGCAAAGTTTTCAACATGTACGATCTGACTTTGATCGTGATGTCGTGATTCGACGCAAGTATGCCGGACTCAAGTCTGTCGGACAATCTACATCCACACAAAAAGGAAATGACCCTATACAAGTGAGATATTGGTGTTGTGTACAATGCAGTAGGGAATAATACAAGATGTCCCAAAGTACTGCATTCAACACAGAATTGTCATAGAGGTCGAATCAAGTTCTGTAAACAAGGGATTTTCCAAGGGAAAATCATTGAACTTACTTTTGTGATTGAATCATCAATTCAAGCCAAATATCAATCAAATAGGAACAATTTCACTCAAAGTATACCTAGACACAGGAGAACTATTGTCGTGAAAGTGTTGTAAAGTCGATTACAAATTTAGATTGCAGAGAGTTTGTTCTGAGCGCTAAGGGCACTTACAATAGAGCACATTTAGCTTAATTATAACAATGTTGGCCTGGTCTCCAATTCTCACAAAGAACATATGGCCTTGATCCAAGAAGTGTTGCAGCGACTACAAGCTGCTGGTTTCAAGATCAATCCCTTGAAATGCTAGTGGTGTGTCCAAGAAACGGCTTTCTTGGGCCATTGGTTGACTCCTGAAAGTGTCAAGCCATGGAAGAAAAAGATTGATGCCATCCTCAAGATGTCAGCGCCTATGAATGTAACAGAATTGCGTGCATTTCTTGGTGCTGTTACCTTTTACCGCCACATGTGGCCGTGTCAATCTCATCTTCTCAAACCTCTTACAGAGCTCACAGGCAAAGGAATGTTTGAATGGACTGATGAATGTGCAAAAGCTTTTGCTGAGATGAAAGCTCTCATGGCTAGGGATATAATGATGCGCTACCCCAATCCAAACAAACCCTTTGAAATCTATACTGATGCGTCTGACTACCAGATGGGCGCTGTCATCATGCAAGAAGGTAAACCAGTCGCCTACTGGAGTTGTAAGCTCAATGCTGCACAACCCAATTACTCTGTAATGGAAAAAAAAATGTTGGCTGTTGTACATTGTTTGAAAGAATTTTGGTCTATGATATATGGTGCCAAATTAACTATTTTTACTTATCATCATGCGCACGTTGAAGTTGGCCCCAATTTTGTCTATTTGCCTGGAAAAGATAACGCGATTGCCAACTGCTTCTCTCGGCTTCCGCGAATGGAGAAGCTATCTGAAGGGAAGAGTCCAAATAAGGGTAAATTGATTGCGTTTGATAAATTACAGGTTTCTGTTGATCCCGAAGACAAAATCTACACATTTGAAGATAATGTTCTGGAAAAAGAAAACGATTTGATTGCGCCATCAACAGAAGCAGTTCAACAGTACCTTTTGATGTCAGTTCTCCTGTTGCCAAGATGGAGACATTCATGAACACCTGACCATTGACGTCATTGAAATGGAAGAGTCCTTCTTGAATCATCCTCCTCTACAGACGATGCCAAACCCAATCACAATGCCAAACATTCAACAACATCAAACCATTGAAACTTCCAGATACAGTCGCACAAGGTTTAGCAGTAGTATTAACTTTTACCATCGCGCCTTGTGGAATAATTCTTGCATGTTTTGCCTCCAGAATCAAACAATACTCGTAGTGGCTGTGCAGAATGTTTTCCGCCAATGTTCCCCATTGCATCAAAGAAATAGGTGTCAATTTCTTTTTGTTCATCGATTCACCCGTAGATTCCAAGGTTTGTTTTGGAGTTGGCACACAAACAAGAGAGTCATTCAAAAGAAAATGCTTTTCTTCTTGCGTCATCGGACCTTGATCAGGGGTCAATGTTGTAGCAAAAGATGAAAGATTAGATTGGAAGAAAGGGTTGATTAAACGGTTAGACTGCGGACGAGTATTGTTTTGGAGCGAAAGTCAGTAACCTTCATAGGAATAATGCTCAACACCACCATAAGGATAATAGCCTTGATCATCTTGTGGAGGATACGATTTGTCTGGAGGATACAATTCTTCAGGAGGAGGATATATTTCATTTTGTTCATGCAATTGAACGAATTGGCCTCGGACAAAGTATTGATCATTTTGTTCTTGTTCTGGCTGATCTTCAGCATGCTGCTCTATGGCAGAAGACATTCCGCCTTGAGGCATTCTGCCTGGGTCCTCTACTGGGACAGTTCCATCTGGAACAAAGCATCCCGCTTCTTGATTGAAATGCAATTAAGCATAATCATGATTTTGAAAACCTCTTTGCTGAGAGTTTCCTGGAGGTCTATTGTTTGGAGCTTGATTTCCAAAACGACACTGGTTTTGGTTGTTGCCACTTGGTCTTCCTTGATAGTTGTTTGTAGGTCTTGGTGGATAACGATTTCCACCATTCTGCTGTCCTTGATTCTGGTAGCTAGGATATGGCTGACTAGAGCTAAGTTGTCTATTGCCATAGCGAGAGTTTCCATTTGCTCGACCGCCACAATTAGCAGAACAATGATTGTGAGATCCAGTGCATGTCCAGTTCGCTCACAAATTTGTTCCTTTGCAGCATGTGTGTTGTCCATGAGGATCTTAGTGGCTTGAAAGTATTCTTCCATTATTGCCACTGTGATGGAAGGATCTTCAATTGGTCCTTTTTGTTGACGAAGTAGATCTTGCCATTGCTTGGGAAAAGATTTGTAGATTATCGTCTTTTTTGCCAATACAGAAATATTGTTAGGTTCTGCCGTGTAACAGCACACACGACTAACAATACAATATTAAATACCGCGTTAAGGTCGTGATAAGAATCCTTTTAGTAAGGTATTGTACGCATCTTCTGTGAGATATGTCATTCTGATCAGAGACTCTTCCAAAGAAAAAGAAAGTAGAGTAGGTTGCGACATCGACTCCAGAGCCGCAGGACAACAGGTGCAGCACGACTTGGTCTTATTTGTCACACAACAGGTCCACGGCTGCAAAGTCAAAAGGTCAACACCCCCTTTCCGATTCGATGGATCTCACAACCTTTCGCCTGGCCAGCGAACTGTAACCTATCATGAAGCATCATTGCTTTGCAGCTCTCCTTCATAGGGGTAGAATGCCGTGTAACAGCACACATGACTAACAATACAATATTAAATACCGCGTTAAGGTTGTGGTAACAATCCTTTTAGTAAGGTATTGTACGCATCTTCTGTGAGATATGTCAGGTTCATCCAGCTTTTGAGATGTTCCTGGAAGCATGTCGTGATAAAAACATAGAAGTTCGAGTTGCCGAACGTGTTCAGAAACATCAGATTTCATAGTCTTAATGACTGCCGGAGATTTGAGGAATGAGCTTGCGTTGTTCCTTGGAGATTTGCCAGGTGACATCATGGTAATAAAAGTGTCAACAAAATTCTTGAATTGCGCGACCAAATTACTTGGCGCGTTGTTTGATATGATTTGCCACTCATGGAGGGCATTGCCGCCAAGATGTTGTTCAAAGAGAGTGAACTTGAGAGCACCAATGGCATTTGTATTGCCTGTGAGACCCCAATGTTTGCAGAGGTTCTTGAAGGAGAGAAACATTGTGCAAAAGGACTCAAGATTCTTGGTCTTGCCAAGATAAAGTGGAACCTTTGCTTTTTGTTCACGATCAGCACCATCTTCACCAGGAAGGTAGAATACAATCTCATGGAGAATTTGCCTTGTTCAACATAGGAAAGTGGGGAGTTTGTCTCAAAAGCAGTCATAGTGCTGTATCTTCACTCTTTAAAGTTCAAAGAAATTGAAACAAAGTCAGATGCGTAGCAAACAATACAATAGTAGTTTACTGTAACTCTGCAGAGTCTATCGAAGATAGCCAACTGGCATTTTCTTTTTGGGTTCTTCTGCTTGGTGTTTCTTGGAGTGACTCTAGTGGGTTGTGGTGTGAAGCTGGTCCTTTTGAGTTGCGTGCAAAGTGTGCGACTCAAAGGAGCAGTCTCAGATTTCCTAAGACTTGAAATCTGAGACTTGCTTGTCTGCCAGGCCTTGACACAAAACAATTGTGTCAAGGCCCAACATGGTGTGGTGGGATGGGAAAGAAAGAAATAACTCTATCTTTCTGCCAGTATACTTGCACACAAGTTCGATATGTGTAGATTGGACTTAGGTTGCTGGTGCAATGCTGAGATGACGGTCGCCCTACTGTCGTTCATGGAGTCACTATTGAGTCCATTGGTTTGACTGCTTTCTTCCGTCTACGTTAGAATATCTCTTCAGTAAAAGCCTTTGGCTATTCGAATTGTAACCCAACCTTCACAGAAGAGTCTTATTGAAGATTATAGATGACTTTAGAAAGGCACAGAAAGTGCTTATGTAAGACCTAAGGTCTAATATAGTCCCCAGCCGAAGGAGCTTCGAGAGTCCCAATACCTTGGGTCTGTTCTATGGGCCGTTTCAATTGCAATATGCAATTGCAATTAATTGCACTGCCAATTCTATTTTACTGACCCCTGATCAAGAGCCATACAGGACCTTCCGCAAGTTCTCTCAAACGCATGATTTGCATGCATTGAATTTGCACGTACCCTGTGAAGGGGGTAGTCTTTTGGTGCCATTGCTTTGAAACCCTCAAATCGATTTTGAACCCAAAAACAAACAACAGAAAAATTCGTTGGGGTTTTGGTCATGTGCCGATCAGGATTGGCAAAGAAACATCTAAATTATTTAAGAGCGGTATTGACAGTATTGCCTAGTTGAGGCAGTGGGAATTCCCCCTTTTCATTTTATTTTGTCCCTGCAATATTTAACGCGATTTCCCACAACTAGTTGTGGGAACAGTTTTTTTTCCAAAAATTGCCACAACTAGTTGTAGGAATCTTAAAAATAGTTGTGGGAATTTCCATTGCTCAGCTGTCCGTTTTTTTGCCTTTTAAATGTATCACAAAATAGCACAAAAACAATTTGAGTTTTTGGGAAATATCATATGTATAACCCCACCTTCACAGAAGAGTCACAGAGAAAAAGGTGGATGTCTATAGAGATGCACTTCAAAGTGCTTATGTGGACCTTTTGACTAAGGTCTACTTCAAAGCTTGTCGTATGATCATAGTATTATCATATCATTCTGTATCAAAATGTAGTTACGATTAATGTCTCCGTTTTTATTATTATCACAAAGGCGCCCTTACATCCACAGTTCATACGAGAGGTGGTTCTTGATGCAACAGGCGGTTCAAACTCATTGCTTGTTAGACTTGACGAAACGGCACAAGACGCCGTATATCAGTCTCTCAAAGACTTGAGGACTCCTGCCAACTTCAACAGTTCCGTTAGTAATCACACAAGTTATTTGATACGGACCTTCCATCTTTGGATCCAATTTACTTGGATTGAAATTCTTGATCAAAACTTTGCCACCAACGTTATAGTCAAACTCATTTCGTTTAGCATTTTGTCGCCAAAGATTTTTGTTGACCATCAATTGTCGCTTTTCTTGTATACTCAAATGTTGAGCAACATATCATGAGCAAACACTACTTCACCTGGAGTGTTGTTTTTCAAAGACTGAGAAACAGCACATCTCATAGCATGATTGCATGTTGAGAGAGCATCATTGACGGCTTGATTAGCTGTCTGAATGCAAATGGCAAGTCAATCTCCTACTACAATGATGTGTACATTCTGCTTTCTAAAATCACAATGCTACAAGATCAAAGTTTCTAAGTAAGTGATTTCAATTTTTTTATATTTGGAAGAAGTCTCCTGTTGGTGTCTAACCCTCGTTTCTGCAAGTTCCATTTACTACCAGATGACCTGATAGCTTGGTGGTCCATCTCCTGGAAAAGAACACTGATGCAGCTGTTGGATACAGGAGTTGTGGTCAGGGATATCAAGACTACCTAACAAAGGATGGCACAAAAGTTTCGCAAGCAAGGACGGGGCAGTACCAACCTTTCATTACCTAGTGAAACGGATCATGCCATCAATCAATTGCACAAACACCAAATTTGATGTGCCGAAGCAGGAGGAGACAATCAGCAACATCTTCACCATGAGTGACAAGGCATTTGACCTCATGCTACTTGAGAACTATGAGAGTCGTTGGAGGAAACAGCATGAGGATCCCAAATCAGCAAGACTCCGAGGTAAGGAACATGCTGCTATAAGCAAGGAGTTCAAGGCCAAATTCACATCAAGTGACAATGGCTTGAAGCTGAAGTCATCTGGTTGGAGTCAACAGGGAATTGAAAGCTACAACAAGAAGTTGAGTTCAATTGGTAAGTTAAGAAGGCAATCCCGCATAGGGGCAGCCCTAGAAGAGTACAAACTGTGGAACATGCACAGTGGAGCAGACATTTATGTAAACGGCACAGCGCCTTCTACTGCAAACGAGAGACAGATACCTATTGCTGAAGGATCGCTGGCTGTCCTTCCGGAAGCATTGGAAAGTATGTTTGCAGAGGTATAGCCTCGTCAATAGATTGTCATTGAATCGTCAAATAAAGCAAATGTGTTTGTGATATAATCAAAAGGATCTTTCCAATACATTCATAATCTGTATGCCCTTTAATCACCATTGACTGTTCTTCAGAAGGCAAGGAAACTCTGTTTTGTAGGTCATTGTAGTTGTCATAAATTGACAAGGATCTGGTCCTTTTAACCCTTTTACGAACAAATCCGAGTTTTTCTCGGATTCTATTTTTTTCCCTAATAGAATCCGAGAAAAACTCGGATTCTAATTCCCGATCAGCAACTTAAGAGTTTGTCCGGAAAATACTGGCCAAAAACGAGTGGTTAACGGCTAATGTTGTACGCAACGGCAAAAAATCCACTCCCCACCTTTTTCTCCCCACTAAACCATGTCCTCAAATACAATGGCACCAAATTTCCCCACTCTGGCCACACACACAACAAAATAAATCACCACCGCAAATGCAAAACGTATACGTCTTGCCCTATTCAAGCCAGCCGACATTTGAATACAACACACGCAAAAAGTATAAACCGTTTCCATTACAGTAGTATTGTGTTGTTGCTGCAATTGCTATGTTTTGATGTTGTCTTCCCTTTCGAGCAAAAAGGATGTCATCGCTGTCCATTCTCTTTGCAGCTACCAAAGGTCTCTTGTCCCATACCAACAGAACCTTAGAAAGACAAATCGTCCTCCTTGGGTATGCATGGGGTTGCTCCCAAAGCCTTTCACTGCTTCTTCTTCCAAACAGAGGCCGTTGCTGCTGTAGCTTTCGTGATGCCCATCCGGGTGACTTTAAATAATAGGACTTCTCTTGTACCCAAAACGCAGCCTAAACATCCTTGTTTTTGAACGATATCGCATGTTTACACTGCATTTTGGGTGGAGAATGAAGAGCGAACACTGAAAAAAAATATAGATAATTGTTTTTTTTAAATTTATAAGTAAACAAATTCTAAGATGAAAAATATATAAATGTCTAGTAAAATGGATTTCTTGTTCTCGCCAAAAATATTGCCTCTTAATGAAATAAATAGTTTCCCAAGACATTTGCCAAATGTCATCCACATCGCTGATGAACAGAATCTGCAGCAGCTCAATCTCATCATGGTTCCAATAGAGTACCAAGCTTAGTTAGAACTAGTCACTGTGTGTCATGGAAAGCAAGGCTGGCCTATCTGTTGATAGGAAACTGAGGCCTAAGATCCCACCACTGGATGGCCATGAAGGAGCGTGTGAGAAAGATACTGGTTCAGAAGCACGGAAAAGAAAACATCAAGGTACATCCATTTCTTCTAATAAAAAACAACACCCAGAGGTTATTGACTTGTGCAAGAACTATGACCTTCCAGAAGTCAAACAACAGTTATTTCAATCAGCAGAAACAGAGCAACTGATTGGTTCACTCATCGGAAGCACAGGTCTTTCCTTTGGTAAAAAGAAGTTGAAAAGTTTCAATCAAAGTACTGCTATCTTCATTTTTTATTTCAGTAAGATTGTTGGTGTTGCTAATCCTCATGAAGTTTTCACCACAAAGGTTTCGGGATATAGTACTTGGATCAACAACTCTGCCACCTTTGGAATTTCTTTGCAACCAATACTGCAAGAGAAACTGAATGAAAAGATTGATAGCATGCATTCCTACAACCGGGCATTGCTGGAAGAAAGAGACAGAGTGGTGGAAAATGTACTTGGAGAATCCCCCTCCACTAAGTCACCAGAAGCATTGACCAGTGAGGCATGGGACATGCTGACACTGAGCTCCACAATCTACCATTCCTTGAGGTATGCATTGGATTGCAAGAATACTAATAACAGGATCTCCTTTTGGGACACCTTCAAAATTGCCTCCCAAATGACAGAAGACTGTTTATCAAAAGACCAGTATTGCAAAAGAGCCAAAAATATTCTACTGGCACTGTCTACTGCAGTAGGACAAGAGCCAGCACTGTCACCAGCACTTTCAAAAAGGCTAGAGAACTGCTTTGGAGGCAAAGATCCTGCAAGGAAGGCCCTGGAACTGGGGAAACTTATTGACAACCTGGCCCAACATATCCGTGGTGGGGAAGCTGAGGCCATGGCTTCCCATATCAAAATTCTAAAGAAGGCTGGTTCCCGCAAACTTTCCAAAAAAAACTTGTCTAACAATGGGAAAGGAGAGGAATATTTTACACTTTGGCTGCCAACTATTGCTGTTGGCTTCTACACCAGAATGGTCTTTCCAAGCACTGCCATGGACATAAAAAGTCTCAAGTCAGACATCAGGCTGGCCCTGGGGTATAAAAACCCCTCTCCCAAGAATTCTTGGAACCTGCAATGGATGATCCAGAGAGCAGTGATTCCAAGAGCAGTGATTCCGAGAGCAGTGATTCAGATGGCAGAGATTCAGCAAGCAGTGACTCAGATGCTTGTGATTCAGATGATAGTGATCCTCCACCTTTGAAGAAAGCAAAGAAGCCAAAGCCTCCCCAACCACCTAAGCCCAAGCCTAAAAAAGCACCTACAGCTTCTGCCAGGAACTGTCCGGAAGTTAACAATGAGCAGGAACAGGAAGTCCAATATCATATTCCCTCCGACCAAGAATGGAAAAGATACCAAGAGGAGCATGGGATGCAATGTTGGTTGCATGTTGAAACAGAAAGAATGATCATAAAGCTGAATCTTTCCAAGCAAGAAACCTATTGCATTTCCCATCTATGCCACTATAATCATGGAAGACAGGTTTGGCATGTTGAAGATGGGTTGGACACTCCCAATAAGAGGAAGAGCTTCCATCTCATACATGAAGATGTGCCCGAGATGACATCAGTGGAAAGTCCTGTAGTCCAAGTTGCAAGACCGTTTTCTCCAATATGGGACCGGCTGGCATCCACCTGCCCATCCTGGGATCCTTTATTTCCCACCTTTGAGCCAACCAAACCAAACCTGGACCTTTCATTCTTTATCAATGCTACTATTGCTATCAACCAAAAGAGTGCAAAGAAAGATCAGAGGAACCTGAAAAGAACTGAGAAAACTATTCAAGTGGGCTTTGGATTTGTCAATCGTATGCGCCAATGGTGTGGATTTCCTCTTTTGGAAAAATGCATGAAACTCACCAAGGAACAGAAAAGGCTCTATCTTATGATACTTGGACGCATATGTGAATATGTCTATGCCAACATGGAAGAAATGCAAACAGATACAAGCAAGGAACCCCTCTGTCCTGATTTGTCCAGAGACTCCAGATATGCAGCCCATTTTCGAGAGAAGCTTCAGCTTCCGCAAGCTTCCAAAAAGAGGAAGGACTCAGCCTTTGTCACCATTACACCACTTGGTCCCAAGGAGGTTCCCAACAATATTGACCACAAGGACAAATCCAACCCACAAGATGAGGGGTATCATGAAACCGGATGTTTCTCCCAAGTGGTGACTGTTGATGGACATGAGATGTTTCTCTTTCAAGTTATTCTTGCAAGTTGGAGATGGATTGCATTTGATTGCCAAAATGACAACCATATATATGACCAAATTGAAGAGCAAGAGAAGCAAATAGAAGAAGACAACCAGGAACAAGAGGATGTTGATGAAGAAGAACATGGAAAGGATGAAAAAAAAGACAAGAGTGAAGAGGATGAAAATGATGAAGAACAAGAGGAGAGTGAAAACAATGAAGCAGACCTACATGAAGAAGAAGATCTTTTGGCTCTGGGAGAACACTATGATGCATTTGTTGACAATAGACCCATGATGCAATTGGAATTCCAACTTCAGCTAGTCAACGGATGGGAAGAGCACCCACCAATCTACACTTGTCAGCACATACCTTTTCACCTCCTGGCCCCACTTGTTCAATATTATGATTCAGATATTTTTAAGGAGAAATTTGAGAACGCCACTGGAATCATCCACTATGACAACCAGGGCAAGGAAGATGGAGATGTGTACCTAGGAGGTACAGTGCATGCTTTGACCCATTGCTCCCACCAACCTAAACGACCATGATCCAAATTGAATGCCACTGGAGTTGTCTTGATTATTACTGGAGGGGAAGCCCTTCCTTTCTTCTGGACAATTTTAAGTTTGGTAGCTTTGGTGCCACTAAAGGTGCTATCTTCATTGGCTCCTTGGGTCAGCTTTGTCTTTTTGCTATGCTTCTTTGATGCTTTTTCCTTTGCTACAGGTCTTGTGTTGCTTGTCCTTTTGATAGTTTGGCTGCCTTTTTCTGCTGTGATACTGCTGGTGCAAACTCAAGTCTAGACCCATTATAGGCTTTGGGTTTGCTGTTCACACACTTGAAACAAACCATTGGATGATGTAGCTCTCCATCTGAAGATTCTTCTCCACAAAAATTGTGCATGAAGAGATCACATGTTTGGCATTTGTGTCTGAAGTCCAACAGGCATCCCTTTCTTTTGCACAAACCTTCAGCTGCACACTTCAAAGACAAACACTTTAGGCATATGCTTCCATATCTAATGCCACATCTGCCTTTGGGATCGGGACGTGGGCATTTATCTCCACAATCTTGATGCATAGCCACGTCCCACACTCGACATTGGTGATTTCCAGAAACCACATCACTTTTGTTGTTGCATTTACTACCAGCTGCACAAATGGGTTGGTCCTCCTCTTCAATTTGGTCACTTGTGTCACTCTGGCAACCTTCCTCTTCACTTTTGCTATTTCCGTAACTATGTTGGACATCAATTTTGTCAATCAATTGGCTATTGTCTTCACTAGTGTCACTAGATGTGGCAAGCACACCTCTTGGACAATAAGACCTGGCCGTGGACCATTTTTCTATTTCTTCTTCTGAGGAATCCTCTTCATCATCAGGCTAACTTGCTTCAGTTGACATCAGCCTAGGTTCATACAGCTGGACATTTGACTTCTTAGTTTGACAAGTTGACGTCTTCTTGGCTGATTGGTTAGACATCTTCTTGACATTGGAAGACTCTTCCAATTCTTCTTCTGAGGAATCATCTTTGTCATGATGTCTGGTAGCTTGGGTTTGCTTTACAGGGAGTTTATAGTGTAAACGATTAGGTTTCTTCTTCGCCTTATTGACCTTTATCCCTTTTTCCTCGTCAGCTTCTTCTTGCCCTCTAATTCTCTTCTTTCTCACTCTAGAAAGGCGTGTCAAGCTTGGACCCTCCTTGCATTGGAAACACCAGTAGACAATCTCCCCATTATCTTTAGGAACTTTGATGCCACATGTTGCATGTTTGGGTAGTTGACATTTCGGACATGCATCAATCAACCTTTGTGAATGGTTGGTACATCTGGTTTGGCAGGCACAGATACCAAGTTTCTGCAATTCATTGGCAGCATCCTTCATGACCTTGCTAGAAAGATGGTCAGAAGAACTATGTTTCCCTGAGGTGTCCTGATTCTTAACAGTCAGTATCACAACTGCTAGACACAGCTCCAACGCATGATGACATCAAAAATCAGCGCATGATGAAGTATAAATTGGGGGACTAATATGGCGCACCTTTGGTTGCACAGACCGTGAGAGATTCAAAAGAGCTAAAAATATTTGAAAATTATATATGACATGTATGTTATATAATGATGGTGCGCAATATTGATGAGAATTGATCTGAAATTCATCTGGGACATCCCGAAAAAATCTGTAGATTTCATTTTTTTCCGACCAAAGCACCCCCTGCCGCAGGAAGATGTATATTTCACTTGGCGGTCCGCTCGTCGACGGGAACAGGCCTAAAGGTTTCACTTGGCGGTCCGCTCGTCGATGGAACAGGCCTAAAGAAATAAAAATAGACCCTAAATAGAAAAATTCAATTTGTTTATTGATTTTTTCTCTTATTAAATGTCAAAAATATCTTGGTCTGAAAAGCGGTCCCGCGGTTTTGATTGAGAGGTTTTAGTCAATCCTTTAAGTGTATTTTGATCGCGAGCCAAAGTTGTTGTCAATAAACAGGCGCGGTTGCCCCTGCAGAGGTCCCATCAATCACTTGGTTGCGCTTGAAGAGGTCCCACCCCCTGTACTGGTTGCGCTTGCAGACAAATTCGAAAATGACAACTACCCCTTATTGTTCATTACTGCAGAGCTGAGTGCTGAGTGCTTGCAACCGTTGAAACCTCCTTGCTTCATTAGGGCTGAGTATTTCCAGTGCTATGCACCCGTTGACTCTCGTATCTCAGTAGAGATCGCCCAAACTGTTGTACGAAAACCACAACTCCTTGCTTGATTTCCGGCAGACAATGTTGCGATAGTGCTACACCTTCCAAATGTATTGTAATGGTACAGAAACGTATTGGTTGCCCGACGACAATGCGCTACAAGAAAGAATGTCTTCGTCCAAGATGAGTCGCCTTTCGTACTAACTTCCATACCATATGCCAACTTAGGGTCCCTCGGAACTGCTTTTCCCAACCTGATTTCTGCTCAAGATCTCATTTGTGGTATTATCGTTTTGTTGATTTCTTCTTTATTGATGTTGTCATGCTCTGGACACATAAGAACTATTACGAGCAATAAGCATTTTTATATAACAGATTACTACTAAGCTAGGCTACTACTTTCTGTTTTTTTCTTCTCACTGCAAAGAGTTCCTTACGGATATCGTCGATTTCTTCCTCATTGTTGATTTTTTGTTTGGATCTCAGCATTTTGTCTTTTACTTCTCTAGCGTAGTTCAAATAGTTGATGAATTTTAGCTTGCGAACAGCTTGGTAGATCCTAGGTCTGAAATAGCTGTTTGGGAAGACCTTGTACTCCTCTCGTGTTTGACGAAGCTGCTCAGGTTTCATTGACGTGTGCTTGTTTGCGGCCACATCATCCTCTAGCAATTTTTTGGCTGGGTGCAAATCAAAAAAGGGTATGCCAAGAAATTCAGAATTTAACGATCTTCAACGGAGAAATTTATATCTCCATTACAGTATGAATACGACAAATTGATGTAGCGTGTTAATTGAAAATTATCTGTAGATGATCGTGAAGATTCAAAGTTCTCTGTAGATGATCGTGAAGATTAAAAGTTCTCTGTAGACAATCGTGAAATTTATTAAGTAATACTTATCGGTTCAATTCCACGATTATCTATAGAGACTTTTGAATTTTCACGACCATCTACAGAGAACTTTGAATCTTCACGATCGTCTACAGACTTTTGTTATATAGAAGGGGGTGGCGCGTTAATTGAAAATTCCCTGTAGATGATCGTGAAGATAAAAAGTTCTCTGTAGATGATCGTGAAGATTCAAAGTTCTCTGTAGATAATCTTGAAATGTGTTAAGTAATACTTATCGGTTCAATTCCACGATCATCTACAGAGACTTTTGAATTTTCACGACCATCTACAGAGAACTTTGAATCTTCACGATTATCTACAGACTTTTGTTATATAGAAGGTGGTGGCGCGTTAATTGAAAATTCCCTGTAGATGATCGTGAAGATAAAAAGTTCTCTGTAGATGGTCGTGAAGATTCAAAGTTCTCTGTAGATAATCGTGAAATGTGTTAAGTAATACTTATCGGTTCAATTCCACGATCATCTACAGAGACTTTTGAATTTTCACGACCATCTACAGAGAACTTTGAATCTCCACGATCATCTACAGAGAACTTCTTGTTCTACGCGACTAGTGTTAAGTAATATAAGGTAGTGCGTTAAATGAAATAGGCCTAAAAAACCTGTAGATGGTCGTGAAAGTTTAGAAAAAACCTGTAGATGATCGTGAAGATCGAAGATTCTCTGTAGATGGTCGTGTTATTGGTTCACAATCACAATTATCTACAGAGAATTTTCGATTTTCACGACCATCTACAGGTTTTTCCTGAGTTTACACGACCATCTACAGATATTTGAGGCCTTTTGCAATTTCTCGCACTGGCGGAAGGACAATCGCTCGCTTTTCTCCTTCTGGAAGGAGTGCCATTTTTGACCAAAAAAATCAGTTACAGATTTTTTCGGCATGTCCTTGATATAGAATCCGAGTTTTTCTCGGATTCTATTAACTTAACGGCTTTGCCTGGCAGGCGCTCTATTGAAATAGAATCCGAGAAAAACTCGGATTCAATTAATTTTTTTCCCCAAATTTGACTGGAATATTCACTCACGTATGTAGAAAGTACCAGAATAGAATCCGAGTTTTTCTCGGATTCTATTTGTGTTTGTAAAAGGGTTAAGGCGACATGGACAATGAGAAAGAGGAAGCCATCGGATGGCTCTCAATCAAATGGATACACTTCAAAAGGTCTGCTGGATGCCCTTAAAAGACAAATCCGGTGGGTGGAAAATCGAAAATGCATATGATCAAAATCACTGTCTGATGGCTTCGCATCCCAAGGTTCTGCAACAAAATCAAATGGGAACTTTCCAAAAATGAGAAGGTTCTTTTCCTCAAAAAGACAATTTCCTTGTCATAAAAAGGACAAGGGGGGTTCTCATCTATCACATAGGCTTCAAATGGGGTGGTGGTAACAAAAATGGCATCCTTGTCATTTTTACCCAATTAAACTGTCAATGAAGGGAATATTGCTATAGCATTAAGGGGGAAGTACTGGACAATATAGGACAAGTTCCATGGCACCCAAAAGCACCACGCAACTGTTTCAGATGATCCAAGCCATTCATTCCAAAATATACAAAGGAGAGAGTTCTTTGGCTTGTAGATATAGAAAAAGAAAAACGGAAAACGAAAAGCTCGGAATCGATCGGAACTTGCAAACGGTGTTCGTAACCTAAGTACTAGAGTCTACGTAGAAACCGCAGCAGTTTTATCAATTCAACGGCATTTCACTGTTCTACAATGGGAAAGTATACATCTCTGAA
>CAKOGP040001646.1:8199-25492 GCA_933822405.4 Cylindrotheca closterium | reverse complement strand
AACTCGATTCTTGTTCTTATTGGCAGAACTGCCACTCCTGCTCGAAGGCCATTCTCTTGGTTTCTTTGGAACTTGAGAAAGGTTCAGCCCAGACATTGCAGCTTGCGCATACGTTTGCCCAGATTGAATGACTTTTGCTACTTGAGGCGTTTCAGGCTCAAATACAATCTCTTCTTCTGGCGGTTCTTGTAGGTCCTCCAGATCAGTAATGAGGCTCCCAATATCATCGGTTCCTCTATTGACATTTTCTTGATGGTGATCCAAATTGGCCACAATAGGTTCTTCCTCTTCACCGCCTTCATCACCCAAATCGTCGTCTGATTCATAGTCATCATCTCCTTGGAATCTGACAATGAGTTCTGGCATATCATCGACATCATTGTCTGCATCTGCCAAGAGCTCTTCTCTTTCGGAGTCATTGATATCATCAAATTGTCCATGTAGATTGAAATCACGTTCATCTTCATCTTCAGGATCATAGTCCTGATCAAAGGCTTCTTCTATGTAACCTTGTTCCGTGTCATCCACTCCTGCGATTTGGTTGCCATCTTGAAATGTCTCCAAATCTCTCTTCTTATCAAAGCACTTCATGGAAGTAACACCTTTGGCAGCAGCCCAAGCTTCAACACGCTGGATTACTTGGTGGGTAACGGGTAGTATGATGACCTTGGGTTGGGAAATCATCTTCTTAGTATTGAGGTTGAGCACTTGGTGCCCATTACGTTGTCCCTTTGTAGGTTCAATGTAAATGGTTCCATCGAATTGCTGGAATCCGTCCCAATTGCATGATCATATTGGTCAAGCTCAGCAACCATGTCACTCTTGTAGTTGATATTGACATTTTTGATGGGTTGCTGTAGGCTGAAATGTGATGAGATACTGTCTTTCTGGGGAAAGACATTCAATAGCTCGGCGGCTTGACGTCCAAGACATTCAGTGATGACCTTTGGGACCACTTTGCAGGGTAATCGTGCAAGAGCTACCCTGACTCTTTCTTTCAGCATCCACAAGTGGAGCATCAATTGTTGTGGGAAGCCTTAACACACCTTTGTGACTTGCTGGTACTACAGGTAATCAAATGATGCAAGTCCCTTCGGGAATGCAGCTCATGCAGATTCCAACCCAAGGTGGCGGCACTGTGACTGTCCCTTACTCAATGAATGCTAATGGTGAAATTGCGTTCAGCAGAATGCAACTCGGCCATCAAGGATTCAGTGGTTCTCAAGTGCGCCAAGGATTCCATGCAACTCAAGCTCAAACTCCGCAGGTTGTGAAGACTGGCTATTTCAATACGACTACTCTTGAAGATCCAATCAAACTCTTGAAACATATTGAACAATGCATGAAGAAGAGTGCTGATGTTGAGTATGACTTCTTGGATTTCTGGGAAGCCAACCAAAAGTTCTTTGCCATGAAACAAGGAACAAACGAAAACTTGATGCATTTCAAGGAACAATCCTTGAGACAGGCTGAAGTCCTGCAAGATCAATATGGCGTTGCCTGGTTCCGAAATTTTGCAGTCAAGACCACAGCGTATGCTGCTATTGCTAGCACCGACACTGCTGCTCAAGACAAGTTCAAGGATGATATCTTTGAAGCCGTTCTTGCAACAGGATTTCTATGCAACTGCAATCAAATGAGAACAGCTCCTTTGATGCTGGATCTTCAGCCAAACTATTGCAGGGAAGTGGATTACCATCCAAAGACGGTAAGCAAAGCACAAGATATATTGAAGATTCACATGGATGTGATTAAGAATTCGGGAGTGAACCTATACCAAGGAAAAGACCAACCAAAGAAAGGCAAAGGGAAAGGGAAAGGATGGAAAGAAGAAGGCAGCATGTTATGTATGTGTCAATGAAGACCATATGTCTCCAAAATGCCCAGACAGACTGCTTCCAAAGATCCAATGGAAGGATCCTGATCAGTATGTTGATTATGGGACAAAGCTTAATCTAAATCAGATTGGAGCAACAGTCCCAGCTACAGTTCCTGGAGCTTCTCCAGTGACAAGTATTGTCACAAGTGGAGCATCAAGTGTTGCCAGAAGCGTTAACACACCTTTGCGACTTGCTGGTACTACAGGTGGTCAGCAGATGATGCAAGTTCCTCCTGGAATGCAGCTAATGCAGATCCCAACTCAAGGTGGCGGCACTGTAACTGTGCCTCTATGAATGCTAATGGTGAGATTGCGTTCAGTTGAATGCAACTCAGCCATCAAGGCTTCAGTGTTGTTCATGTGCGCCAAGGATTCAATGCAACTAAAGCTCAAAATTTTGATATGTCAAATGTCTTTCACTATCCTATCAAGGGAAAGGATGAGAATGGCAACGATGTCTATCTTATTCCATGTCCTGCTGGTACAACAAATGTCAAACTTGAAGCCAACTAGCACTATGCTAGTGAAAATGAAGATATGCCTGATCTTGCTACTGAAGCAGATTGAGGTCACAGAAGAGAAAGAGATCCATTTGGATTGTACAATCATGTCATCATGGACAGTGGTTGTACCAATATCACCATTTGTAATGATGAGCACATGCATGGACTCCGTCATGATGAGAAGGAACTTGATATGCACACTAACGTGGGCAGCAGAGTTCTTGACAAAGAAGGTTTTCTAGGAAAATTTCCACCTCCAGTCTAATATGATGCAGATGGAATTGCCAATGTACTTGCTATGCGCGAGATGATTGCTGCAGGATACCGCATTACTATGGATACTGATGCTGACAATGCTTTTATTGTGCATTGCAATGGAGACAGTGAGATGCGATTTGTGAATGGTAAGGGTGTGTATGTGTTGGAGCAACTTGGAGCAAATGTCAAACCAGGTGCCAAAGAGACAAGTGCGATGTACCGTCGCCAGTTAAGCAACTTAAATGATCAACCCCATTTGGAACTTTCTTAAAAAAAACAGAATGGATATTCTGGACTTGGGATGACCTCCAAGATTGCAACTGTTTGAAAGAAGAAGGAAGGATTCACTCCAAAACAAGTCAAGGCTGCGATGGAAGCAAGAAGTGCAATGCACATACTCAATGCTCCAAGCACCAAAAGTCTGAAGTATGCGATCCAATCTGGTGTCATCAAGAACTGTCCTATCATTCCTGTGCAGAACCTGAAGACTGACCCTGTATTCGAAGCATTGGATAAGATATTCCGCTGCTACAACAAGGCAGGCTTTCAAGGCAAGATCATCAAGTATGATTGGGCATTCATTCCTCTCACAGATGATAGGCTAGACAATGTGGGTGTTACTATTGACCCGACTGCAGCTGGAAACCAAGAGTCTACAGCTGAAGGAAACAATAGGATGCTGAAAGAAAGAGTCAAAGTAGCTCTTGCACGATTACCCTACACAGTGGTCCCAAAGGTCATAAATGTCAATATCAACTACAAGAGTGACATGGTTGCTGAATTTGGGACGGATTCCAGCAATTTGATGGAACCCGGAAGTATCAAAGCAATTTACATTGAACCTACAAAGGGACAACGTAATGGGCACCAAGTGCTCAACCTCAATACTAAGAAGATGATTTCCCGACCCAAGGTCGTCATACTACCCGTTATTCACCAAGTAATCCAGCATGTTGAAGCTTCGAAGGTGTTACTTCCATGAAGTGCTTTGATAAGAAGAGAGATTTGGAGACATTTCAAGATGGCGATCAAATCGCAGGAGTGGATGACACAGAACAAGGTTACATAGAAGAAGCCTTTGATCAGGACTATGATCCTGAAGATTTTGATGATATCAATGACTCCAAAAGAGAAGAGCTCTTGGCAGATGCAGACAATGATGTCAATGATATGTCAGAACTCACTGTCAGATTCCAAGGAGGCGGTGAAGAGGAAGAACCTATTGTGGCCGATTTGGATCACCATCAAGAAAATATCAATAGAGGAACCGATGATATTGGGAGCCTCATTACTGATCTGGAGGACCTACAAGAACCACCAGAAGAAGAGATTGTATTTGAGCCTGAAATGCCTCAAGTAGCAAAAGTCATTCAATCTGGGCAAGCGTATGCGCAAGCTGCAATGTCTGGGCTGAACCTTTCTCAAGTTCCAAAGAAACCAAGAGAATGGCCTTCAAGCAGGAGTGGCAGTTCTGCCAATAAGAACAAGAATCGAGTTGTGACAAGAAGCAAGCATTGAGAAAGAGAATTGAAAAGTTAAAATCTGGTATTCATACCAAAGAAGGAAGTTGCAGTACTAAAGCACAGCACAATCTATGTTTCCAACAGATTGGGAATGAGATGAAAGCTGATTATGACGAGCACGATGCAATTCTGATTGCTCCTTGCATGATGCAGATCAAGGCAAAGTTCAATACTGACAAAGGTCTGAACTTCATCCAACAATGCTACATCAACCAAGGACTGCAGAAGTTTGGTGATGATGGAAAAGATGCTGTGGATAAGGAATTGAGACAAATGCTCTTGAGTGTTGGGATATGACGAAATATGAGTTTTTACGCTCCGAAAAGAAACTATTCAAGTACCAAGTTTTTGACACATACGATCGGACTTTGATCGTGATGTCGGGATTGGGCGCAAGTATGCCGGACGCAAGTCTGTTGGACAATCTACATCCACACAAAAAGGGAATGACCCTATTCAAGTGTGATATTGGTGTTGTGTACGATGCAGTAGGGAATAATACAAGATGTCCCAAAGTACTGCATTCAACACAATAATAATAATAATAATAATAACTGCATTCAACACAGAATTGTCGTAGAGGTCGAATCAAGTTCTGTAAACAAGGGATTTTCCAAGGGAAAATTGTTGAACTTACTTTTGTGCTTGAATCATCAATTCAAGCCAAACATTAATCAAATAGGAACAATTTCACTCAAAGTATACCTAGACACAGGAGAACTATTGTCGTGAAAGTGTTGTACAGTCAATTACAAATTTAGATTGCAAAGAGTTTGTTCTGAGCGCTAAAGGCACTCACGATAGAGCACATTTTGCTTTATTCTAACATTGACAGATTGTTCCACTCCCAAATTTGTTAAAGACATGACCACGTCTGAGTGAAAGAAGGCGCAATCAGCAATGATATTACTTGCAGAAAAGCAATTCGAAAAAACAATTAAAGGTTGCCTAGTATATCAAGGCAATAGAACTCATAAATGGTTATCGCAAGAGGATACTGCAAGTCCAACTGCTTTGCAAGAAGCAATCACCACTACTTGTGTCATTGATGCACACGAAGGTAAAGATATAATGGCGATGGACATATCTGATGCTTTCATTCAAACTTATATGCCTGAAGCTAAGGAAGGAGAAGATGATGGTCCAGATATTGATTGATATGACCCCAGAGTATTGCAAATACATTGTACTAGAGAACAGAAAGGGAGCGGGTACTACGTGCTGTATATGGGATGTTACAATCAAGCCTCCTATTCTATAATCAGTTTCAAAGTGATTTGGAGGCAAAGGGATTTGTTTTCAATCCGTATGACCCGTGTGATGCTAACAAAGTTGTTGATGAAAAACAGCAAACTATCAGGTTTCATGTTAACGATCTTATGTCAAGTCACATATGCCCCCCAAAAAATGACGAATTTGCTAAGTGGTCGAACATGAGATATGGTTTGATCAAGACATGCACAATTGTCAGAGGAAAGATACACAGATATCTTGGAATGACTTTGGATTTCTCGGTGAAAGGAAAACTCAAGATCCGCATGGACAACTATGTCAAGAACATGTTGGAGGATTTTCCTATCAATTTCAACAAGGATTCAAAGCAGGAAAGACCAGCTGGTAACAATTTACTGGAAGCTGGTAAAGGGAAGCTACTCAGTGCTGAGTACCATCAGATCTTCCATACAACTGTTGCAAGGGGACTTTATGTCTCTAAAGAGCGCTCATTTGGATATACATCCAATGATTACTATTCTTGCCTTGAGAGTTTGAGAACCTACAGAGTCTGATTGGAAGAAGTGTGTTTGCATGATGCAATATTTGTTTTGTACATTGCTGTATCACCTGACACTTCCTGCTGAATCACTATGAGTCATGAAACGGATGATAGATGCATCTTTTGCAGTACATCCAGATTTCAAAAGCCATCCTGGTGGCACGCTATCCTTTGGAGGAGGTGCAGCTCAAGTGATGTCAACGAAACTAAAGCTAACCAGCAGAAGCAGTATGGAAGCGGAACTGATTGCTGTTGACGATGTTGTCACAATGATACTATGGACAAAGTTGTTCATGGAGTGGCAAGGGTATCCAACCAAGAAGAATATCTTGTATCAGGATGACAAAAGCACAATTCTATTAGAAGAGAACGGATGTAAGAGCACAAGCAAAATAAGCAGAGCTGTCAATATTTGTTATTTCTTTATCACAGATCAAGTGGCAAAAGGAAATGTTAAGACCAACTACTGTCCAACCAATAATATGATTGCGGGTTTCATGACTAAGCCATTGCAAGGTGAGAAGTTTCGCAAGTTCAGGGATCTGATTCTTGGTCCACAGGAATAGGTCAGACAAGTATGTATATGTTCAGCAGAAAATACAAAACAAAATAAACAGTGAATGAAAACATGTCCCATTGCTGCCAATGGTGATTGTCACAATGGCAGGAGTGTGTTGGGATATGACAAAATATGAGTTTTTACATTCCGATGTTGTGTACAATGCAGTAGGGAATAATACAAGATGTCCCAAAGTACTGCATTCAACACAGAATCCTCGTGGAAGTCAAATCAAGTTCTGTAAACAAGGGATTTTCCAAACAATGTCAGCAATTTGACACAATTCTGTTGGGCAATCTATATCTACACAGAAAGGGAATGACCCTATAAAAGTGGAATATTGGTGTTGTGTAAAGAATAGATGAATAGACTTTTGGCCTATAGTGCAACTGCTATTTCACTAGAAGATAAAGATCAATTCAGGTAAACCATCGTGCAGTGAGAAAAGCGATGATCCATCAGTTTCTCATGCAAATCCTATTATTCATTAGAGAACTGTTTGAAAAAAGTAAAATGTGTCTCAACTGTACAACGCTTTCACAACAATAGTTCTCCTGTGTTAGGTATACTTTGAGTGAAACTGTTCCTATTTGATCAATGTGTGGCTTGAATTTTTGATGATTCAATCATAAAAGTGAGTTCAACAAATTTCCATCAGCAAAATCTCTTGTTTACAGAACTCAATCTGACTCCCATAAGGACTTTGTGTTGGATACAGTACTTTGGGACATCTTGTATCATTCCCTACTGCATTGTACACAACACCGATATTCCACTTGTATAGGGTCATTCCCTTTCCATGTGGATATAGATTGTCCGACAGACTTGCATCGAATACTGACATCACGATCAAAATTTGATCGTGCATGTGTACTTGAATAGTTTTATTAGAGCATAAAAACTCATATTTTGTCATATCCCAACATGGAGGAAACCAGCGCTTGCACTGAGGGATTGGGGGCCAACAGCTAGAAATTGGAACTCTCTTAGGCCCAATTGGAGTCTGCAAAATCCAAAGCAATTGAGAAGGAACAGAGCAATTGCTCAATCTGCCTGGTGTTCCAGTAGTGGGCTAAAGATTCAATAGCGGCACTCTGGAAAGATGCTATGCTTGGGGATAGATGGTTATATCAACTTTCAACATTGATGATCGAGGATTGTAACGTACAACATACAGTCGGCTTTCAGCAGAACCTCTCTGTGCCATGCTGCCAAGTTTACATTTTTAAAAAAGATTTCGTACTTTTCAAAAATCCATTTGTAGCTATTTTAGAATATCTATCGCTGGCTCATTCTGTAGGCACTATTCATTTGTTGTCGACGACGATCATCCATAGCTTGTTGCTGCTGCTTCAGCTGGCTAACTCGCTCACGAATGGCCATGCAATTGGGCACGGGACATGAGGACTGTTTGCACTGGCGTGCGTGAATTTGAAGGAGGGCCCAAATCCTTTTACAAACATTACATCCTCCAGTCGCTTTTTGTTTACACTGTGCACCATGTTTCAGGAGACCCTTCATTTTTTGGCAATTGGCAGATGGACATTTTGGATTCTGACATGTTGCGGCATGCAGCAGAAGCGTCATGTGCAATTGAATACTTCTTTGTCGTTCTTCTCTTTGAGCTTCTGTTAGTTCTGTTTGTTGACCAGATGCAACTGGGATTGACTTGAGAGGGTGAGGATGTCTCGGCGTGTTTGGATTTCGTACACAATCATCGCACTGATCGAAATCGGCACAAATTGGGCAATGGTAACGGTATCCTTGCAAAATCTCGCGAGAACATGTTGTGCACTGTTGTACAAACTTGGGAGCATCCCGATTGTGTAAGTGCCACAACACCATCATTGAGGAGTGCTTTGCCCTCCTCAGTTGGTCGTATTGATAATGGTTGCCCTGGCACAAGTTCAAAAACGCTTGTCGATTATTCAAGAATTCACAATCCATTTCTTCCAAATCATCATCAATCACCTTGACCCTTCTGCCCTTGCTGTCAGTTACATATACAGTCGACTTTATGTCTTCTTTCTTGTCGACTTCGCCGTTCTTTTCTTCCCCGTCTTCGAGTCCGCGCTTTCGTGCCATGGCAGCAAACTTTCCAGATCTTTCTTCCAAAGAGAGCTGTTTTGGTTTCTCAACCAAATCTACATCAGCAGCAGGCGATCCCGCAGATTTCATTTTTATCTTAGTCCCTGTGACAATCTCCTCAGCTCCTGACTGTGTCGATAAGACTGATTGGGGAGTACCTTCTTTTAGCAAAAAATCTGAAGTAGATGCAGAGGGAGCCTTGGGTGCTGTACGGGCGCTCGATGTCGCCGTGTTCGAATCAGACGATTGAAAAGCGCTTCCACTAATCGATGGGTTGCTATTTTCTTTCTTCAAGATGCGTTTGCGTTTATCAGTAACAGAGACCTCTAAAATTTCCGGTGGAGGGTCTGGCGAATCATCACTTCTGTCAAAATCTGTTTGTCCGGCGTCATGCTCTTGCTGCTTCGATTGTGACTTCGACTCAGACGACACAATTTCATCAGAAGCTGATGCTCCATTCTGATCTCGATCCGAATCAAAACCTATGTTATCAGCACCGTGCTTACTCTTAATTCCATTTTTTCCCCGGTGCTCTTGGATGGATATGGGAACTTCCATATCCTCTAGCTTCGCCCCCTCCCATGCCAGAAACGCAACAATGAAACTTTCTTTCATTGGCTGGATGGTTTCCCCAAGCTGTTGCATCACATAGTCCCGACCTCCTTCTTCTAAGCTCTTTTGATCTTTTGCTTCTCCCAAAATACCACTTGCTTTCAGTGCGTCTTCATCCAGGCCAGTAGACCTTGTACCCCCCCGACCACTCTTCTTCTTCTTATCTCCCTTCTTCTTGTGCCCATGCGAACTACCTTTCTTTCCAGCTTTTCCTTCCTCAATATTCTTAATAACATTCTCGGCCTCGGCAGGGAAGTAATCCCCGTCCATGTACGGAACTAGAGTAGCATCTTTGTCTTTGTTGGCGAAGTACAAATCGTACATATTTGTGACTTTACCAACGATACCTCGTTTCTGACATTCTACAAGCATGTCGATGTACCACTGCCGGAGCCTTTCATCTTTAGGGGTCTTCTGGTCTTCAGGTTTGGCATATAGGATATAGTCGTCGCCTTTCAATGGTGGGCAGGCCCAAATGTGGGCAGTTGCGAAACCGCGACTTCTGACATGGTCGAGGTACGATATGAGAATTTCGTGGTAGATAAAGGTTCTCATCCGGCGTGGCCTCATATAGTGCACACTGTCAAGATAAGAAACATAAACGCAACGCTTGTTTGGAGAAGGATTCGTTTCGTCATGTTCATACACGTAGAGTCCGAAAAGAATGACATCGACGCCATCCAGATTTTGAAAAACAACAATACATTTGCAACGATAGCTGAATTCTTCAGGATAGTCTTTGAAGGAATATCTGCGCTTCATTCTTTCTCTGACTTCCAATTTCTTGTCCATCGAAGTGACTTGTCGAATTGTTATTGCCCCACCCATTTGAACAGACTTCATTGCCTCGTCAGCAGAAATACCCTTGAAAAAAGCAGTGTTAGTTAAAAATATTTATATTAAAAAAAGACGAAATACTCACAGTCAACTGTGATTTTGCCTTCGCTTCCACCTCCATATGTTCATCAACCTTCTCTCGAACGTGAGCTTCAAGATGCTCCGACAGCTTGGTTCGTTGCAAATCTTCCGCCATCGGAGTCGATGATGTCCCTTCTATTTTTCCATTTTTCTTGCGATCGTCTATTGTACATCTTGGACAGAGATACTCTGACCTTTGATCTTTGTTTTGGCGAGTGTTGAAAAGGGCACATATTTGGTGCACCCATCGTTCGCATCTATCACATTGAACCCAACTCTCTTCGTGAACTTCGTCATTCTTCTTCTTGAGGAGTTGTTCTTTCCGTATTGTGACATCACCAAGCTCGATTGCCTTGCCGTCCTTCAGTTCCTGAAAACACTGATGGCACCAGTGATACTGATTGTTCCCACCAACATAGTAGTAGCTATTTCGACGAATTCTCTTCGATGGGCAGTTTAGACCATTGCAATAAAATACAGGAGGTTCGAACAACAGTTTTTCACATCCACACAACGAGCATGCATCTCCATTCCGCCTCTTTGTATCTTCTTCCGCATTGAGCTGTTTCATGAGAATTGTAAAATCGGATTCAAATTTTATTTTCATCTCTTTGGCCATGTTGTAAACAACCGACCCTTCTGGATTGTAGAGCATGGCGTTCTCGAAAGTCAAGTTGACATGTTTCTGGAAGTCATCTAGAGACTCGTAGCAATTATTTTCGAGCTTTTTCCGTATCGTACCGAGATCCATAGGCGTCTTGATTACCTCGAAATAGTCAGGCAAGCCTAGCTCAGCAGGGTCAACAGGGCTGTTGAAAACCCAGCCATGTTGGTGGCTTTGTAAAACCTTGAGAACATCTAGACATTTTGCCTTTATTTTCTGTGGTGCCAGTTGCAAACCCTTGTTTAAAGAGGAAATGTGAGTCTCAATCTGGGCTATTGTAAAGCAGTTGATCAGAGTATGGTCCTCTTGTGGCTTTGGACCAGTGTACTTTGGAGTAATCATTTGACCATTGGAGTATGCAACACCAGGTGCAAGAGATGAAAGCTTCTTGGGGACATTTGTCGGAGCAGTAGGTGCTTGGCCGATGGAATATCCTGCTTTGGGTTGCGGCAATACTCCATGATGTGAAGAAGGCGGTGCCAGAAGCCCTTGATGGGGCAAACGAGATGCAATTGTAGGTGCTGACAATGGGTTCGGTTTCGATTGTAGATACTGAGGTATAGGACCAGGAGGTGCAGTTCTTTGACGCTTCGCAATTGGTTCGCCTGGAGCTGCTGCAGGAACGACTGGTGGTATCTGCAAACTCGTTGGTTGCAACCCTGGTTGCCCTTGAGGCGCCACACTCTGATTCTGCTGGACCGCTTGTTGGTGCCTTTGTTTGAGTGCCTGCATCTGCTTTTGCTTTTCATGCGATCTATGAATCGCTTCGCGAACCGGCCCACAAACAGGACAGCGCACGTCTTTACATCGATGATAATGACTCAGAACATACCGTGACGACACGCAGTGCGGAACAAGGCATTTTTGATCCTTGCATTCCGCAATATGCTTCCAAAGCCGTTTCATTCCTGCGCAATGAGGAGTAACTGGACATCGACCATCCTCATGTTGACATTTCGCAGCATGTCGCAAAAGTAGTAAACGCTGCTGTTGGTGTCTCAACACCTGTTGCCGATCCGAGACTTGCCTAGGTGCGGGCCTTGACCTGGTTGCTGGAGGAGGAGCCGAAGGTATTGGTGTTTGGCTCCCTGTTTGGTATGCAATTGGCCCATGTTTCACGAGTGGAACACGAGGAGCTGAAGACCCCTCGACAACTTGGTTTCCAGAGTTCATAATGGGGTTAATCTCAGAAAAATTCACAAGCCTTTGCCCTCCTTGCTTTTGAACCGGTGGAGGTTGTTGCATTGGCAAGGAGGTCGATGACCTTGGTTGGACTGGTTGCTGATGGTGTGGGGCCGTTGGTTGTTGAACTATAGGCTGCGACCGAGATTGATGTTGGGGAGGAGGACGATACTGGGCTTTATTCTGAGCTGCTAGATGAGCTTGCTTCTGTTTTTGTTTTGCCGCAATTTGTTGCATCCTCTTTGTCTTCATTCCTATATTGTGTGCCAGTTGCTGAAGTCTTTGCTTAAGTGTGGACCCGTCATTATATTCCGCAAAAGATTTGGCAGATCTGTACAGAGACTCTTCCAAACGCTTCGCCATCTGTGGTAATTTCTTTAGCCAATCGGATGGCGCATTTGGTTTACGCTGTTTCAGCAATTGGACGCTGTTAAGATGTTAGTAGTCTTGCGATGAGACAAAGTTTCTAATCAATTCCTATCGAGTGCTGAACGACTTACATGTTGGCAATCATTTTCCGCCTCTCATTGTAATCTTGATCTGATTGCCAGCCCCCGTTCAATCCCTGGTGCGGATTCTGTTGCTCTGGTGGCTGAGAAGTCGGAACATGTTGACGAGTAGCTTGTTCCGGCATAGCGACAGGAGGGTGTTGCGACTGTTGACTGTAAAGTTGTGGTTGCTTCGGCTGTTGCTGCTGCTGTGCAGGTGCGTATTGTGTGTGATGAACAGTTGTAGCTGTAGGAACCGGTGCTGGTAGCATTTGCGGTGGCTGTAGAATTGCAGAGGAAGATGACTTTGTTGCTAATTGAGTTGTTCGTGGTGCTGGAGCTTGTGGTGCTGGTACTTGTGGTGCCGTTTGTGATGTTTGCATTCTACTCCTAATCCCCACGAACCTTTGGCTGAACTTCTTTCTCCACCTTTTTGGACAAATTGAACATGTAACGCTTGCAAATGCAAAGACTTCAGTGCCACCTTGATTAAACTACTTTTTCCCCTCACAATGTAGTGTCACTCCACTTGACATGTAAAAAAATCAAACAAAAGCATTAGTGTCCAGTAGATGAACAACAAAAGAACGCTCCGGTAAGCTCAGATTTCATGCATCACACAACAAGATCCCTTTTGTCAAATACTGCTGGTACAGTTTGGAAAGATGCTTGACAGATGTTGGCATCATACTTCCATCACACAACAAGATCCCTTTTGTCAAATACTGCTGGTACAGTTTGGAAAGATGCTTGACAGATGTTGGCATCATACTTCCAACGTTGATGATTTTACAACCACAAATACGGATGAAGTTCAGACTTTCCTGTAGACAGTAGACAGCCAGTAGGAATGTACGCCTGCATGATGCCATCACAACAAACTCGATGTGACAGCTTATGATGAGAGCCCACCCGAACAGTCTCTTCTTCCCACGCATTGCATCACTATTCAGACTCATCGTTCCTGTTGCAGCCTCCTGGAGACTCGATAAAGCTTACTCACATGGTGTTCAAATCGTGCTGATGGTGACGACAAAAGCGACAAGGGTTCGGTTGCTTGATTTTCGTCCGTGTTTGGATACTGTGTGGAAGCGCGTAAGGATCGTACGGGAGCACGCGTGTAAAAAATGGAAAAGGGTAGAATTCATTGTCAACTAAAAACTGTTCTTGCATTTCGGTGTCGCAGTCAATAATTCGTTGATGTGAAACTATGTCTGAAAGAAACGAATCATCTAAACGGTTACAGCACCACATACACTAAAGCACCGCACAGTGTTGGTACTGAACAGTAGAGGTTCAGAAGGTATTGTAGTGGCGACTGATTTCACATACCATTGCATTGGCTGTTGGACAGAGTGCAGTGGCAATACGACACGTTGCATGCTACCAGCTACCAATCGTCTTCTTCCTCCTCTTCTTCATTACATTCTCCAAGATCGACAATGATTCCAAGCGAACTTCGTTTAAATCCACTCTTTTGGTATCCTTTGTTCATCGTAACATTGTTCATCTCGGAATACGTCATTTCAAACTCTTCAACCATGGAAGTTTCCTTGGATCCTACGACCACCATAAAATCAATAACTTCGTGTAGTGGTTTCTGTATAGACTCTGCGTAGTTTGCCATTGCATACGCGAATTCCTCTTTGTCAAGCGATTGGTTGCTATCCTTGTCATGCCCCATGATCATCAGAGCATCCTTTTCAGCTTCGACGATGTTTCCTGACACATGGGATGCTTTCAAGTACTTTCGGATCCCACGAAGAAGTTCTTGGAAATCGATACTTCCATCTCCATTGGCGTCCCAGAGATCGAACAACTTTTGGGTGCGGCTATACGAGAGAGCATCCATGGTCTTCTTTCGCTCGTTCTTCGCTGCTTGAGCCTGCTGAATTTTCTCCAAGTTTTCTTCCACCATGATGATTTCGTTCATGACTTCTTCGGACAGCTCCGATTCATCGGTAAGCGCCAAGGTCAATTGATCGGCCAGTTCATCAAAAGTGAGGTTGGAGGCTGCCGCCACAGACATGATCAGTCTGGCAAAGGTTTCATAGGTTAATACACGTTCATCATTTTCATCCATCATTAGTAAGAGGGCCGCCGCGTTCTTGGCAGAATCTTCCATGTTATTGGAAAGTTTGTACAGACCAATGGCTACTTCCTTAAAGTCAACAGTACTGTCAGCGTCCTTGTCAAACATGACAAATAAAGCCATCATGCGAGGATCATTCAGTATGTTCTTCTTTTTTCCCGCCATGGTTGATGGTGCCACCCCTCCATCCTTTTCTGTTTCCGAATTGTCTGTTGCAATATTTGCAACAAACTTCACTTGATATACAACAAATTCAGAAAAGTCACTGACAGTCGCATTCATGGCTGTCACAAGCTGATGACAGTAGGCTTGAAACTCATCTCGCTTAAGCTTTGAAGTGGCTAAATTTGCGTCAGACCCCGACGATGGAGCTTTGACAGTCTCCAATGCCAATTTCACTCCATCGGCAAAGGTCAAGTTCGACGATGCGGTCTTTAGATCGTCCTGGAACTTGTCTAGCGCAATGGCTTCAGACGACCCGGAATCCTCCAGTATCAAATTAAAAAGAAAGTCGAGCTTTGCGTTTGCAGTCATTTGCTCAAGCTCCTTGACAAGATCCAGTTTTGATTGAAGAGTCCTCATTTGAAGTTCGAGATTCCATTTCGTTTGAGTCACAAATGATGATATGTCCTTGGAAAACTTTGCCTTCGTTGAGCGCGAATTGGCTGCTTCCAAGGTTGCCATACTGGTGTTGGCAGCATGACTAGCCTTGCTACTGGCGGTTTGAACACGTCGGGCAATTTCTAATCCTCGTTGCAACGATTTGTCGTCGGGACAGTTGTTTAATCCTGTTTCGTAAGCTTGGATCTCCATTTCACTTTCTTTCATCGCGCTGTAGACACAAGCCTTTCGGAAATGACCCCTAGCGTATTCCGGATTCAATGCCGTAGAGGCGTTGGCATCATCCAAGGCCTTTTCAAGATTATTCAGTTTTTGATAAGCAGAACTTCGTAGTGCCAAGCAAGGTGCATCTGACGGTTCTTGGGTCAAAGAGGCAGAAAAGTGATGAATCGCATCTTCCCACTTTTCAGCTTTGTAAGCGACGCGACCCTTTTCTTTGGCCTTTACAAAAGTGGTGATTTTAGTTATTGAAAAAGGATTGTGAATACACACATTAGATGGTGAGCAATATGAAAGTAGCGTTACTAGGAACATCTGTTGGAAAAAAATGATCGAGACAGGCGCAACTTATTGTGATCGAATTGTTACGATTTCGAAGGGGCTAATGCCGTCTTCATTCATCCGATGAGCAGAATACAAAAATCTCAAAAAATACGAACTCACCTCTTTTGCACTCATGATAGTTGTTCGACTGGACGTGTTGGAAGTAATAGTATCAGTTACTACCAGTTACAGGTACACGGAACTACTGCGCCTGTGTGCTGGAGCAACAATGATGATTGAGTTACTGGGACATCCCGAAAACATCTGTAGATTTCATTTTTATTCGACCAAATCACCCCCTGCCGCAGGAAGATATGTATTTCCCTTGGCGGTCCGCTCGATACCGGGAATAGGCCTAAAGGTTTCACTTGGCGGTTCGCTCGTCGATGGAACAGGCCTAAAGGAATAGAAATAGACCTCTAATAGAAAAATTCAATTTGTTTATTGATTTTTCTCTTATTAAATGTCAAAAATATCTTGTTCTGAAAAGCGGTCCCGCGGTTTTGATTGAGAGGTTTTATTCAATCCATATTTTGATCGCGAGCCAAAGTTGTCAATAAACAGGCGCGGTTGCCCCTGCAGAGGTCCCATCAATCACACGGTTGCGCTTGAAGAGGTCCCACCCCCTGCACCTGGACCCCCGACACTCTGCGTCTGCTCGTCATCCGTCTCTCTGGGGGATATTTTTAATTCTTGTTCCCCCATAATCTTTTTGTCCAGTTCAGGGGAACCCTGGTTCTACTTTGGGGTCGAATCGAAAATATACAACCGGAGTCGAAAGTAGGCAAAGTTGATCCGAAAGTAGGCAAAGGAAATTTGAAACTATACAAGGTGATCTGAAAATAGGCAAAATAAATAACGAAATTTGAAAATATACAATCTGTCTTCGAAAGTAGGCAAAATAAATATCGAAATTTGAAACTATACAATCTGTTGTCGAAAGTAGGCAAAATAAATATCAAAAATTGAAACTATACAATCTGCATTGAAAGTAGGCAAAATAAATTTCGGTCTAGGCAAATCACTGACGAGGCAAACGATATTTTACCTTCAGCTTAAAATCCAACTGCAAAGCATCCACTGTTGGGATATGACGAAATATGAGTTTTTACGTTCCAAAAAGAAACTATTCAAGTACAAAGTTTTTGACACGTACGATCGGACTTTGATCGTTATGTCGGGATTCGCCGCAAGTATGCCGGACGCAAGTCTGTCGGACAAACTACATCCACACAAAAAGGGAATGACCCTATACAAGTGTGATATCGATGTTGTGTACAATGCAGTAGGGAATAATACAATATGTCCCAAAGTACTGTATCCAACACAGAATCGTCGTAGAGGTCGAATCAAGTTCTGTAAACAAGGGATTTTCCAAGGGAAAATCGTTGAACTTACTTTTGTGATTGAATCATCAATTCAAGCCAAACATTAATCAAATAGGAACAATTTCACTCAAAGTATACCTAGACACAGGAGAACTATTGTCGTGAAAGTGTTGTACAGTCGATTACGAATTTAGATTGCAGAGAGTTTGTTCTGAGCGCTAAAGGCACTCACGATAGAGCACATTTTGCTTTATTCTAACA
>CAKOGP040001635.1:0-25543 GCA_933822405.4 Cylindrotheca closterium | reverse complement strand
TCGAACGAATCGAGTCTATTACTCGATCAGTTCGACCCGCTTCACACCACAACCCACCAGCTACACACCAAGACAAAATACTACGAACACACACACGGAGGACGGCAGTAGGCTATCTTAGATAGGAATAAAATAGTCGTCATAATAAATAGTATTTCAGATTAGGTTTTGGGAGTAGGAGAGGTGCCTTTCCTCGATCCAAGCAACTGCGCTCATACTTGTAGATGTCTCCAAAGCCGATCGTCGTTCCTAGAAGCAGGATTCGAATGTGCCACTACTAGTAGTTCCAAACCCAAGAAAGCACCAATAGTAGGGAGCACTACACCCGATCCACATTGACTAAGGCACTGGTCCCGATCCAGACTTATTTTCTTGGTGCGATTGACATTCATCATGCCACCACTCTTGATTTGTTTGTGCCACAAGGCCAATTCCAAAATCGAAATGGATTCCAGTTTTGTGTACACCTCGAACATGTCAGATGCCTTGTTCCACAAAAAGGATCTGGTTTCTTTGGTGTTTCTGACATTCATTACGGCATTCACTCTGCGCTCCATGCCCAACCTCCTGCTGGATCTAGGATCAGGAGTACTATCCCAGGGATGCTGCTGATTCTTCAGGAAAGATGGATCCAGCATCCATCGCCGGGCGGTCATTTCGAGCAATGCTGCGGTCTTGGGCGTCCAGTTGGTAATCAAGTAGTCCATGGCTTGCTTGTCATTTGCGTCTTTTTGTCTTAGAACTTGTTGCCAGGAGGGGTGGCACTTGTTATTACTCTTGTCTTCTTCTTCTTTCAACAACAATAGGATCTCAAACAGATCTTGGCGGGGCTCGACGGAGGAACAAAGGATATGAAATGGAGTCATCTTCATGGTGCAAATATTATCACCAGTGTTTTTGTTGTTAGGCGCTGGATCTTGGTGTTGGTGTTGGACTGCACGACGAAATTCCGAGGAAAGCGAAAAGACGCCGACGCCATTGAGCGTGACATGCGTCGTGTGATGGGAGGTGGGTATGATGAACGTAGTAGTGGTGACGACGTCCTCTCACAAATCGCAATATTGATTTTTACTTTCAATCAGTGGGACATGTGTTGGGCCTTTTCATGATGCGGGAAGCAACTTCGGGCACAAGGGTAGGTGATAAAGGAATTTCTATTGATTGCTACATAAAAATAGATGGCTGTTAAAAACACTATTATGCATAGAGAAATTTGTCTAGCAATAACGACAGATCATTGGATAAAACCGAATGCCTCGACCTGAACAATATTCAAAAGAGAATATTCTGGCGACGAATCCAATGCAATTCGAATTGCAACAACATCCTCGACGTGAGGAAATTCAAAAGTGCTCATCACACCATCACCCGTGATTGTCTCGGTGTGAAGAATATTGCCAGAACTATCTTTTAGTTGAATTTTGGCGCCAACCAACCGTTCCATGTTGCAGCAATCGGGACGGCCCCAAACGATAACCATGCTCACAGTTGCCGTCAGCTGGAGATCAACCTGCCACCACGGGTCTACCTGAAAGTGGGTATGAGCCGGACTATTTCGATTACCGTCAATGGCTAGGCTTGCTGGCCCACCAGCAGAGAAATGTGGAACGTGAATACATGCATCGCAATTTAAAGACGATGATTGCGAGGCTACCGAAGATTCAGTGAGTAATGAACCGCCAGAAGATCCACCAAGGACTTCGACTTCTGCAAGAATGATAAAGCGAAGGCCACGGTGCGAGACTTGAACCTTGTCGACTCCGCTGATACTATCAAACTCGAATTCCCAGAAGGTTGCAACGCCCTGAATTTCGCGAGTTGCTAGGACCTCTCCGTTACTATCCAGCAGGTCCACCGCTGCGCCAACCAAATGACCTGTCTCCCCATCGTTTCTATTCCAGACGCGTACTGTACTGACAGGGCCTGCAATTCCTTGTACTTGCCAGTATGGGTTCCATTGTGTCCAGGTGTGCGAACTTGATCCACTAAAGTAGTTGCCGTCGGTGTTGCCATCAATGGCATTCGAAGCTTCTCCTGCTGGCGTCCCAGGCAGCAGATGCCCACTTCTATCACCTGCGCAAACGGCAGCGGGGCAATAATACTCGGATGACTGCAGGGCTGTCGCCGATGGCGTTATGACTGATGTCATCACCGTTGGATTTTGGCTAGCTTGCAGTGTTGGAGACGAGGATAACACAGCTGTGGGAACAACCGATGCCTCTACAGTAGGAACTGCCAATGCCAATAAAGATGGAACTGAGGAAGGACTCAAAGATGTAGATATAGTAGGAGCCAATGTTGCAATAGTAGGTTCTTGAGTAGGTGTAGAAGTTGGGCTTGCCGTTGGAAGCTCGGTGGGTACTTTTGATGGAGGCACCGATGGACCCTTTGTAGGTACTTGTGTTGGCGGTGGCGTTGTTGGACCAGCCACAGGAGCCAATGTAGGGGCCACAACTGGTGCCTTCGTTGGGCTTGCGGTTGGGTTCTCAGTTGACAAAATCGGAGCCGCGACCGGAGCCTTTGTTGGTGCTTTGGTCGGGGATCTTGTTGGTTCAAGAGTAGTTGGACCAACAACTGGGGCAAGTGATGGTTGTGATGACGGTGCATCGGTAGGCTGAACGGTAGTTGGAGTAAAGCTCGGGCTGATACTTGGTTCGTCTGTTGGCGAGGTGGGAGCAGCTCGAACGACCACAAGATTAGACAAAAGAGTTCCTAGGCCCAAAACGTTGTCTGGCAAAGCACGAAGAGTGGTAATCAAATAGGCCTCAACAAAAGTGAGCTTCGTATCTTCGTCGCGAAGTGAAAGATCCATCAAGACGCTCACGCGATGACAGAGCGCGGCAGCAGACTCGTCCTCGCAGCCCCCTTCCGTTACAATGGCGTCTCCAATTTTGCCGTTTGCAATAGCAAAGTCTGGCAACAATTGCAGTTGTCTGTGTTGCTTGCTCTTCGTTTCACGAAGCCAACGACGAGTCGAGCAACCGGCCACGACGGGAAGAAAAATCGACTGAAGCTGCTCCTTGAGAGGTCCTACCCAATCTTCCTCTGCCATTTGAGAGTTCAAGGTTGCATCAAACTCAATGACAAACTGTCTGGAGGTCAAAGTGGTTTGGTCCGACAATGTCGAGCCAGATGCAATGGCCTCGCAATCTTCTTTACTTGGTGGCGTGTAGATTTGCAACTCGGTAGGACTGTTGGAAGGCGAAGTACTGGGTAATTGTATAGCAGTAGTATTGCCACCTGCCGTAGTTGGAGGGTTCGTCGGCCCTACATCAAGTTGTAGAGCTTCGGTGGGAGACTTCTTCGGATTCCCCAGAATGTATCCAGCAACCCCACCACCGATTGCAAGAAGGAGGAAGAAGATGCCAGCAATGCATTTCGCGCGCTTCTTGGAATGCTGCTCGTTATCTTCATTTGTATCATCGACATCACTGGTATCGTCCGTGTCAGGATCCGAACCATGATTTGGTTGCGCCATGTTTTGCATTTGTTGCTTGAGCGCTTCAATCTGAGCCTGTTGTTCCTTGAGCTGTTCATTCTCGACATCTTCGACAGCCATTGCCTTCAACCCAACAGCACCAGTATCATCAGCTGGCTGCTCGACTGGATCCACCACAACGTCTCGCTCTTTGGGAGGTACACCACCACCATTCTTGGCTCGAATCTTGGCGTCGCGATCTTTATTGCGATTCCGATCCTCTCGATTGGATCGACTCTTTCGTCTAGCCCGATCGCTTTCGTCTGCGTTGGACGCAGTGTGGGCACCTGGTTTGGCAGGAGACTTAGACCTAGCGCCTCGAGCTCGGTCCTTGGCAAGACGGTCCTCTTCTGATCGATTGGTCCGGCGAGAACCGTGACGAGAGGAGGAAAGAGCAGTACGACCATTCGCGTCTGATCGATTGGTCCTGGGAGATCGATCAGTTCGACTTTTCTGTCTAGCTTGGCTGCTTTCATCTGCGGTGGTCGCAGCATGGGCACCTGGTTTGGCAGGGTTATTCCCAGCTCTTCGAGATCGACCCTTGGCAAGACGATCCTCCTCTGATCGATTGGTCCGATGAGAACCGTGACGAGAGGAGGAAAGACCAGATCGCCGAGCTCTGTCCCTAGCGCGAAGGTCCCCACTTGATTGAATGCCCCGACGGAGACCAGCACCAGACGGTGCATGTGAGTGTCCGCTGGTCTGCAAGGATCTCGACGACGAGCTCTTAGCTCTTGATCGAGTGCCCCGACGGACACCATCACCAGACGATGCATGTGAGTGTCCGCTGGTCTGCAAGGATCTTGACGACGAGCCCTTGGTTCTTGATCGAGTGCTCTGACGGACACCATCATCACAAAACGATGCATGCGAATGTCCGCTGGTCTGCAAGGATCTTGACGAGCTTCCAGTTGCCTCGCGTTTTTCTTGAGCGCGTTTGACACGACGTTCTTCTTTGGTTCCTTCCTTCTCGTTTGTCATTGTTTCGTTTTTACTACGTATTGGTATTATAGTGCTGGGCAAAACTGTTTTGAATTGAAATGTGAGATCCCGCAATTTTGCTTTTATTTCGGCAGAAGTTTGGGCCAAACTTCCTGAGGGTGTGTTTCAAGAAACGTCAGTGGAAATAATGAAGACGTCGAATTGTCTGACAAGTGGTAGAATTTTGTAAGATACTCTTCATATGTATATTTTAAAACGTCATCAAGGTTCATTATAATGATGGCGAAGAGTATAATAAGACCTTTTCAATATATTATAAACGTCAGCGGAGTTTAAAAAAAAATGAAGACGACGACTTGTCTGAAGGGTGGTCAGAATTTTTCCTGCAGGTACACGTGTACCGGTATTTATGTACAATACAAGAATAATTGCTAGATTTTTTAGGCTCTTGGCGTTTTGTTATACCGGGCGGTCGAGGAACCGAGATAAAATGCTGAACAATTCAGTATCTCTAGTAGAATATCTACGTTGACACAGATTTCGCGTTCCGATTCGGCGTGGGTTGCGGCATACAGGATTTTTACTCGCTTTGAACTTACGTGCTCTCGATGCCGGCATTATCCGACATCTGCCGAGTGAAAACCCAGACTTTTGGGCTGATCACCGCATCGGCAACATGCATGTGATACCACAGAGAGAGCAAGACAGCATGTTGGTCATTCCGGAGTATTCCTGAACACGTTGAATTTTGGTCAAAAGACCCAAACTTTCGTCGTCCAATTCGAACATAGAGTCTGTACGCCGTCCTAAAGGAGATGGGAGAATGAAGAAGGGACGTCAAGAGAAGAGATCTCTTGACATCACAACTCATCAACTATATCTTTCTTTATAACTTAACTACATATTCATATCGATCCTACCTGAAATCCATTAGATTCACACAGTTGAGCGCATTCTCAGACCATTATTTATGGTCTGTGGCACCGCTCGTTATACTGTAGCTACAATACCGCAAAATTGGATTAATGGAATGGATCCATTGGAACAAGAAGTTATTGATGTGGTGAACTTTAAAGCTTCATTGATGTATGCATTACCTCCTGAAATGTGCTTCGAGTTATTAATACAGTTTTGGCTTATTGAAATCATGCTACAATCAACATAGGACTACTGTATGATGGTCGAAGAATAAGAGCCATTGGGTAAGCTTTGAATTGAAAACTGATATATCGCTTCCGACCGCAAGAAATGTGAGTTCCCACAATTTCAAAATTGTGCTTTTATTTCGGCAGAAGTTTGGGCCAAACTTCCTGAGAAGGTGTTTGAAGAAACGTCAGTGGAATTAATGTAGACGTCGAATTGTCTGACAAGTTGTAGAATTTAGTAAGATACTCTTCATATATAAAAACGTCATGGCGAAAAGTACTGTCTGACAAAAGACCTTTTCAATATATAAAAAACGTCAGTGGAGTTTAAAAAAATGAAGACGACGACTTGTCTGACAAAGGGTACAATTTAGTAGGCCTCCAGGTACGAGTATCTAAAGTACAATTTTTTTAGGCTCTTGGCACCTACCGTACAGTATTTTTGCGCACCTTACGAATGTATATGGATATGCGTGCAGTCGATGCCGGCATTATCCGACATCTGCCGAGTGAAAACCCAGACTTTTGGGCAGATCACCGCATCGGTTCTTCGCCATCGAGCAAGGCAGCATGTTGGTCATTTCCGGAGTATTCGTGACAAGGTTCGTTGTGAACGTTCGTGGTCTTGGAGGTGGAGCCGATGGTCATCGGAAAACTATCTTGCTACTGTATGTGGCACCGTTCGTTCTACTGTAGCTACAATACCGCAAAATTGGATTAATGGAATGGATCCATTGGAACAAGCACTTATTGATGTGTTGAACTTTAAAGGTTCGTTGATGTATGCAGTACCTCTTGAAATGTGCTAGGAGTTACAGTTTTGGCTTATTGAAATCATGCTACAATCAACATAGGACTACTGTATGATGGTCGAAGAATAAGAACCATTTGGTAAGCTTGCGCTCTTTGTGGTAAGGTTGATGTTCCTATCTATGCTATTGTTTGGCGCGCTTCATCTCCTATTTGCAAAGATCATAAAATGCTCATCTTTGGTCCAAAGTACAAGTCGCTTCATCAAGATTCAAGAGACTATTCGGCGGTGACGTGTGGAGATCTTTGTTATTATTTTGGTCACAGAGACGACGTCTTCAAGAATCTCTATTGCATGCTGTCGAAACTTTACCTATACTTTCTCTAGAGAGGTGATCGTTATTCTACTGCATGTCATTTTCTCAATTTCATGATGGATCAAATCTAATTTCAATTTGATCTTGATAGCGATGACTGACGACTGGCTATCCTGGACGTCGCTTTCTTGCTTGCTTGATTACTTGGTACCATTCTCCAAGTTCTCGTTGTTGGTGTCTCATTTCGATATTACTTGGTTACTCGAAGGTGGCCCCACCATTCGCGCCACAGCTGAGGTAAGCCGAGTCTTGGGCGAAAGATGAAGAGAAGCTTCCTGACCATTCGTGGCTACCTTGGCAGCATCAGCACCAGTACCAGTAGATGGAACCATTGATTCTGCTGCCTCCGTCGTAGAAAAGTGCTTCTTGCTACTATTGTTTGTTCCATCATCACCACCCGGTATGGGACCCACAGCTTGTTTGTCACCGTTGCCGATGCCAGAAACATCCGGGGCCACCTTTTTCGTACCATCTCTCTTTTCTCCTGGCGCCGATCGACGCTTGCGACCACGACTGCTGGACTTTCCGCCATTCTTCTTTTTGCTACTAATGCTCGCAAAAATGGGCTGGGCAATGGCTTGGACACAATGAAGACACACGTATAATGGACTAGTAGTTGTTGTTGTTGTAGCCGATGTTGATTGGACAAGGCGAAAAGTGGCGGCCTTGGTGGGAGCAGCAGTGGTGGGAGTAATGGTCTTGGTATTTGTCTTGGCAGCATTGGGATGATGATTGGTAGGGCTAGTAGTCGTAGCATAATGTTGGGGCAATCCAAGGGCATAGGGCAATTGGCAGGCACGACACTTTTCAGCACACAATACTTGTTGTTGGTTGGTGGTGGTATTCGAATTGGTTGCTGGAGAAATAATGCTGGTAGTGCTGCCTCCCTTGTTGCGGCGCTTGTGCTGTTCTTTCAAGATCTGTTCCATGGCTTGGAGTTCCAATCGAAAATCTTGACCTTGATGCTGGACTTGCTTCATTTGAGCCACCAGCTTTTGATTGGAATGCTCTTTGGATTGACACTTTTGACGACTCTCGTCGAGTTGAGCTTGGAGCTGCTCTTGTTGGGACTTGTACTCTTGTTGACATTCGTCTAGGGTAGATTGCAAAGTAGCAAGTTCTGTTTGGAGTTGCTGTGAAGTGGCTTCCGACTTTTGAGTAGTCGTCAATGCTTGCAAGGTCAAGGTTTTAGACTCTTGTAGTTCATCTTCGAGTGCTTCAATTCGCTGGACATTCCAGACTTGTTTTTGTTCCAGCGTCTTGACGGACTGCTGCCAATGTTGCTGAATTTGTCGTTCCTTGGCCTTTAGATCATTTTGGAGATGTTTGACTCGGTTTTGCAACTTTTCCTTGTCTTGCAACAATGCTTGGTGTTCTTGTTGTAAGTGGGAGTGCTGGCGTTGCTGTTGCATATTGGTAGCTTGAGTTTGAAAGTACTGTTCTTCCATGGATCGAGCCATGTGCGTCAACTCGTCTTGTTGATCTAGGAGTAGCTGTGAAGACTTTTTGGTTTCTTGGACGACGACTTGTAAATTGTGCAATTGCATGGCCAAGGCTTCGTGTTTGTTTTGGCTGGTCTTGGCTTGAGCTTGGTACTTTTGAGTCTCTTGGTGGGCTTGCTGGACCTCCTTTTCGGTTTGATGTATTTCATCTTGTTGTTTCGAAATAGTCTCCTTCAAATGTTCAATTTGCATTTGTGAGTCTTTGTGCTTGGATTCCAAGATTGCGTATTCTTGCTTCAAGAGGGCATTAGCAGCCTTTTCCTTGGCCACAACTTGACGAATGATGGCCGCAGAGGAAGTCGAGTTGTCCTCGTTTCCATTCGAAACTTGCCCGTTCGGATCGTTGTCTTCGTCACCTTGTATTGTAGTACCATCTTGTCGTGACTGTCCTTCTTGCTGGGCAGCAATATTATAATTATTATTAGCAGTATTTCTCTGGATGCAAGTTTTCAAATGAGACGCCGAAACCATCAATTCGGAAATCTTATCAAAAGAATGCTGCAGCAAGGCTTCCAGATTGGATTCCTTTTGCGCAAAGAGTTGCCATTGAGATGACACAGTGTTTGTATTCGCTGGAGAGGACATAGTAGCTGCTGCGGCTGGCGATGATGCCATGGACGACTCTGGTGAAGAATAGTTGTTGGTACCATTGTTGTTGTCTGTCAAAGGATACTTCTTGGGAGTAGTGTTGGAAGCTGAAAATGAATCGTTGCTTTCTTCATCAGAGCTGCTATCACTGCTTTCGTAATGACTGTTCTTGTCAGTCCCTTGGGTGGCTTCGTAATTGACAAGGGTCGGCATTACGGTAACAACGGAGTTTCGGTTCGTTTGATTGTGATTTTAGATGTTTCGCGTATGTGTACCGGTATACCGGTACACGTGTACCGGTATTTTATGAAATGAAAGAATAATGTGACATTTTATATATTTTCTGACAAATTCGACTCGGATATGAATGAAATAGTCGTTATTAATATTTAAAAAAATATACTTGTTGCTACTCTAGGAATTCAGATTAGGTTTTGGGAGTAGGAGAGGTGCCTTTCCTCGATCCAAGCAACTGCGCTCATACTTGTAGATGTCTCCAAAGCCGATCGTCGTTCCTAGAAGCAGGATTCGAATGTGCCACTACTAGTAGTTCCAAACCCAAGAAAGCACCAATAGTAGGGAGCACTACACCCGATCCACATTGACTAAGGCACTGGTCCCGATCCAGACTTATTTTCTTGGTGCGATTGACATTCATCATGCCACCACTCTTGATTTGTTTGTGCCACAAGGCCAATTCCAAAATCGAAATGGATTCCAGTTTTGTGTACACCTCGAACATGTCAGATGCCTTGTTCCACAAAAAGGATCTGGTTTCTTTGGTGTTTCTGACATTCATTACGGCATTCACTCTGCGCTCCATGCCCAACCTCCTGCTGGATCTAGGATCAGGAGTACTATCCCAGGGATGCTGCTGATTCTTCAGGAAAGATGGATCCAGCATCCATCGCCGGGCGGTCATTTCGAGCAATGCTGCGGTCTTGGGCGTCCAGTTGGTAATCAAGTAGTCCATGGCTTGCTTGTCATTTGCGTCTTTTTGTCTTAGAACTTGTTGCCAGGAGGGGTGGCACTTGTTATTACTCTTGTCTTCTTCTTCTTTCAACAACAATAGGATCTCAAACAGATCTTGGCGGGGCTCGACGGAGGAACAAAGGATATGAAATGGAGTCATCTTCATGGTGCAAATATTATCACCAGTGTTTTTGTTGTTAGGCGCTGGATCTTGGTGTTGGTTTTGGACTGCACGACGAAATTCCTCCACTGTAGTAGTGGAGGAATGATAACATAGCTTGTGAATAGGGTGCAACCGAAAACGGTTACTCAAGCCTGCGGCAATGCGGCAACCCAAAGAACTTTCGACAGTACTATCTGTTTCATCGTCAAGATCCTCCAGGAACTCAGCCTCGTCCTTGCCAAAGCTTTCCTCGAGCAGTTTGCATCCTTCAAAGGAAGTTTCATCCGACGAATAGTTCGCTGGAAGTGTCAGATTCATAAGCCTTTGACAATTCGAAAAGGCCCGCTCTTGAATGACCAAGGATTCCACAGCAGCTGGAATCTCCACCGTCACCAGTGAGCAGCAATCCCGAAACGCCAAGTGACCAATGCACTCCAGAGTCCCAGGTAGACTTATGGCTTGCAAGGACCGGCAGGATTCAAAAGTACAAGGTGCTATCATTTTCATACAAGGTTTTGATAGATTTGCTTCCACCAGGGAAGAGCAATCCGCAAAGACATGCTTGCCCATCATCTTGACAGTGGATGGGATCTTAATTCGTTGCAAGGAGGAACAATCCACAAAGGCTTCCTCTTCAATCACTGTCAGATCTTTTCCTTCCGATGACGATAATGACGCATGCTCATTATTGGATGGTGATGGTGAGACAAAGTCAACATTCTCCAAGCAGGTGGCCATTTCAAAGGCTCTGGTAGAGATGGCTTGAGTATTCGCAGTATAAATTGTGATTTGTTGCAAACCACACTTGCGAAAAGCATCTTTTCCGATGACCTTTACTCCTTTCAGAATCAATTCTTTGACTCTGCGATGCAATCGATTGCCAAAAGCGTCCGGCAACTCGGTGACACTTTGGTCCACCACTACGGTTTGTACCATGGAGGGAACAGTCTCGTCTTTTGCACCTCGAAAGTGATAAACATTCCGATCGCTGTCGTCTTGCATGCTTCTTTGTTGTTGTTTTTGTTGTTGTTGTTGTTGTTGTTGCTTTTGTTGTCAAAAGACAAAAGCAGTTGTCTCTGAAGATCGTTACTGTTGCAAAACGCACATATTATAACGCGCCCGCATATTCAAAAGATATCGGACGATGATGATTTGAAGTCAGATGAGTCATTCAACATCATGACGTCCATCAAAGCATACTATATCTACTCATTCAGTATGAATATCGTCTATTCAATCGTACCGGTATCATATCTATCGCATGCCTGTCACTGAAGAAGAATATAGCCAACTGGCGCCTACCGCCTGGTTTCTTCCGTGAGGGATTCTTTCTCTGGTGGGTTGTGGTGTGAAGCTGGTCTTCTGGATTGCGCGCGAAGCGTGCGGTTCCAGAAGACCACGCAAAGAAAGAAATAAACGTATTTCTTGATGTACCTGTACTCGCACACAAGTTCGATAACTTGGTGTTGCGGAGCAGCAATGACGTTGAGACGGTCGTTCGACCGTCGTCAGTATGATGAAAGGAATCCAATGATTCATTCGTTCGTCTACCGGTACGTTAGAAGACCGAACTCCCGACTGTTTACCAGAGTAGGAGGCACTCGTCTGTTGCCGTCTATACCTACAGATTCTGATTCTGATTCTGATTCTGAATCAATTGCCATAACTGCTACTCTCAACTACTAATGAATGTTGCAGGGCTACCAATTCCATCCTTTGAGGGCACAGCCGCATTAGGTGTTTCTCGAACGAATACTAATAGTACAATCTCCTATGATGATGATTATGACTCGGACGACGAAGATGACGCCTGCTCCATCATGACACAACCAAGATCACCGTCACCCACTCGAGAATTCGATTATAACAATTGGAGTATTAGTACTAGTGCTAGTAGTAGTAATGTTGCAGGAAAGAAGGCAAGAAGATTGCCAACGAACTCTGAAAAAGAAGCTGCTGTCAATAAACGAAAGCGTACTGCATCCAGCAAGGAATCATCGTCATCAGCATCATCAGCATCAGCATCATTGGGCGACCATAACGACGAGGAAAATCCTGCCAATATGGCTTCTATCCCTTCCGGAAAAAGAGAAAGGAAACGGCGTGCTACTGGTGGTAGAAGAGCCAAAGCCAGAAGTTCTTCTTCGCCGCCGACGTGTGACGGTGATGATTCCCAGTCATCACCGTCGTTATTTCAGTACAATGGGGAAATGAAGACCTTGGACGAGATTTTGGAGGTCAAGGAATGGTTTGTGGAAAAGCTTGTGAAACGAAAGAAACCAAGAGGACAAAGTGCGTATTACCTTTGTAAATGGAAAGACACTTGGGAGACGGAAGAAATGTATTTTGCGCTCAAGCAAAAAGGCTTTGGAGTCAAGGTCCTCGAAACGAGAAAGGCGCAGGATGGCGAAACTGTATTATACAAATGCCAATGGAAACCTCTCTGGGAGCCGGAAGACTATTGCACCAGAGGTGCTATACAAGCATTTGAAGAAGAACGAGCAACGAGGAAAGCGAAACGACGCCGACGTCATTAAGAGGGTAGTAGGCAGTGGTGACACCATTTCGCACATTAATATATTTACTTTTACTGTTTTCATAAAATCACTGGGACATTTTGGACCTTTTTCACGATGCGCGACGCAACTTCATGCATGAGGAGAATTTATGTTGATAGCTACATGAACTTAACGACTAAATATTGCTTCCTAGCAGTGGAATCAGCGCAATCAACAACTCTTGTGTACTGTACAGTAGGGGGATATATATTTTCAATGCCAAGTGCGGGTATGCTGATAAATTTAGACTACTCGTATACCGGTACGAAAACTTTGAGGTGTTCTTCTCGTCTTATTTCGCACCTTTGGAGGCATGGGGAAGGGGGCATTTGCATTCGTTGGAGAAGAAAAAAAGGCTGACTATTTGAATCATCATCTTTTGTTTGAATGAACACAACATTTTAAAAATCCATATTGCAGTCGTCCAAAGAAAAGTTCATTACAAACCTATGATGCCGGATAAGCGCAATATGGATGTTTCTGAGAAAGACGACAACACTACTACAGCTGTCAGCCCGGAAAGCATCTTGTACGCACGAGCTAGAAACAGGCTGCTCGATGCAGTCGCCAAACGATTGGTGGAAACAGTTGAGCCGAAGACTGATCCTTTGGTAGAACAAGTCCGAGATCAATTGCCCAAGGAAGCAGAAGACGTCCGAAAATTGCCCTTTTACAATTCCACGTTGCAATCACTTCAATACCAACGAGATCAGTACTTCATGGGAACCAAATATGCCGCAGACAAACAAGCAGCACAACAAGAACAACGCCAGCAGCAACTGCAGCGAAGATCCGAATCGTACGATGACGATGGGGAAAACAGTCTTCCCTTTCGCAGGAACAAACCCCCACCAAACCCTCTGAAAGCTCACTACGATCCCACATCACTAGCCAGCCAACAGACCATTCCACTGGGTGCTTCCTTTTTACCATCTCCCTTGGTTCACAATGCTCTCTTGCCCATTGTGGTGGGTTTGCCCAATGGTGCTTTGAGGGAGCCTATTTTGAATGCCACTGTGAATTCCATTCCCATGGCGCAACCTGCTTTGAACGATGTGGTGAAGAATACCATGATACAATTCTTATCGAATCCTCATTGGAAAGAAGTTGTGCAGAATCAAACCAACAAGACACTTATCGGGAGTAATCGTGGCTAGAGTATCATTTTATCAATCAATGAATCTTATGGGATTGCCAAATTTTAATATGCTCGAATGGTTGATTGATTGATCCCAGAATGGAAACCACACATGGTCTGGATGGACGGCAGTCGCTACAGTAATCGCTGCAACCACGTGTTGAAAGCGATGAAGCATTGGTTCAACTACATGCTAAACCCAGCAGCCAGCTTGAACACCAACTGATTTGTCTCCTAAAGCGTTGTTGCCTGGCGGTGCAAAACCATTGCAATACTTGTGAGAATATGCTATAGAGGTCCTTGTGCATACGGTACTTGCAGAACTTACGCAAATCACAGACTTCGAAAGCTCCACTCGCTTTCAACTGAGGGACATTCCCGGTCAGTTGATTAGAGCCTAGCGCCAAGAAGAAAAGCAACATCGATTGTGAGATATCAAACAAAACATCAAGGCAGCCATTGTTCGAATTGACTTACTCAGCCTCAAGTCTGTCAATGCTGTCAAGTTGATAATCTCAGACGGAATTTTACCAGTGAGAGGACCGTCCATAGCTGTGACGCACGAAAAGAAGCATGAGACATTTCCAAAAAGCTCAATCCCAAGTATTTCTTCTCACTAACCATACAACCACAGCAGTTTAAGCGCTGACAAATTTCCGATCTCTGAGGGAAGCGACCCAATGAAATTGTTTCTTTCTGTAAGGCAGAGTTTTTCGCATGAGCCAAAAGCTGTTGTCTCAAAAACCAACGATACCATTCTCCTCTGACCTCTTACCAAAGTTGATCATTTCTACAGCTGCCAAATTACCAATCTCGGATGGAATTGTGGAACCAAGATGAGTATGGCCTTCAGTGAGCAAGCAGAATTCAAAGAAAAGGCATGAGATGATGATGTTCAACACCCGTGGGGCTACGTCGAATCCATATACCAGTACGGCTTACCCAGGTTGAAGTACGCGAGATCCGTCAAACGACCAACCTCTGTTGCCAAACTTCCACTCAAACTATTGCCGTAAAAAATTAAAGACTGCAGTCCTGTCAAACGATAAAGCTCTATTGGCAATGGGCCACTAAGAGCAGGGTTCGTGCCATACGGTACGGCTATATCCAAATGAGTAATCCCAGTCAATAGACCAATCTCTGATGGTACAGTGCCGCTCAAATTATTGATGGCTACGATTCCAACCAAGACAACAGCAGCGTAAGGCGAGGCAAATAGCCGAAACGAGTATTTTACCACAACAACACAATAATCACTCGTACCTAGGATCAACATTCTAAGTTCCTTCATACCAGCAATCTCTGTTGGAATGTTCCCAGTCAAGTTATCATCGTCTACGGCCAGATCGATGGAGAAAGAAATGTGAGATTTGATGCTCTGTTGGGATACAAGCAAAAACGTTTCCAATTGATCTCACAGAAATTCACCAACTCTAACGCTGTCAAGAGACCGATCTCTGTTGGTATTGAGCCTCCAAGATTTGGGTTTTCTCTGACGGTCAAAAATCTGAGCTTAGTACAAAGCCCAATCTCTGTTGGGATAGTGCCAACCAACGAATTAGTCGCCAGAACCAAATTTGTGAGTGTTGACAATTCTCCAATCCTCGAGGAAATGGTACCATCCAAACCTTTATTTTCAAGAGTTATTGATACGACGTTTCCTGAAGAATCACAACCAACACCACTCCATAAACACTCATCCCCGGTCCCTTCCCAACCATTCGAAGAGGATGCAAATTGTGTATTCAAACCGTCGTACATATCCATCAATATTGGGCGAACGTCAAAAGAAGTTGGACTACTGGTGGGGCCGGAAGTTGGGCTTTGAGTTGGGGCCTTTGTGGGAGCCTTTGATGGACTACTTGTTGGGCCGGAAGTTGGGCTTGCCGTTGGACTCCTGGTCGGGGTGGAAGTTGGGTTTGCAGTTGGACGCTTTGTGGGGACCTTTGATGGAGCCACCGATGGAGCCGCCGATGGGGCCGACGATGGAGCAGCCGATGGACCCTTTGTAGGTGCTTGTGTTGGTGGTGGCGTTGGGCCGACCACTGGAGCCAACGTAGGGACAACGACTGGTGCCTTCGTTGGGCTTGCGGTTGGGTTCTCGGTTGACAAAATTGGAGCCGCGACCGGAGCCTTTGTTGGTGCTTTGGTCGGGGACTTTGTTGGCTCAAGAGTAGTGGGACCAACAACTGGGGCAAATGATGGTTTGGGTGATGGTACATCGGTAGGCTGGGCGGTAGGCTGAACAGTAGATGGAGTAAAGCTCGGGCTGATGCTTGGTTCGTCTGTTGGCGAGGTGGGAGCAGCTCGAACGACCACAAGATTGGACAATAGAGTTCCTAGGCCCAAAACGTTGTCAGGCGAAGCACGAAGAGTGGTAATCAAATAAGCTTCAACAAAAGTGAGCTTCGTATCTTCGTCGCGAAGTGAAAGATCCATCAAGACGCTCACGCGATGACAGAGCGCGGCAGCAGACTCGTCCTCGCAGCCCCCTTCCGTTACAATGGCGTCTCTAATTTTGCCGTTTGCAATAGCAAAGTCTGGCAACAATTGCAGTTGTCTGTGTTGCTTGCTCTTCGTTTCACGAAGCCAACGACGAGTCGAGCAACCGGCCACGACGGGAAGAAAAATCGACTGAAGCTGTTCCTTGAGAGGTCCTACCCAATCTTCCTCTGCCATTTGAGAGTTCAAGGTTGCATCAAACTCAATGACAAACTCTCTGGAGGTCAAAGTGGTTTGGTCGGACAATGTCGAGCCAGATGCAATGGCCTCGCAATCTTCTTTACTTGGTGGCGTGTAGATTTGCAACTCGGTGGGACTGTTGGAAGGCGAAGTACTGGGTAATTGTATAGCAGTAGTAGTGCCACCTGCCGTAGTTGGAGGGGTCGTCGGCTCTACATCAAGTTGTAGAGCTTTCGTGGGAGACTTCTTCTTCGGATTCCCCAGGATGTATCCAGCGACTCCTCCACCGATTGTAAGAAGGACTAGAAGGATACCAACAATACATTTCCGACGCTTTTTGGGATGCTGCCCATGAGGTTCATTCGTTCCGTCGATATCAGTGTCGTCTTCTGTGTCAGGATCCGAACCATGATTTGGTTGCGCCATGTTTTGCATTTGTTGCTTGAGCGCTTCGATTTGAGCCTGTTGTTCCTTGAGCTGTTCATTCTCGAGATCTTCGATAGCCATGGCCTTCAACTCGACAGCACCATCAACTGCCTGCTCATCTCCCACAGCGTCTCGCTCGACTTCATCTACCACGCCGTCACTACCAACACCGTTTCCACTAGACTTAGTAGCGCTATTCTTGGCCCGTACTTTGGCGTCTCGGTCGCGATTGGCTCGAATTTTTCGTCTAGCTGACCTGCTTTCGTCTCCGTTGGAACTAGTGTGAGCACCTGGGTTGGAAGTGTGAGACCTAGCGCTTCGAGCTCGGTCCTTGGCAAGACGATCCTCACCTGATCGATTGGTCTTAGGAGGACGATCAGCTCGATTCTTTCGTCTAGCTAGACTGCTTTCATCAGCGTTGGACGCAGTATGAGCGCCTGGCTTGGCAGCGTCTGAGCCAGCGGCCCGGGCTTGGCGCTTGGCAAGACGATCCTCCTCTGATCGAAGGCTCCGATGAGAACCGTGACGAGAGGAGGAAAGACCAGCACGGCGATTGTCGTCTGATCGATTGGCCCTAGGAGAACGCTGACGAGAACGCTGTCGATGAGGGGAAAGAGAATCCCTGTCTCGAGCAGCGCGTGCACCTGGTTTGGCTTTGGCAGGTCTTGATCGTCGAGCTCTGTCCTTGGCACGAAGGTCCTCGCTTGACCGAATGCCCCGACGGAGACCATGCTTAGAGGGGGAACGAGAATGTCCGCTGGTATGCAAGGATCTTGACGAAGAGCTTTTGGTTGTAGGTCGAGTGCGCCGACGGGAACCACGGCCAGAGGAGGACCGAGAATGTCCGCTGATTCGCAAGGATCTTGACGAGCTTCCAGTTGAAGTCCCACGACTTCGTTTGGCCTCGCGTTTGATACGATGCTCTTCTTTGTTGTTTTCCTTCTCTTCGGACATCGTGATGTTGGGGAGTATTTGTGTAGTACTGCTGGGCACAAAATTTTGTGAGGAGAAAAGTGTGCTGGAAGACAGGTGAGAAGAATTTTTACGGAAGTTTGGGTCTTTATACAAAATTCGCCTTTTATATATTTTAAAATATATATTGAATGACAAAAGCACATCACTTCCAGAGGTCACAAAATGCCATTGTCAGCCCCCGTTGGATCCGGAGTGTTTTGAGGTCAGGCGTGGTGGTATTTTATAAAATATTATGTATGTGCTTTCAACTTCGTCTTCATTGTTTTCGATTGTGATCGCGATGTGCCTTCGTCTTCATGTGCCTGAAAATCAACACCACTACAGTACTGCTGTTGTTCATGCTCGGAGCTTCGTCACTTACAGTATAGTGGTCCCATTTTGATAGTGGTCATATTTCATGTTTTAATAAAGCAGGTTCGCCAGAACTTGACCGTCCTCGTACAAAAGAAGGCTACCGTGCTATTGCACACGCGTGCAATGGTTCGTGTCCGTAAGTGAACGGGATCGCGGCCTTCGCGGAAGCCTGTCGATGAAACGACGATAACAACACTCTTTTTTTAAGAATACGATTTGATCTACATTACTATCTTTAACATCTACTACTTTGTAAGTCAACACTCTCGTAATAATGTAGTTGCAACGTGCAGTTGTACGCAGGAGACTCATTGATGCGGAAGGAAACCCAATGGGCCTAGCAAACAACAACCAGTTGCTCGACACGAGGCAATACAAAGTCGAATACGAAGATGGAAGCACCGAAGTGCTCGCTGCGAACTTGCTAGCAGAGAACTTATTAGCACAAGTGGACGAACATGGACACAGACACTTGCTAATGGAGGAGATCACGGAACATTGTTCTGATGAGAAGGCAGCAAAGATGAAAGATGGTTTCTATCCCGCCCCTCGCAAGTGGAACGCAACGAAGACGACACACGACAGCAGGATGGGACTTCTACGTTACTTGGAAAGATGGTTCCTCAAATTGGATACCTTTGAAAGATATGAATGAGTCGTTCCCGATTGAAGTGGCCGATTACGCGATAAGCAAGGGCATCCAAGACGAACCCGCTTTTGCATGGTGGATCCCACACGTTGTTCGAAAGCGAAAGCGATTCCTTGGCAAAGTAAAATCGAAGTACTGGGAACGTACGCACAAGTACAAAATACGTATCCCAAAATCGATCAAAGAAGCCATCGAAATCGACAAAGCAAATGGGGACACACTATGGCAAGACTCAATTCAAATGGAGATGAAAAACAATCGAGTCGCTTTTGAAGAATTCGATGGAGACGTAGAGAAGCTGATGGGATACAAAAAGATCATGGGACACCTAGTATTTGATGTGAAACTAGGGGAAAACTTCCGAAGGAAAGCGAGGTACTGCGCTGATGGACACAAGACTGAAGCACCCGCAGCATTGACCTACAGTACGGTAGTGTCCCGTGATTCAGTTTGGATACTACTAATGATAGCAGCGCTAAACGGATTAGACTTGCAATGCGCGGATATTCAAAACGCATTCCTCACTGCACCAGCGATCGAAAAGTGCTACCTGGTAGCAGGACCCAAGTTTGGTGAAGAAGGCAAAGTATTTATCGTAAGAAGAGCATTATATGGCTTAAAAAGTTCATCCGCAGTATTCAGATCACACCTGGCGGAGACTTTGGAGGATTTGGGCTTCAGCTCATCAACTGCCAACCCAGACGTTTGGATGCGAGCGGCAGTGAAACCTGACGGCGAGGAATACTACAAATACATCCTTTGCTACGTCAACGACATCCTATGTATGTCGCTGAAAGCCAAAGAAGTGATGGAAGGAATTGGAAGGATGTTCAAGTTCAAGAAAGGGAAGATTGAACCTCCAGAAAGCTACCTGGGAGCTAGGTTACGAAAGAAGACTTTGGATGGACACGACATGTGGACGATGTCAAGTTATGACTACGTCGTGGCAGTCAATAACGTCAAGGAAACATTAAAGGACAGCCCAAAATGGAAAATGCCCAAGAATGCACCAACGCCGATGACTAGTGCCTATGAACCGGAGATGGATGGATCAAGCGAATTAGGACAAGAAGACCATACCTACTTCCAAGAGTTGATTGGGATATTACGATGGGCGACAGAGATTGGACGAGTCGATATCTTACTGGAAGTATCACTCCTGAGCCAGTATCAAGCAGCTCCAAGGGAAGGACACATGGAACGATTACATTTATATGCGTACACGTGTACACGTGTATGTGTATCGCAGTGAAGGGATATTCTAACGTAGACGGAAGAAAGCGGTCGAACCAATGGACTCAATAGTGACTCCATGAACGACGGTAGGGCGACCGTCATCTCAGTATTGCACCAGCAACCTAAGTCCGATCTACACATATCGAACTTGTGTGCAAGTATACTGACAAAAAAATAGAGTTATTTCTTTCTTTCCCATCCCACCACACCCTGTTGGGCCTTGACACGATTGTTTTGTGTCAAGGCCTGGCAGACAAGCAAGTCTCGTCTTACGGGAAATCTGAGACTGGTCCTTTGAGTCGTACGCTTCGCGCGCAACTCAAAAGGACCAGCTTCACACCACAACCCACCAGAGTCACTCCAAGAAACACCAAGCAGAAGAACCCGAAAAGAAGGCGCCAGTTGGCTATCTTCGATAGTTAAAACATAATACGTGGATGTACGATACCGGTATTACCACAGTACTGTTGTAGCACGTCATTTTGAGGCTCCGCTCAATACCGTACCAATAGATTCTTCAATTCCAGGCGGTACCGTTTGGACTTTGTGTTAGTTGGACCGTAAGCATACAAATCATTATGCTTGACCTCCAAACACGGTACCTCAATTTTTTTGAATTACCTTGAAGACGGACGACTTGCACTGCAAATCCATTTTAGATGTCAGCAACAATGGGGCAGAGCAGGTGTGTTAAGACTAATTCAGTCGCTTACATTCAACTGTTAGGTAATCATCATCTTCACTGGAGTTTTGATTGGTGCTCTTTACTTCTCCAGGATTCTTGACAAAGAAATTCTTATCAAAGAACTCAAGCTACAACAGTGTCAATTAGCTACCCATAGCTTCTGAATATGTGATGCAGGAAGCAGCGTAGAAAGAAGCCTTCCCGCTTCAGAAAAGACAGACTTGAATGAGTCACTTGAAATACATGCTGAAATGGTAGTATATCTGCACTGAAGAGCCGCGCGGGAAGAGATCTCTATTCCGTACAGTCTGATGGCGATGGATGGGTGTGCTAAGCCAAGGTGACATCTCATAAACTGGTGGTGCTTTGGCCTTGACTCCAACCGATCAGCCACGACAGCACGCACAACGAAGAACGATGATCCTTCCAGTAATGAAATATCATTTATTAAGAGCTCAAGAGACAGTCTTTGTAGTGGGAATTGCGCAATGAAGAATACTACCGTAGAGGAAGGAGCTTATTTTAGTAACGGTAGATTTTTTGGAATGCTTGCATTGGAGAGGTGGAGAAGAGGGGCATTCATTCACAATTATCACGCGCGTAAAATAAATGTGCGTTGGAAAAAAGTTGGCTGTCAATTTCAAATTTAGAGTTTATTGAACATAAAATAAGCAACAGTTTCCAAGAAGAAAAGTTCTCATCATTACCCGCTGTTATGCCAGATCCACGCAATATGGATGTTTCTGAGAAAGACGACAACACTACTACAGCTGTCAGCCCGGAAAGCATCTTGTACGCACGAGCTAGAAACAGGCTGCTCGATGCAGTCGCCAAACGATTGGTGGAAACAGTTGAGCCGAAGACTGATCCTTTGGTAGAACAAGTCCGAGATCAATTGCCCAAGGAAGCAGAAGACGTCCGAAAATTGCCCTTTTACAATTCCACGTTGCAATCACTTCAATACCAACGAGATCAGTACTTCATGGGAACCAAATATGCCGCAGACAAACAAGCAGCACAACAAGAACAACGCCAGCAGCAACTGCAGCGAAGATCCGAATCGTACGATGACGATGGGGAAAACAGTCTTCCCTTTCGCAGGAACAAACCCCCACCAAACCCTCTGAAAGCTCACTACGATCCCACATCACTAGCCAGCCAACAGACCATTCCACTGGGTGCTTCCTTTTTACCATCTCCCTTGGTTCACAATGCTCTCTTGCCCATTGTGGTGGGTTTGCCCAATGGTGCTTTGAGGGAGCCTATTTTGAATGCCACTGTGAATTCCATTCCCATGGCGCAACCTGCTTTGAACGATGTGGTGAAGAATACCATGATACAATTCTTATCGAATCCTCATTGGAAAGAAGTTGTGCAGAATCAAACCAACAAGACACTTATCGGGAGTAATCGTGGCTAGAGTATCATTTTATCAATCAATGAATCTTATGGGATTGCCAAATTTTAATATGCTCGAATGGTTGATTGATTGATCCCAGAATGGAAACCACATTGATTGAAGAATATATCTACATGCGATGGCAATGGTTTGGATGGGCGAGGGTCGCTGCAGTGACAGAATGGAAAGCAAGCCACAGGACACAGCCACCGCAGCCGTCGGCCGGTATTGTTTCATTCCCAATGATGCTGATCAGTCCTCGTTTAATTTTTTTCAACTTTTGTCCAACAACCATGTCATTCTACTTTTACATGTCACCAATTGCTAAGATCTCTGGCACTGCCAAGTAACCAATTTTCTTATGGAATTATGTCGCCAAAATTGTTCTCGGCCTCAGTACAACAACGGTTCAAAGAAAGCGGCATTGATGAACAAGTGACTGGCATCATTTGAGGCGGAAGATGATGTGGCGACTATAGTGAAGAATCTCTATTGCATGATGAAAAGTTCCTTAGTTTCTAGAATTGATCATTGGCAATATGGATTGCAGAAATTGGTCTAGCAATGGCCCAATAATCATTGGATAACACCGAATGCCTCGACCTCCAAAATATTCAAGGGAAAATATTCAGGTGATGCACCCATAACAATTTGAATTGCAGCAACATCCTCAACGGGAGGAAATTCAAAAGTACTCATCACACCAGCATCTGATACTATCTCAGTGTGAATGACATTACCAAAAGTGTCTTTCAAATGAATTCTGGCGCCATACAACCAACCAATGCAGCAAGAATCCTCACGGCCCCAGACGACAACCCTGCTCACAGTTGCGGTCAACTGGAGATCCACCTGCCACCACGGGTCTACCTGAGCCTGTGTATGAGCCCCTGGGTAATTTCGATTACCGTCAATGGCTAGGCTTGCTGGCCCAGCAACAGAGCCATGTGGAACGTACATACATGCATCGCAATTTAAAGACGACGATTGCGAGGCTACCGAAGATTCAGTGATTAATGAGCTGTGAGAACTTCCACCAAGGACTTCGACTTCTGCAATGATGAGAAATGTAAGGGAAGGGTGCAAGACTCGGACCGTATCAACATCGCTGACATTATCAAACTCGAATTCCCAGAAGGTTGCAAGGAGCAGGTCGACTCCGCTGATACTTTCAAACTCGAATTCCCGGAAGTGTGCAACACCCTGAATTTCGCGAGTTGCTAGGACCTCTCCGTTATGGTCCAGCAGATCTACATTTGCGCCAACCAAGTCATCTGCACCCGCTTCACCATTTCTATTCCATATGCGTACTGTACTGACAGGGCCCGCAATTCCTTGTACTTGCCAGTATGGGTTCCATTGTGTCCAGGTGTGTGAACTTGATCCACTATAGTAGTTCCCATCGATATTGCCATCAATGGCATTTGAAGCTTCACCGGCTGGCGTACCAGGCATCAACTGCCCACTTCCATCACCTGCGCACAAGTCAGGGTTGCAATAATACTCGGATGACTGCAGGGCTGTCGCCGATGGCGTTATGACTGATGTCATCACCGTTGGAGATTGGCTAGCTCGTAGTGTCGGACTACCGGTGGGACCAGAAGTCGGGATTTCAGTTGGAGTCTTTGTAGGAGCCACTGTTGGACCATCTGTGGGGCCGGAAGTTGGACTTGCCGTTGGACTACTGGTCGGAGTGGAAGTGGGGTTTGCAGTTGGACGCTTTGTGGGGACCTTCGTGGGGACCTTTGATGGAGCCGACGATGGAACAGCCGATGGACCCTTTGTAGGTACTTGCGTTGGCGGTGGCGTTGGGCCGACCACAGGAGCCAATGTAGGAGCAACGACTGGTGCTTTTGTTGGGCTTGCGGTTGGGTTCTCGGTTGACAAAATTGGAGCCGCGACCGGAGCCTTTGTTGGTGCTTTGGTCGGGGATCGTGTTGGTTCAAGAGTAGTGGGACCAACAACTGGGGCTTTTGATGCTTGTGATGATGGTACATCGGTAGGCTGAATAGTACGCTGAACGGTAGATGGGCGAGAGCTCGGGCTAAAGCTTGGTTCATCTGTTGGTGCGGTGGGGGCAGCACGAATGACCACAAGATTGGACAATAGAGATTCCAGGCCCAAAACGTTGTCAGGCGAAGCACGAAGAGTGGTAATCAAATAAGCTTCAACAAAAGTGAGCTTCGTATCTTCGTCGCGAAGTGAAAGATCCATCAAGACGCTCACGCGATGACAGAGCGCGGCAGCAGACTCGTCCTCGCAGCCCCCTTCCGCTACAATGGCGTTTCCAATTTTGCCGTTTGCAATAGCAAAGTCTGGCAACAATTGCAGTTGTCTGTGTTGCTTGCTCTTCGTTTCACGAAGCCAGCGACGAGTCGAGCAACCTGCCACGACGGGAAGAAAAATCGACTGAAGCTGTTCCTTGAGAGGTCCTACCCAATCTTCCTCTGCCATTTGAGAGTTCAAGGTTGCATCAAACTCAATGACAAACTCTCTGGAGGTCAAAGTGGTTTGGTCGGACAATGTCGAGCCAGATGCAATGGCCTCGCAATCTTCTTTACTTGGTGGCGTGTAGATTTGCAACTCGGTGGGACTGTTGGAAGGCGAAGTACTGGGTAATTGTATAGCAGTAGTAGTGCCACCTGCCGTAGTTGGAGGGGTCGTCGGCTCTACATCAAGTTGTAGAGCTTTCGTGGGAGACTTCTTCTTCGGATTCCCCAGGATGTATCCAGCGACTCCTCCACCGATTGTAAGAAGGACTAGAAGGATACCAACAATACATTTCCGACGCTTTTTGGGATGCTGCCCATGAGGTTCATTCGTTCCGTCGATATCAGTGTCGTCTTCTGTGTCAGGATCCGAACCATGATTTGGTTGCGCCATGTTTTGCATTTGTTGCTTGAGCGCTTCGATTTGAGCCTGTTGTTCCTTGAGCTGTTCATTCTCGAGATCTTCGATAGCCATGGCCTTCAACTCGACAGCACCATCAACTGCCTGCTCATCTCCCACAGCGTCTCGCTCGACTTCATCTACCACGCCGTCACTACCAACACCGTTTCCACTAGACTTAGTAGCGCTATTCTTGGCCCGTACTTTGGCGTCTCGGTCGCGATTGGCTCGAATTTTTCGTCTAGCTGACCTGCTTTCGTCTCCGTTGGAACTAGTGTGAGCACCTGGGTTGGAAGTGTGAGACCTAGCGCTTCGAGCTCGGTCCTTGGCAAGACGATCCTCACCTGATCGATTGGTCTTAGGAGGACGATCAGCTCGATTCTTTCGTCTAGCTAGACTGCTTTCATCAGCGTTGGACGCAGTATGAGCGCCTGGCTTGGCAGCGTCTGAGCCAGCGGCCCGGGCTTGGCGCTTGGCAAGACGATCCTCCTCTGATCGAAGGCTCCGATGAGAACCGTGACGAGAGGAGGAAAGACCAGCACGGCGATTGTCGTCTGATCGATTGGCCCTAGGAGAACGCTGACGAGAACGCTGTCGATGAGGGGAAAGAGAATCCCTGTCTCGAGCAGCGCGTG
>CAKOGP040001624.1:3549-25640 GCA_933822405.4 Cylindrotheca closterium | reverse complement strand
GCTGTTGGCAACAGTCTCAGTAGCCTTGGGTCCATCAATATGAGGCAAAGAAAACCTTTGTAGGTGAAAAACTTTGTTCATATGATGTAATGGCAACAAGGTATGCCATATGTGTAGTTGGTACAATTTCGTCTTGTACTGTTTAGTTATATGCCAAGGCAAGCCATCAAGGAGTGGCTCATTGCCTTCAAGCAATGGTTGCAGACCAGTTGTCTGCTCCCCATGAATCTGAGCAACAATACGGTCAGAATCCATTTGGTCTTCAGTTGAAGTGGTCAATTGCTTCATGTAGAAAGCGTTGGTAGATAGACAAGTTGCTATGTGGATATATTTTACCATTTCATTCTTAGCTAGTAGTCTTCGTTCAAATTGCTTCCGTCCAATTGACAAAGTTCTCCACTCATCAATGTATGTCCAATGGAGGAAGTCTCTCACTGTCAATGTACAGTGACAAAGATCTATACCATTGCTTGTAGTTGTAGTGAGTCCATATGTGATTGCATCGTCACTTGAGCTCATTGTAGTTGTGCCATCAAAGTGAAGACTTTGGTTAGCTCTGCTACAAGCACATTGGTGGTATAGGCCTGGAGACCGCTCAATGATACTATCATTGTAGCTTGGCGATTCGGTGCCATGGTGTGGGCTGCATCTATGCTTCCCAGCAAGTAGTAAGCTGCAGATTTGCCCGGCCCTGGTTTGGTGACTAGCACTAGATGTAGATACAAAGTTGGATGGCACCAATACTGTAATATCTATAGTAGTTATCGTAGCTAGTTGAGTTGAGTCTTCCAAGTAGTGTTCCAAGTTCTTTTGGATGACTAGCTTGGGCAACCATGCAAAGTAGCTGCGAAGGCGCTCCCAATCGCGTTCACGAGACTTCACAGCCGAGCTTGGGTTCTTCAGTTCAACCTCAGTTGGTTGTAACCCATGCTCAAAACTGTTGCAAGGTGGTGGACCATTTCTCCCATCAGGCTTTCGAGTATCATCATCAAAGCGCGCCTCTTGGGCTGAGGATTGCTGGTGAGATTGATACAACACCAGCTCAAAGCGCGCCTCTTGAGTTGAGGGTTGCTTGTGAGACTGATAGATCTCAAGCTCTGGCGGTGCAACTTGAGTTGCACTGGTGCGATCCAGGTTGATAGGATCTTCCATGCTACGTTCAAGTCTAGCTAGTTCAGAAGTTGGTGGAGGATGGACATCATGGAGTCCATCTATTGGATTCGCATAGGCAAAGGATTGAAAGAAGTTGATTGCACTATCTAAAGCAGAATGTCCGTTCATAGTAGTAAAGGGTAAGGCTCTATTACAATTATGACTGTCTACTTGGTTGAAGGCCGGCTTAGCTTCTCCAGTTCCAATAGCCGTTGAGTCCAATCCGTTTCGGTCATGATCAGTACAATGCTTAGGAATGAGCGTGGCATTTGGAATGTTAGCGGTGCTCAATCCACGATTGATCAGATCAAAGTCGAGTGGCTCAAGGAAGTCAAGAGTACAGTCTAGAGTGTCTTCAAGGATGTCAAGAGCACAAACTAAAATAGATTCGTTAGTGACTATCTCATCTATTGTTTGGTCGGACTCTCTATCTGACTTGTTTCCACCATGTACAGGAGAAAGAGCACTAGTAGCATCATCTCTCCCCATGCTCGTTTCCGGCAACTGTTGGAGCAAGTCGTCTTCCAGTACAAAGTCAGTAAGGAAAGCAACAGTACCCTCTAGTGTAGAGTTCTTTATAGTAGCTATGGTTTGACTACTACTCTCGTGGACAGTCAGAGTATCATCGAAATGTACTCTTGGCGGTGGACAACGATCTGACTCCCCATGAGGTGTCGTCCAAGCCTTATGGCGTGGGTTGCGCTTCAGAGTAGGCTTGTCCGAATCAAGTATGAGGTCCTTGAAAGAATTGGCCTCCAAAGTAGCTGACTCAATATCGTAGTTGACTGGTTGTCCTGGGTCAAACAGTACTGAAGGACGCTTACAAGCCTCATAGACCTCAAAACACTCAGGGATGGGTGAATCTTCTAGTGATGCATCAAAGCCAAATAGATCAGCCATGTTACAGTCAAACCAGGTAAGGTCTTCAGATGCTCGATGGCGCTGCTCGTACAGTCCATCAGTTGGAAGAACACAATTGAAATTCTGAAAATAATCAATAGTTCCATCTAGTTTAGGTTCCTTGAAAGAAGTAAGAGCTTTATTATTCTTAAGGACTCCTACAAGATCAAACGGACGTTCTTCATCTTCAGAATTGTAGTTGGGAGGTGTTGCCAAGCGTTGTTGACCACCAGCTTTGGTAAACTTGTCGTCCACGACAATCTTGAAGTGTTCCATTTGTCCACTGGACAGAATGGTTTGACCCTTTCCAATGTAGGCTCGTTGGTGCATGATGGCAATGGTAGGTCCACGTTGGGTGTGGATTAATCCAGACGAAGTGACTATAGGAATATCAGCCACTTGGTGGTTGTCAATGCCTTGTACGTCAACAGTACAATTGGATTTGTGGATGATGCGGGCATCATCTCCAGCAATGCCGCCATTGGCACCTCTATCAATCAAAGCTAGGTGTTTACGAGCGTTGACTTTCTGGATAGAACAGATAATAGTATGGTTATTAACTGATCTATATTTTACTCCATCAAATGTAAGCTCGTGTTGCTTGGCTTCTTGTGGGGGTGTAGGCAGAGGATGCTTGGTAGCCGGTACGATAGCCAGCTTATCAGACATCACACACTGTTGCTCCCCGTTCTCCAAATCCATTGGGTACTCCTCAGTCTCATCTTGTTCAGGAAGAAGAGCATCAGAATCACTCCCCATGCTCGCTTCCGTCAACTGAAGGAGCAAGCCGTGGCGAGTGCTGTTGGCAGAGACACTACGGCCAAGATTGCCAATGTTTGGGTCCAATAAAGTTTGGTCCCAGTCAAGGTTGGAGACGAGTGTGGCATTACCAATGCCATCCATAGCAGTGTCAAAATCATCTAGTTGTTTGGGAGTCTCATCTTCAGAGGCTTCATTCAGAGTTAGAATAGTTTGACTACACCTTAGGATGCCTACTCTATCAGATTGACTCTCACATTCTTTAAGAACTTGTTCATTCATGTCGTCAATGTGTGGGTCCAATAAGGTTTGGTCCCACTCAAGACTGGACAAGTTCGCAAGATCACCATTATGTGGGTCCAATAAGGTTTGGTCCCATTCAAGACTAAAATAGTTTGAGTTGCGATCGATTTTAGAATGGAAGATTTGTTTGCCTAGCTTGTCAATGTTGGGATCCAATAGAGTTTGGTCCCATTCAAGCTTGGAGTCGAATGTGACATGATGGGTGATGTCAAGTTTGTCCAGTGTCAGTCTACTCATGGTGCTTGGTGTGCTAATAAGTTGATCAGCACGACCACCAGTGAGTATATTGATACCATCAGAGGTGCAAATACTAGGTTGTAGAGCGGAAGAATCATTAGTAGTAGGACTAGTAGTGTCACTATATTGATTACTTTTTACGTCTACTGTAGATTGGCGGTCTGATTCGTCGCTCATTGGCCGTTGTAACTCCCCATGTTTGGGTGCAAATTCGTTGCGTACGGTGGCTAGGTGACTGTCTGAACTTGTCTCCTTCTGTGTTGGAAGGAGAGTAGCGGACGACGAGTCAACAGGTTGGCAATGAGCAGGTTTGGGAACAAGAGGTTGTGGTAAAAGGGACTTATTAAAAACTATAAAGTCACCACTACATTGATAATTGAAGAACGCTTGTACGTCAATGTTCATGCAATTGATCGGGGTGATCGGATTGCCATGGACGTTTTGACGAAGGTAAGCATACCCAAGTAAAGCCCGAAGAGTGCCACGATGGGGCCGCTCAAGCTGAGTAAGCTGAGTTTGGCCAGTATCCACCCCATATTGGTCAATGATGGGTGCATCATACTTCAATGCAAGGAGCTCATTCTCGTTGTAGGAGAGGAGGTGCATGAAGTGCAAGCATCCATCGCGACGAAGAGCACGCATGAGTGGGCTGTCTAGGGGCTCTCGAAAGAGGGTTGTGACAGCAAACTCAAGGCTTGCAAGGGTACGACCAGGTGGCGCGGTAGCATTGGCGGGCGTACCGGCAGTATTGCCAACAGTTGAAGTAGCAGGGCTGACAGGTTGGTTGGCAGCACCGGCAGGAGGAGCGGGTGTAGAGTTCATACCGCTCCGAGTAGTTGGCATTTCTGGTTTGTTGTTGTGGGGTGGAAAAGTAGGGGAAGAGTCCTCTCACGAGAGCGAAGACTCTAGGGACGATGCCTGTCCCAAAACTTCTTAGGTGCAAAGGTCGGTCGAGTAAATCCCTAACGAAAAGGGGTCGAGGAATTGACGTTCCGTACTAGTGGATACCCTACGGTCACACTAGTCCCAAGGATTGCCGGCAGGCTTTCCTGGTTTTCTTGAACGTCTTGCAGGTCAGAACAGAAGCGAAGGTCCCAACGAATTGGAACAAGGAGTGGTCTCTTTTCTATAGACTTTTAAACTCCCTTGACCTTCTTAAATCCGTTTACCGCCGTATTCAACAATCAGCAAAATGACCGACCGAAGTTGGTCGATTGCAGATGTGAATACGGAGACTTGTCTTCTGAGTCTGTAAGAGACTGGCTGCAGAAGACTACAAGAGGCTGGAAAAACCCCTCGACCTTTACGGGTATAGGCGTCCCGGTGCTCCAACGATCAACAAGTGCCCGGTCGAAAACTGGCTGGTTGTCAAGTGGAAAAAGGAAAAGCAGCACGCCGAAAGTCGTTGTGCACGCAACGACGATCAACTCCGGGGGTGCTGGGAAGGACTGCGGGAAGTTGTACTCACGGATGTACAAAATCCAGAACAAGTTTCAGTCGATTTAAAATAAAACCGATCTGTGTGCCGCTGTCTGTTATTAGGGACGAGAACCATCTCGTTTAATTGCAGTACAGCCGGGCAATGAACCTCACGAGCTGTCTTTGTGGTGGATTTCTCAACACCGGAAGCAAAAGACGACAAGTGGGGGAAGCACGGGTTCGGCGGATGCCCAGCGCTTAACTCCCTTTGGCTTCCAATAGGGCTGGAACACCGAAATAAAGAACCACCGAAATAAAATAGGAACCAATACCCTTTTTGTGCCGTTGGGTCTTCGCGTAGTTGTCAACAGTGATGGTTCTGGTGATCCAATTAAGTTTAGTCGACTTTGAAACGCGGCAGCTATAAAACCTTTGAGATTGATAAACCAGAGGAAAGAGGTAAACTCTGGTTGTCGACTGTAGGTGTCGGAAAGGACTGGGCCAGATCGCAAGTTTGGGTGTTGCGGTGGGCCGAAATGCCGATGAAGTGGCAAAAGTTTGTAAATGTGCTTCTGAAGGAAGCAGAGGTCGTTTTTCTGTGGGAAAAACGGCGGCAGTTAGCTGATGGTGCGTAACTGCGACTGTTAATCTGACAGAATATAATTATTCTTGGGGAACGCTCGAAGTTACACTAGAAGATAAGATAATCAATTCAAGGTAAACAAAACACGACGCGATGAGTCGATCGGGAATTGACGAACAGTTGATGCGCTTGGTGCGCAAAGTTCCAACTGTTCTCATCCGACGACACGTCATCATATCTATTTTACTATTAATTACTATAAGACCCATAAGACTGCTAACGTACGAATCGTATTGGTCCGAGTCATGAAACCCGTTCTTGATGCAATTCTGTCAACAACGGCGTCTCGCCTCCTCTCTTTGCTTCATTTGTTGTAACCAAAAGAATCTATCACGGGCCTTCCAAGACTTCCACTGATGCTTCTTTGCGTCCTTGGTTTGGACTGTCAAGAAGTCTTTCCTCCATTGAGCTGCGTAGGTGTGTTTGGCCTGCTTGTACAAGGAGCGCTCTTGCTTCAGGCAGTCCTCCAGATCACCCTCTGACTTCCTCCAAGCTTGTGGCAACTCTGTCTTCTTCATCAACCGGCGAACTTTGCGCGAACTGACACGGCAACCCTTCTTGCCTTTCAACAGAAGCTTCCACAGGCTCATACGATCCCAGAATCCCTGCATTTTTGGTGACCAGGGAACTTTACCTGGAGCTAAGGCCCGGCACTTCTCTTCCGCCTGGCGCCTCACAGTATACATTTGTCTGTGTAAACAGTTGTATTTGCGCACCAAGGGAGGGGTCATCTGGTGGCCCAGGTGAGCAATACGCTTATTCAGCTTATTCAATCTCTCCGGGATGGAGTACTTGGCATAACCTTTGTGAACCAATTGAAGATATTTGCGGACAGATCGAGAGTCTTGAAGGGACAACTTCCGTGGCTTGAAGTTGGATTTCTGAGGTTGGAAGTTGCCCAAGGAGGCGGAAAGATCAATGTCAATCCACAATCCGCGATGATCGCAATCAAAGAATTCGTCAAAGGCATAGTACCCACCCGCAAGGATTGGTACGCCCGAAGTGGTGAAGATACCATCAATCGGAATGTTCCGTTGGTTGCGCTGGTGGGTCGCTTGCGGTGGATGGTGTTTTAGGATTGCCTCCTCAAGACCGCAGGCCCGGAAGCGGTGGCGGATAGACTGGGGTGCGTTCACAGTGACATCCTCGTTTGCATCTATACCCAACACCACCTCACATCCTTCATCACGCCATTTGGTGATCTGTTTGCAAAGATCGTCCACAAAGGCTTTCCTTGGATTAACTTTTCGATTCACTGCATGAAAGTGAAGCCTGTGTTGTGCCCATACTGTAGATCCACCGAGGCCTTGCTTGTTGGGACGATACGCGGAGACCACCACCAAGTCCTTGGAGATCGGACCACAAACTAAGTCATTTACCTCAACCAAAGAGTCCTGAACATTACCCCCATGGACTTTCAACTTCCTTCCTTGGAGACGGACATAGGCCCATCGTCCTAAACCCGTGGGGTCTCTGCCAGCTTCCTTGGCCCTGTGCGCCACTTGGTTCAAAACGGTTGCAATGCACCCACCCCATTGTACCGCCGAGGTGGCAGCAGATCTGTCCTGATGCGGATTGTAAGCTACCGACAAGTAAAACCCTTTTTGCTCGGACTTCATCGTAGCTTGACGGAGTCTGTCACTCCAACCGTGACCTTCATTGATAGACGGCCAAAATGTCTTGGCCTCTGCCAACAACGCAATTCCCACTCGTTCCTCCTTCAGCCAGAAGTTGATCTGTTGTTGCTTTGAGTCATTGCCATTTTCTGGTAATCCGTTGACATTCTGGAAACAGACTCGAGTAGCCAGTGAAGAATGACGACGGTGATCATCGCCAGACCAATCCCCTGCTGGAAGAGAACGTAAATATTCGTCCAGTGAAGCGTGAGAGACTCCACTTGACGGGCCACTAATACGGGATCTTCTGCCTGCACGCCGTGACCTAGCTGCAGACGATCGTGGGCCTCTCATGGCCCCTCCGCGGAGCGGGGAGCTCCGCGGGAGGACCGAGAGGATTTACTGGCGCCATCACTGTGCGCCTTCCCAGGAGGAGGAGAGAAGAATGGAGACCCTCCACCTCGTGGAGTAGACGCAGTAAGAGAGGAGGTTTGGCTCTCATCTTGAGATGCGGCAGTGGTGTTATCCCCTTCCATGTGAGACGTGTCTAGTACTTGGACAGCCGAGGCTGTCGAGGGTTGGGCAGAAGATGGTTCCTGAAATTGGACACCTGCACTTGTACGGGCCTTCTTGGCCGGTTGTTTAGGTTTGCCCTGCTTGATGGCCTTCTTTGGTTTTGTCACTGTGTTGGGAACAATAGAGCTCTTCCCAGTGGATGACTTGCCTAAGGTTCTGTTGCTAGATCTGACCGGTGGGTTCACTGCTTGACGGTCAGGGGACACGCGATTGTTGTGGGGTGGAGTGAGAGCAGGCGGACTCATCATGGTGGGTGGATGGCTGGCCTGACTCTGGAGGGCAGCGAGCTGTGCTTGCAGTGCCGCATTGTCCGCACGTTGTTGTGCCAAGGCGCGTTCCTGAGCCTCCAGTGCATTGTCCCGAATCTCAATCTCATTGAAAGCATCTTCCAGTTGTTGCTCGCGTTCCTGCATCTTGTCCATCATTCCCGTCACGGTCTTCCCATCATCAATATCTTTATTGTTAGCCATATCCAAATCAATCAAGAGTTGCCCATCATAAACATCCGTTGCGTCTTCCATCACATCATCCAGAAACTCCAGTGCTTCTTCCACCGCGTCTGGCGATGCGGTAGCCTCCACTGCACGGAGAGTGTTTGTGCACCATTTGAGGTTCTTACGTCGAGCCATACTGATCTCTGATTGCGGAACCCATTTACGGAGGACTTGGTCGGTTTTTGTCAGAGTTGGCTCATACAGGTGATGAGTCAGGAAAGGGACCAAGCCCCTCAAGACGTTACGAGCCAATTGTCCAAACTTCTTGCGACACACCAGGATGTAGGTGCCTTCCATCTCGCCGGGTAGAACCATCAAGAACAGCGGGCCGGACTTGTGACGCTCCTGATCATTCTTCAGCTTATGGTCAGCAACCTCAGCCATTTTCCGTTGGGCTGGGGAGAGATCGTTAAGGAACGGATTCTCATTCTCAGTGATCAACTTCTTCTTCTTCGTTGCCTTCTTTTTCACCTTTGTTGCCGCCTTCTTAGACCGAACTCCTGTGAATTGACCGCCTTTAGGGCCAGAGGATTCATTGGGATCGTCGTCAGAAGAGTCATTGTCTGAGTCATCATCTGAGTCATCAGTCTCAGTTGTTGATTGATGGACATGAGAAGCTTTGTTGGCTTGAGCTGGGGTTGCCTTGATTGACAGGAGAAGCTTAAACAAGGTGCATGAGCCAAACATAGTAGTAGTTGCGAACTTGAACATACCAGGCAGATCCATGACCGAATACAGGACCTCTGTCAGGATGTAGTAATCACGTAGTTTGCTAGTAAGGGCGAGGGTAGCATCCTTAACCGGACCATAGGCCTTCACACTGATCAAGCCCTGTTGAGCAGACTTCCAATCACTGATAAATGTAGCCGGAGCAGCAAAGGGGAAGTCTGGCTTTGCTGTGGATGGATTAAGAAGGCTTCTTAATTCTCGATCGACTCTTTTGGCATGAATCTTGTGAGTGTACCCATGAGGACTTGTTACGCCGGGGGAACGTTCGTTGAATTTAGCACGTCCTGTGCAAGGTGTAGAAACCCAGTCCATCTTGATTCCAATAGGGATAGAGAAGTCAAAGTGACGCATGATTTCTTTCGCATAGGCGTCAAAATTAACCTCCGGCGGGATAAAGGCAAAGCAACCCACTATAACAATGTCCCCATATTGAAGCGGCGACGGGTAACATCCGGCACCGCGACCCTGGGAACGGAGACCAGTGTGAAGATAGTCCTGTACCGCCTCTTCCGAGGTGTCCCTTGCAAAGCCGACCTGCATTCGGGTACGTAGTTTCTTCTCGCCAGGCTTGCTGTTGGTTGCTGCATAAGGAGAATTCCCATATTCCATATCACAGTAAAGACTCAGGGCCCGGTAGGACAAAATTTTGTTGCGTAACTCAACCGAGTTCCGAATCCACCAGTTCTGTTGTTTATAAGTGTCGTCGGAGATAGGAAGGATCTTCAACTCGTGAAAGGAGTTGTTCAAAGCTTCCTCCATGGATGTCAGCACCGCAGATAAAATTGCCTCAGCAACCGTGCCGGAGTCCGATCCCGAGAAATTTGTCGCAAATGTGGTCTCAAAAATATGACATCTGCAGGTCATCCCATCCAAGTTAACTTGAATTAATTTGTTAAGTTTCTCAGCAAGAGTGGGCGGTGGAGCGAGGCGACGTGTAGGTGGAGGTGTATGGATCAATGAAGAGCTGTCCTGAGAGACCTGAGTTGGGCTTGTCAAGCTGTCAACCGCCATGTTGTCGTCTTCTGACCTCACCAGTGCTTCTACAGATTCTGTCTGAACCACCTCACCGTTGCTCACCGCATCATCATCCTCATTATCATCATCATCCTCATCTCCGTCGTCCTCGTCATCTGAAGAAAGTGGTGGGCGTCTTGGGTTGTTTTGGACCGCCGTCACTAGTATTTCATCGTCATCATCGTCCTGATTTGGTTGTTGGTAGGCATCACCGTCAATAGTAGTGGCATCGTCGTCCTCAGCCTCGGCATTGTCAGCATTTCCCCCACTCAATCCGTCTTCATCCGCCAGTGCCTCAACATTCCTGTCATTGTCAATCTTTTGAGTATACAAGAAAAGCGACATTTGATGGTCAACAAAAATCTACGGCAACAAAATGCTAAACAAAAGGAGTTTGATTACAACGTTGGTGGCAAAGTTTTGATCAAGAATTTCAATCCAAGTAAATTGGATCCAAAGATGGAAGGTCCGTATCAATTTACTCGTGTGTTTACTAACGGAACTGTTGAAGTTTGCAGGAGTCCTCAAGTCTTTGAGAGACTGAATATATGACCACTTGTGCCGTTTTGTCAAGTCTAGCAAGCGATGAGTTTGAATTGCCTGTTGCGTCAAGAACCACCTCTCGTATGAACTGTAGATGTAAGGGTGCCTTTGTGACTACACTTTGATACGGAATGATATGATAGTACTATGATCATACAACAAGCTTTGATCATAGAGGGGAAGAGTGAAACAGCCCATAGAACAGGCCCAAGGTATTGGGACTGTAGAAGCTCCTTCAGTTGGGTACAGAACTAGACCTTAGTCAAAAGGTCCACGTAAGCACTTTGAAGTGCATCTCGATGGACATCCACAATTTTCTCTGTGATTCTTCTGTGAAGGTTGGGTTAAACACAGTTGGATGCTTAACAAAATTTAGGTCTGCTAAATAGTTGAGTGGTGAATTTTCTTGGTAATAAGTAAAGTCAATCATATTGACTTTGTGCGAAAGCGGGTGAAAATGACCACAAGGACTTGAAAAAAAATCAGAGGAATCATGATTTACAACAAACTGCGGGTATCCCTGAGTTCCGCTTTCTGTGCAGGCACACATGGAATTTTGTACAAGGAACAACTGCTCAAGTACGGTTGCCAAAAAATATCTATTTCCGGGTTTCTTCATATACTAAATTTGCACAGTGTTTCTACGTATTTTGTGCATTGATTTTGTACCAATTTGACACAATCCTGATCAGAACAAATTTGTTGTTCATCAAGAAGACAGATAATCAAAGATTACCCGGCACCGCCTCCACTCCTGGGCTTGAATTGCATGATGTCGTCTTTGTCTGGAGAGATTGTGCACGTATGCTACCATGGAAACTGTGGCAAAAGCCTGATGCTACATACGAGAAGTGAGTAGGTTTGGCACAGTAGCGAGGTACTAAGTTAGTGACTGGTTTGCACCAAGGTCGAATCATAGGATTCGAAAAGGACAATCAATAGGATTGACAGACAACCTGGACCAAATGGGGTACCGAGCTATGGTGCAAATGAGAGAGCCACCAAATTATGGGTGGGAAAGCGGAAGACAAAGGCCACAATATTTGGCTTGAATTGATAATTCAATCGCAAAAGTGAGTTCACAGAACTTGATTTGACTTCTACGAGGATTCTGTGTTGAATGCAGTACTTTGGGACTTCTTGTATTATTCCCTACTGCATCGTACACAACATAGATACCACACTTGTATAGGGTCATTCCCTTTTTGTGTGGATATAGATTGTCCCACAGACTTGCGTCCGGAATACTTGCATCAAATCCCGATCAAAGTTTGATCGTACGTGTCAAAAGCTTTGTACTTAAATAGTTTCTTTTTGGAACGTAAAAACTCATATTTTGTCGTATCCCAACAATGCGTGTTGCTTTTGTATTTTTTTTTGGAATATGTTATAATAGATAAAGAACCACTTTCCTAGGTGGAATTATGTTGTTGGACCAATTCCACATCTACAATCTTATGTTTCCCAGCAGTCAATACTTGTGTAGGACTGTGTAGGACTAGTACCAGGAAAAACTAAGAAAGGCCTTTTGTAAAATGTCAAAATCTCATAGCGCCTTCTGACAATGATTTCCACTTACGGAGGCTTGTTGTACCCTTTCTTTGATATAAAATAGTTTCCGCTATGCGTTCAGTTCTTTGGTGGCCATATTTGGTAAAGAGCATTTAGAGATTGCAATTGTGGTTGATGGAGTCAATTTTACATAGATTTTGTACGGTATCCACGTGTTTTGGTTTTGTGCAGCTGGCTCAGGTTTAACGTGACAACGTTGGTCTCCTGACTCTCATCGTAGAGAGAGCATACTAGTGCATTGATGTAGCTACTACTAGGCATGATAGACGGTGATTGATATTGCTATTGGGGTGTATTTAGGGGGGTCTGAAGCAGCTGTGAGTAGATGATAGATGATTGATCTTGGGCTTGAGATTGGCGACGACCGTTGGCCTTCGATCGCTCTAATATATCTGCTTGGGACTTGGCAGTCCAGTCAGTCATGTTACGTCCCCTCTTCTTCTATTTAGGCGACTCTGTTGTAACGTCTCATTTTGGTCTGTTTTCACCTCCCTCTTCTTGATGAATGGCTGCTGGCACCGAACAAGGTAGCCAAAGAAAAATTGCCATCTAGCCTTGAATTGCAAATTGGGCTGCACGAGTTGGATTTTGGTTCTGGCGGACATCAGACAAGCGACAGGCTTGTCGTCGTCCAAACCGATTGACAACTTTTTGGCCCATAAAGCCATCATTGCCAACCAGCCGTGCCAATATGCAACCCATCAAGTCGTCATGCAGAGGCACTGACCATAGCGATCTCCGATCCGTCTAATAGGAAATAATCATCTCTACAGGAAATAACTATTCTAAAAGACTTGTTATCTACATGGAATGGGCAAAGCAAAAGCCTTGCGCGAAAACTCAAATTTCCCAAACCTTTACTGGATGTTTGCAATCCAGAAAGGCCGGTACAAAACCCACGCACAGAACTCTCGCAGGATTCAGTCTGGGATTTTCGTGGCGCTCAGACGTTTGATAGTCCAAGCCCACAATTCCATGTTTTCAGATTCCCTGCAAAAACCGACTCATAGGAATCCCCCGAATAAAACGGACCAAACGGACATTTGTCTGTCTGTCCGATCAGACGTGTCAAACTGCTTCTATCAAGGAGTTTCCAATGAATGGTCTCCAAGAGAGCAATTTCAACAAGCAGCAGTTCCCAGGTAATTTTTGTATGACCCATCGCTGATGATTCTGAGGCGGCCCTGGATCAGGGCATCGGCCAAGGCAGCCTCATCACCACGTACCTCAATCTTGTCAGGGACCCACCCATAGTAATCTGTGCAGAGGTCGGCGGAGGCTTGCCAGGCGTTGAGGATGGAGGGGGTAAATGCAGAGGGAGGCAAGGTTGGGAGACCTGTACCAGGGCAAGTCCACCAAGACCTTGAGTGTGTTGATGGGTAGTTGCTCCGTCAGAGTGTGTTGATGGGTAGTTGCTCCGTCAATCCAATCATCAACATGTGTTTTCTCCATCCTCGTTGGCAAAAGGGTTGTAGTATTCAATGATTGCCTTGATGTTGACACTGTCTTTGGTTCCTCCAATCTTGATGGGGGCATAGTGAAGCTTTGGAAAGTCATACACCTGTTTGACCAAGTGGGGGTATTGTTTTGCAATGGCAAGGTGATATGCTTTTTCTCCTATGTTGCAGCATCCTCCTGTGTCATATATTCCTTTCAAGTTGGCTGTGTCTCCGCAGTTGAGGCCAATTGGGACGTGCATCACTGCTAGGACTTTTCTCACTGAGAAGTCCAATTATTGTGCTTGTTCCATTGCTGCAAAGCTTCCGACCGTCGTGAAAGTGAGTGGGGGGTCCGTTCTCATTTGCTTCCTCTTTTGTCCACTGTTGTTGCCCATGTGTTTGGTGATTGTTTTGGCCAAGTTTATCAACAGTGTTCTTCGTTCATCTTCCCGCGTTTCTGGATGCTCAATCTTATTGTTTCATAAATAATTTGATTAATATAACCACCGTCCTTGTAACTTGTTATCTCTCTTTTGTGTCGTCTCTGATCTCTCTTTAGTCTGTAGTCCTCTAGGCTTTTTCAAACTGGCTGATAACTCCGCGGTCTCGATCGTTGGAGTTTGGGAGGAGCAATTGTCTTGGAATCCTTGGAATTGTTGTTGGTGGAATCCTGCCAAAGCTCTTCCTCCTGGACTTGGTGGTGCAGATAGCCCTGAAACGTAGCTTCTGTTTGGCCTGACTTGTCCCACGCTGTTTGCAATTCCCACGAGTTGCTTGATGCGCCTCTCTTCTTTCTCTGCTCGATTGCGTAGACGGTGCATTCAAGACAGGTTGCTGGGGTAGTCCATAAGTACTGGTCCTGCTGCTCCTGTCTCTAGGTATTCAGCCACAACGTCCTTGATTTCTTGTGTGAAGGCTTGGAACGCTACTCCTGCCAAGTCTGATAGGTTGGTTGGCGGGGGGTTCTTGTGGTTGAACCCATTTAGAATTGTGGCAATTCTGCCAAATAAAGTTGCCATGCTGTCGTACATCATCGTGCCTCCTTTGTGTCGGATCATGTTGAGTTTTGCCAGTTGTTGGTTTAGCGTCTCCATTCCTTGTTGTAGTCCAACGTAGGTGGCTGTGAGTGCTTGTTCGAGTGCTTGAAATTAGGTCTTTGCAATCTGTTGCTTGGACCACTTTTTGTAGGCTTCGTTATCGGGCTCTCCCTCTCTGGTCACAGCTCTCATCAAGAATTCTTCTCCTAGGGCTGCCATTGCTGCGATGATTTCCTTGTGATGTGCTTGGTCCATTACCATTTGGCGAGTGATGGATACGTCCATCTGGTTCTGGACTCTTGGCACTGGAACCTATACAGCTCTGTTGGAAGATGGTGGGTGTTGGACGTATTGACATATTGAGCAATCATATTGGTCGATTATTGATCAGTGGTCTATGTGACGTGATGCGGCAGTGAGGTGAGTGTCGATCGTGTGTAATATGAAACGCAGTATGTCAGAACGCGTCATCACGTAGAAAGGTGATCAAGAATGAGAATCGTGAGAATTTATAAGATGATTTTGAACTTCAATTGAGAGTCTCACTATCAATTGAGTTCTGGCAAGAATAGTATTGTGGACGTTGAGGTCCAAGCAAGTATAGGAGATAATAAAGTAAGACCTTTGATTGAATAAGACTACTGCTTATTCCAGAGGCTGAGGCCCAGAGTCGCTGGTGCCCAAAGGCAGACCATAGCCAACATAGATTCGATCTCAGGGATTGCTCATTGAAACAGACAGGGCGTTGAGGCTCCCATTCAGGTCTGTAGAGCAAGTCCATCTGACAGTGGGAACTTTGTTGGGTCGATTCCAATGTCAGTTTGTAGGGAACACAGCCGTGGGACCAATTGGAGCTTGATTCGGAAGTATGTGGCAGCGGCTCTAAATGGTGCTGGAAGTCCTGGTCCCGGTCCTGTAGCAATTGCTTGTCCTGTGTTGTCGATGACATGGAGTCTTGCGAACTTGTACACATCACTAGTCACGTCAAACAATTTGCTGGTGGCGGCGTTGACTTGCAAGCAAACGTCTGGGCACACAGATGTGTGCGTTTCATCAAGAGATCTACCTTGTGTTCCATTGTTGTCTTTGTCTGGTTGATGGAGTTCACAGACTGTTGTAGCATCTGAAACAGTTGCCTGGTGCTTTTGGGTGTCATGGAACTTGTCCTATATTGTCCAGTACTCTCCCCTTAATGCTATAGCAAAATTCCCTTAATTGACAGTTTAATTGGGTTAAAAGGACAAGGACACCGTGTTTTTTATCACCACCCCATGTGAAGCCTATGTGATAGATGAGAACCCCTCGTCCTTTTTATGACAAGGAAATTGTCTTTTTGAGGAAAAGAACCTTCTCATTTTTGGAAAGTTCCCATTTGATTTTGTCGTAGAACCTTGGGATGCGAAGCCGTCTGACCGTGATTTCGATCATATGCATTTTTGATTTTCCACCCACCGGATTTGTCTTTTAAGGACATCAGAAAGACCTTTTGAAGTGGACCCATTTGATTTAGAGCCATCCGATGGCTTCCTCTTTGTCATTGTCCATGTCATCTCATCTAATGGCCAACACCTTAAAAGGACCAGATCCTTGTCAATTTATGACAACTACAATGACCTACAAAACAGAGTTTCCTTGCCTTCTGAAGAACAGTCAATGGTGATTAAAGGGCATACAGATTATGAATGTATTGGAAAGATCCTTTTGATTATATCACAAACATATTTGCTTTATTTGACGATTTAATGACAATCTATTGACGAGGCTAGACCTCTGCAAACATACTTTCCAATGCTTCCGGAAGGACAGCCAGCGATCCTTCAGCAATAGGTATCTGTCTCTCGTTTGCAGTAGGAGGCACTGTGCCCTTTACATAAATGTCTGCTCCACCACGCATCTTCCACAGTTTGTACTCTTCTAGGGCTGCCCCTGTGCGGGATTGCCTTCTTAACCTACCAATTGAACTCAACTTCTTGTTGTAGCTTTCAATTCCCTGTCGGCTCCAACCAGATGACTTCAGCTTCAAGCCATCGTCACTTGATATGAATTTTGCCTTGAACTCCTTGCTTATAGCAGCATGTTCCTTACCTCGGAGTCTTGCTGATTTGGGATCCTCATGCTGTTTCCTCCAACGACTCTCATAGTTCTCAAGTAGCACCAGGGCAAATGCCTCGTTACTCACGGTGAAGATGTTGCTGATGGTCTCCTCCTGCTTCCGCACATCAAATTTGGTGTTTGTGCAATTGATTGATGGCATGATCCGTTTCACTAGGTAATGGAAAGGATTGGTACTGCCCTGTCCTTGCTTGCAAAACTTTTGTGCCATCCTTTGTCAGGTAGTCTCGATATCCTTGGCCACAACTCCTGTATCCAACAGCTGCATCAGTGTTCTTTTCCAGGAGATCGACCACCAAGCTATCGGATGGGACTTTGTCAAGCTTCAGGTCATCTGGTAGTAAATGGAATTTTCAGAAAGGAGGGTCAGACACCAACAGGAGACTTCTTCCAAAGATCAAAAAATTGAAATCACTTACTTAGAAACTTTGATCTTGCAGCATTGTGACAATTCAGTCGCAATGCCGCCATCCGTTCTTTCACACTCTTGTGGTACTCTTCCGCAAATACTTCTGGGTCCACCCCTTGGTCTAACCTCACCACCTCTGACCCTACGGCCAACTTGCATACAGCCTTGTTGTGCAATTCAGATAGTGGAAACTTTGCATTAGGAAAAATGCGTTTGCCAACAAACTTGTTCAAATTCATGTGGATCATCTCCTTAGTGGCACTCCTTCTCAGTATCTCTAGCTGCTCTTCCTTCGGCAAGTACTGAGGGTCAGCGGTTGCCCTATTGGGTGCTTGAGGTGCTGGAGGCTCTGGACATGGTACAGTAGTTTCCCCTGCATCAGCTTCTTGCTCCATGGCATCAGCTCCAGCATCAGCTCCAGCGTCAGCCTCTTGTTCGTCTTGCAGTGCTTTACGTATCCCTGCACTCTTCCGAAGTTGGGAGTCAACTCCTGCTGGGTTGTACTCTTCTGTAGGTACAGAAGGGGGGGTTACCGTAGTATTGGTTGCCAGTGGTCTCTCTGGTGTGGACTGCATTTCTCTTTCTGCCTCCGCCTGTTTGCGGGCCAATGCTGCCTCTAGCAAAAAGACAACCATGTTAGAAAAGGTGGGGATGAAACACGGCATTGGAATCTGATGGACTTGCCTTTTAACCTCTGCCTCTTTTGATTCTCATTCTCATGGTCATTGGATGAAGATGAGCTACCTCTCTTCTCACCGCTGCTATGAGGCATTGTCCTTTTAAAGAGTTAGCCTTTTGCTTTTTCAATTGTGAGATGTTCATGTTCCAAACGAAGTAAGACCCCTTTCATGTTCCAGGCTACAGAAAGGCTACTAGCAGTAGAAACATGGTATGTATCTACAGAATTATCTGTGCCAGTGAAATTTAATGTAGAGTGCTGTATAAAATGTACCAAAATGTACTGCAAAAAATTATGGCGCACAAAATGGTACTTTGTTAGTTGGATTTGGCCCCTATGTTCGAGACAGTTCCATATCAAACGACTAGACGCCTTGTTTTAATGGCCAACCTTAGCCCTCAATCACAAGGAAGCCCTGTAGATCCCATAGGATCACTTCTAGCTGGCCTTAAGAATGGGATTGTAGATTGGCAAACCGAAATTGACTACTTCTATGGATACATCAAATGGTAGACATTGATTTTTAATCTTGTTAGGGTACTATATTGTGTTGAGTATTGTTCAGTCTTCGCTGAAGGCTGAATGCCTCTAAAAAAAAAAAATCAACTGCTTTTGCTGATACTGTACTAGTCTCTTCACCTTTGGAACCAAGCCATTGTCTCCAATGCTTGCATCAAGGCGGATTGTATTCTCGCTCAAGCAGAATATGCAATTCAAGAATCTGAAAGCATCATCTATGATCATACTCCTGTCACAGATTTTCCTATCGCGGCGTCGGCCGTCACGGAACCCAAAAAAGGTTTCTGCCAATATTTTCTTTTGCGAGTCTTACTTGAAACCGGTGGATTATTGCATGCCTTCAATCGTCGAATACACACGTAGTCTCTTTACATTTAAATCTAGCCTCGTGTTGGCCATTACTCATCTTTCTTGGTTCCCAAAATATTTAGTCAATTGAGGACGCCATATATTATCTGTCGAATCCAGCTGTGTTGGATTCGACAGATAATATAACTAAGCGTTTCATCATTATCATAGCAATAATATCAAATCCTAAGAATTGCGTTCGCTTTCATGCCTTGATTCACCTTGCTTCCAAATGGTTTGTTGTTGACACAAGACCAGCTGCCGTCACTTCTGACAGAACTTTCATGCTTCGGATCTTGGAAGTATTTGAGACATCAAAAATCGCGGTGCAATAAGCCCCCAATTTTGGATTCACTCTGCAATACAAAATCATAGAAATTGTAATTGGCTCAGAGGTGCTTGAACATCATTTCAATAGGTAGTTTAGACGCATTCCTTTGTTGATTGTTTCCTCCTCCACCAGCACGGAATAGAAACCGTTCTTGTTGATCATTGAAGATGTTCCATGGGTGGCTGACTTCTCAGACTGCCAGTATGTGGAGAAGTACCAAAAACCGCAGTAGCAGTCCTTGCATATCCTGGCAAATGTACAGGCCGGTGATGTTCAGTGAGGCAGGACGAGCAAAGAGCGAGGCTCTTTGCTTGTCCTGCCTTTGCCTGCGCTTGCTTTTTCACCTCCCGCTCTTCTTCAGCCAGTGTGATTGTTGTTTGTGTTTGTGTTGGTATTATTGCCATCACTTATGTTGTTGTCGCTGTTGTTGTCGATGCTGCTGGTGCTGCGGTTGTCGTCATCGTGGTTGAAAGAAATGCTGATGGATAAGTTATGAACATACGACGGTCACAATTTCTGTTGCCCGCGCCGTAACTTCACAGCAACAGCAACGACCTTTTTTCATTGCTTGTTTTTGGAAATGGGCACATGTCACTCCGATACTAATATCATATCCTGCAGTGACAATGTTGGTATGAGATTGTTACCATTATAATAGGCATTGGACACTTGACAAGGCCATATTGTCAATGTACGTCAGGTGTTGAATTGACTCAGTTCTTCATTGATGAAGACCTCTGTAATAACAATGATGGGATAAATCAAAATCTGCTGGCTGTCGGCTTTGGATTGGTACTAATTCTGCGTGTTCTACGTGATAATGACTGAACTTCTGATGAAAATCGTCCAAAAACCGAGACCTGCATTTTTCGAGAAATTTACCTTGTAGAACCAGTACAAACTCTATGCAGTCATACTAGTCAACCCCCCATAGCAAAAAATAGTATACCAGTTCTGATCCTAACCCCAGCCTTATTCAATAGATAGAGACACACTTTCACACTTTCATATGTGAAACTATTTTGTTGGGCCATTTCCTGAGACATGAATTGTTAATATGCTACTCTGTGGGCATTCGATTGCCGGTGAAATATGCGGCTGTAAATGTCAAGTACTGTGAAGCGGTGAGTCAACAACAAGTTTGAACCATGTGAGGTATCTGTATCATGAACAGAAGTTGCTCAGCAAGTCTACCAAAAGGGTAAGGACTTCTCCCGCAACATGGCGGGGTGAATTTGGGGCCCAAAAGGTCCCGCAAAAAGTTGGTCAGGGTCCCGGGGAAAAAATAGTCCTCAGACTGCGATGTTGTGCTTTCATGGAGCGACAGAAGTCTCTGCGCTCCTGACAAAGCAGCTTCAGCCACTCTTCCTTGTCCACCAATGACTTGCAAAGAACTCGTCAACGACTGGTTAGCATTGGTTGAATTTCCCTAGGCAAGTCATCGGGACCCATATCAAACTGTGAGTGAATCCCCTCATTGACAGTGCTATGACGTTCACGTAGTTGAACGTTGATATCCCAATGATGAACAGGGTTCCGGTGCTTTCACATGTAGAAACCAATTGAGATCAGCTGTTGTGAGAGGCAGGACGCCCAGAGAGAGACAGATTGATGACATCTGATCATGTCCATTCTTTTCCAGTAGAATAGAAGTCTTGTTATCCTGGTATAGGATGTTTTCTTCAACAGGATAACCTTGTGCTTCCACAAACAAATTTGTCCACAATATCTGTGTCGCAGCATCATTGACACCAATCAATTTGGCTTCTGTCAAACTTTGACTGATCAACTTCTGCTTCTTTGAGATTATTTGTAATCCTCCTTCACCCATAGTCAATACACCTCCAGTGTGACTTCTGAAATCTGAATGAACTGCAAATGATACATCAATATACTATTTGAAAGTTTGTAAATCTTTTGCACTCAGTGTCAGGTGCATTCCCTTATTTCCATTCTGATATAGAAAAAAGAAAATCAGAAACGAAACAACACGCAAACACACAGAACCAGCCAATCTGCTCCACGTAGCGCTGGTACTGATTATACAAAGAAAACTTTGAATTTATCAACAAACAAACGGCAAAACACTGATTTGATGCTCTGTTCAACAACTATGCAGGCAGATCAACATGCAACAATCAATTTCTTCAGATTTTTACTTATCTCAACTCTGACAATGCCCAACTGGCTCAGTATCTCATCTCCTCTTTTGATCTCTACACAATCGAGGATAAAGCAGCCAAAGACGTCTGGTCACTGCGAGTTCTTGCAATGCAAATTTCATTGCAGAACCCTTTCTTGTTCTTTGGCATTGATGAATTTGAGAAAAAACCAGAACAACAATCAATTCTTTGACAGGGACAAGTCGGATCCTCGCCTTCGTCTGGAAAATCCGTTTGTTGGCTTTTGGTTGATTTGTTCTGAAATGTTTGATTATCCATGGGCAACAACCTTTGACAATGACTATTATAACGAGCTGCCTTTGTCAATCATCCGTGGCATCAAACAAAAACGTTTGGCATCTTTTCAGTCCTTTTTCCGACCAGAAAGTTTGACCCATCACATTCAACATGCAATTCAGAAGATCAGTGATCCAATGAATGACAATTTGGACAATGCGGTAGGCCAGTCTCATTCGAACAAAACGACTTTAGTGGATCAAAGGAAGCGCCATTGTAATCTGACCAACAATAGATATGATGCACTGGTGGATGATGACGAATCGATGGAAAATACTGACAATGCTGAGGCTGCGGACGACGATGCCACTACTATTGATGGCAATGCCTACCAACAACCAAATCAGGACGATGATGACAATGAAATACTAGTGATGGAGGTCCAAAACAATCCAAGACGCCCACCACTTTCTTCAGATGATGAGGACGACGGAGATGATGAGGATGAGGATGATGATGATGATAATGAGGATTATGATGCGGGGAGCAACGCTGGGGTGGTTCAGTCAGAATATTTAGAAGCACTGGTGAGGTCAGAAGACGACAACATGGCGGTTGACAGCTTGACACGCAAAACTCAGGTCTCTCAGGATAGCTCTTCATTGATAAACACACCTCCACCTACACGTCGCATACTTCCACTGCCCACTCTTGCTGAGAAACTTAACAAATTCATTCAAGTTAACTTGCAGATGTCATATTTTTGAGACCACATTTGCAACAAATTACTCGGGATTGGAATCCGGCACGGTTGCTGAGGCAATTTTATCTGCTGTGGAAGCTTTGAACAACTCCTTTCAC
>CAKOGP040001613.1:0-25671 GCA_933822405.4 Cylindrotheca closterium | reverse complement strand
ATACCATCCTTGAATTTGTTTTGAGCAGCAGTATCGGTGCTTTTGTCTTGACTGCAAAATCTCGGAACCAGGCCGCGCCATATAGATCTTGCAGGACTTCAGCCTGTCTCAAGAATTGTTCCTTGAAATGCATCAAGTTTTTGGTTGTTCCTTGCTTCATAGCAAAGAACTTTTGATTCGCTTCCCAGAAATCCAAGAAATCATACTTAGCATCAGCACTCTTCTTCATGAATCGTTCAATACGTTTCAAGAGTTCGATTGGATCTTCAAGAGTAGTCGTGAAATCGGCTTCACGTAGAAGCTTGATATCCATCGCCTTCGTCACAAACTTCAGCATGATGTTTGATTTGACGGTTCTCTTGTTTGTCTCGAAGTAGGCTGATCTTCGCATGTTCTAATTGAGCTTTGCAGGATTGAGAATCTTGTTTTGAGCCAACTCTGTTTCTCTTGCAACAGCTTCAGTTTGAGTTGGAGCATTCAATCTTGGAGCAATCGCATTGAAGTCAATCGACTTTCCATCTCAAATTGATTTCACCATGTCTTTGTTAGAATAAAGCAAAATGTGCCCTATCGTGAGTGCCTTTAGCATTCAGAACAAACTCTCTGCAATCTAAATCTGTAATCCACTGTACAACACTTTCATGACGATAGTTCTCCTGTGTCTAGGAATACTTTGAGTGAAATTGTTCCTATTTGATTAATGTTTGGCTTGAATTGATGATTCAATCACAAAAGTAAGTTCAATGAATGCAGTACTTTGGGACATCTTGTATTATTCCCTACTGCATGGTACACAATACCGATATCTGACTTGTATAGGGTCATTCCCTTTTTGTGTGGATGTAGATTGTCCGACAGACTTGCGTCCGGCATACTTGTGTCAAATCCCGACATCATGATCAAAGTCCGATCGTACGTGTCGAAAACGTTGTACTTGAATAGTTTCTTTTTGGAACGTAAAAACTCATATTTTGTCATATCCCAAAAACAGTGACTGATCTTGATCTCAGATCACTTATCATTGACGAGGCTGAAGTTGGGCCGCGCGTTCAAGCACAGATGAGTGCAACTGCAACTCAGTGGTGGAGAAGGAACAACAGCATGAAGCAATCATCATTTATTAGATTGAACTACATTATGTGAGTTAACTATATACAGCTTCTTCTTTTCTCAAAGTTTTGATACCAAGACTTGGGAACTGCTCCAGCAACGGCCATAGTGTAGACTCCTTCCCACTCTTCTTTGATGGCCCTATGTTTGTCAAGCTTAATGATACCATATTCAACCTTGGTTCTAGGCTTTGAAACAGCAACGGAGGGGTCTCTTGATGATACGTTGTAGGATCCCCGCTTCTTGCCTGTTGCACCAGCTTTAATGTGAGAAAGCAAGGCTTGTTGCTGGGGGTCATTTAAGTCTGAAGACGTCTATCAAGTACAGCAGTTCTCTTTGAAGGATCCTTCATGGATTTCAAATTTGAATACTCTTGTTTGTGTTTGACATGGTAGCCCTCAAATCCTTCTTCTGAGCATATTCCATACATTCCGTGCTCACGAATAAATTCAGGAACGTGCCGCACCAAGTCATGAAGCTTTGGGAAGACATTACCGTTGGGGAAAGATCTCTCCAATGAGAATAAAGACTTGCAGCACACTTCTCGTTTTGTTGAAGCCTTTTGCTGTTCCATTTGCGTTGAGAATTCAACATCTTGGCCACCTTGTATAACGGTTTGACAACTAGCATGGCTTTGTCCATCAATTTTCCTATCTTTGCATACCTGGGCAAACTTGGATCGTAAGCGCCACAGACTGCTTTGTCGATGTTTTTCCATTGTCTAAGCATGTCAAGGCAATCACCATTTAAAGTTCCATCCCACCATGTTGTGCTTGGAAAGTGCAGCCAGTGTGTTGAATTGCAACACGAAAAGTGTATTGTGCTTTGCCCTTTGCATCAATTCTTTCCACAAGATGTTTACCAGTGATTCGAAGCTGATTTTGGGTATTGCATTCAACAATTACTGGCAATGATTCGAGTTCAGCTATCTGGTCCCTTGTAGACTGTAGTGTCTCATCTGTCATAGTAGCATATCTTCTTCCCTTTGGGCTTAGTGTATACTTGAGACTTTTGATCCTGCGGTAGATTTCAAGGCTCTCTGTTCTCAAATCCTTGTAAGCTTGATCATCATCTTTGGACGGTTTGCAATCCTTCTTTGTTTCCTCCACATTCTGCATCCACGTTGTTTCACCTTCAATGACCTCATTGTCAATTGCTGATAGCCCACCATCCAGACCATCTTTCATATGGTTGATGATTCCGGAACTAATACGCAGGCCTCCATTCTGTACCTTTGAGGGATGCATATAGAGGATTGGATCATGATGCACACTTGTACATTCAATTTTGATTGCTTTCAATTGAGCGGCTGAAAGTGGTTTCCCTTCTGCCTTCTCTACATACTTCTTGTGCAACTTCTTGGTGGAGAATCTGCCCATGCGAAGTGGGTAATCTTTTGAATCTGCCACTGCTTGCTTGGATAGCAGCCAATCTGGAGGGTTCGCGATGTAGGTGATATTTGGTTGTGTGCAGCAAATGCAACTGCAATGCTGATTCCAGCTATCTTGCATTCCACTTGCAATCCAGGCATGCTTCTTGTCGCAGCTCATAATTCCGACTGCCTAAAGAAATTTGCAATCAGTGGTCACCAACGACGGGTGTCGACGAATAAGTGGCTTTTCAAATGCACCACGGCAAAATGGTTCTGAGTCGACATGCTCCTCTCCAGCATCGTCCATCCAACCCAAATAAAGGCAATACCCGTGAATTTCTTCAACATTGTCTTTGCAAAAACAATATCAAAAACGAGCTCAAACACAATGAACTTCCGTTTGTTGCGCCAAAGCCTTGCGTTCCACAAGTCCAATCCAATGCACTTCATTCCAGAAACCGTCACTTTGTGGAGTTCTCGCAAAACGAATCTATCATCACAATCGTGAAGATTTAATTCAATTAGGGGGAGCATCTCGTTGGCTTCAGCACCTGGAAACAAATTCAAAAACACGCACTGGCTGTCGACAATTTTCCCGTCAGGGTCAGTCATGTTGACACAAAGCGGAAACAAACCGTTGTTGAGCAACAACTGAAGATATTTCCTAGGCGGAGATCCTGGCCTCAGAAACGAAATCGCCAGATTATGGTAGTTCTCTGCGCCCTTTTCAAGATATGCAATTGGTGAAACATGATCAGCACAGTTGCCTCCTTTTCGGTTTGCATACCTCTCCATTACTGCCGTCTGGCCTTCATCTTTGTCTCCGCCAACCACTACAACAAGTTTGTTTACCATTGAAGAGAACTTCTTGGAAGCAACCAGACAGAAATGTCGCTTGCAACTGGCGTGTTCCAAGGAGCTCTGGTTTCTTGCACTCCGAAGACACATGGTAGTTCTTGATACCTTTTGCATTCAACTGCATAGCTATAAGGCTGGTATCTTGGTCCACTGCAAACCGACCCTCTACCTCGGCTATACCCTTCTTTATTTGAGCCGGGAAGAACCTTCTTGGAAGCCCTTCTTTTGAATTCTTGAAGAACTGAACAATCTTGAGAATGTGGTTCACACTGCATTTGAGCCAATTTCGCAATGCTGCGATTCTTCAATTGAATAGAGCGACGCCACTCCACAAAGTAGTACGAGCGTTGCAAAACATCCTCTGATAAATATCAACAGGAGCTCTTCTTGCTCTTCAATTGCAGAGCCAACCAATTGAATAACAATAGCTTTGAGCAGACGCGCGATCTGCCTCTTTCTTTTGGGTGTCAATTCTGAGAAGGCCTTCCGTCGCCGTGGTAAGCGAACATAGTCTACTTTGTGTTGACCTTTTCCTTCCCCAACACAAATCGTTGACACGCCAGTTTCATTTACCTCCTCCGTCAACACACGGATAATCAACATTTGACTAATGCGGCGAAACTCAGGGTCCCTATCTTCCCGGTCCAAGGCAACCTGCTCTCGCATTTCTTTGAGCATGATTTTCCTTCGTTGGCAAGATTGCTGGAGGGCGGCTTCCATTTGCAATTGAGAATCAAAGACTAGTGTTGGTTCGTCCTCTTCGATGATCGCACGAGGGTTACATTTTCCTTCCTTGATCGTTTTCTCAATTAAGCAAACGGCGCTGAGGCGAGGGCCTTCTAGTGGTTTGCGTGAACATCCTGCAATGTGATTTCCGACTACTACAGCTCCGGACCGGTTCCTTGTGCCGTGCGATATCAAAGCTGGTAAGAACAGTTCTGTCTCGATGCCCCAGTTTGTAGTTTCTGGAGGCTTGTGGCTTGCGAAGACTGATGAGAAGAGAGGCTGCGCAACAAAGGTTGTCTTAAGAAATTCGCAGAAAACATCATTTGGTCTCGCGTTGTCCAGTTGCGGCCATGCTAAGCAACTGTTGCAATGCTTCAAGAAGAGCTCCTTGCTTCGTTCATCCAACGTCTTTTTCGAATACTTGTCAAAGAATTCTGGAACAGCAGACTGGCATGCTGCAGCCATTTGATCACTTGAAACATTTCTACTCCAGATTGTCGCAACAAGTTCCCACGGAACCACACTGTACTTTTTTGTTAGTCCACAAAGCGTAGCACACAAAGACAAAAGAAACAGTCGGAGCGGAAGAGGGTATTCCTCAAGCTCCAATCCATCAAGCTGCACTCCCAAGCTTGGAAAACTTTCAAATAATACCTCTTTTAAAGTTTCTTCTTGTATTGATTTTGTAGATGCTTTTTGACAGGATGCGGCTTCTGTGACTCCCTTTTACTCTTGTTGTGTTTCCATCCGAAGCACTCACGAATTGCATCGGAATATCTTTTAAGATTGCGAGGCTCTGCTGCCTAGCTTCTAGAGCCTCTTCGACACTTTCCAATTCATGATCATCTGAAACAAAACCACTTTCATCCAGGCGTGTCTCCAAGGCACCTTGATTTGGAGGAGTCACTATGTTGACTTTGGCTTCATCATCTTCGTTTGGAATCAGAGTGTTGACAGATAGTGGGAGCTGGCCATCTGTCGTCATCTTGTTGCTTCTGCTTTGCTGGTGACTGTGCCATGGTAGAGGAGATGCTTCATAAGCACCTCATTACACTTCGGATCTTTCTGCAACATTGCTGGCAGGCAATAATTTGGTTGGAGTTTTTTTGGATACATAAGATTCTTTGCGTACAACAAGACAGCGTTTGATTGGTTTGATTGGTTAAAACTGGAAGCGTTCAGGTTCTCATGGTTGGTCGTTTAACTTAAGATTTTCCAGAATAAAGAGAATTCAAATTTAAAAAAATCTTGAGTACTCTTTCAAACGTGTCAAAACTACTTCGCGCAGTTTTCCCAGCACATGTGATATACCGCTATGTGCACAGGGAGTATTTGAAAATGACGTATTTTTCGTACTAAAGCCATGGCAATCCGTGATCCAACGGTATTCATTCACGGATGATGTGAGCGACGTATTTGAAAATCAAATACTACCTCTTGCCGTCTAAAAGCACACACGACTAACAATACAGTTAGGGTTGGGGTTGGGGTTACAATCCTTTTACTAAGATAATGTACGCATCTTCTGTGGGATACGTCACCTCTAAAGTAACCCGGAAGCTAAGGAATATCAGCCAATCAAAACTAAGGTGTCGCTTACAAACTAAGCAAATGTGGAGGGAAAACCTTAAGCCAATGACAATCTTTTTCTTTTCCAACAATTAAGAATACTAAAACCAAAGAACAACTGCGGTCTAGTTTGTCCATTGTCCATGAAAGCAAAACATTTTTTCCGCTCAGCAATACTCCATCACCGTCGCTTGAGTAACTACAAACTTATCTAGCCATCTCTGAGAAGAATCCATCAAGCAGAAGAGAAATGGCGTCGCTCCAGGTAAAGTTGATTGTGATATGTTGTGATTGTCAATCATGACCGTGACAGTGTTCGTCCCCATTGCTTGACTACTGCTTTACCCAACAATACACCGTTGTCGTCGCTTGATTATCAGTACAGACTTATCAATCCATCTCTGGGGAGAATCCATCTAGCAGAAGAGAAATGGTGTTGCTCGAGGTAATGTTGATTGTGATATGCTGCGATTGTCAATTATGACCATGACAGTGTTCGCCATTGGTTGCATTACACTGTTGTCGTTGCTTGATTATTACAGACTCATCAAGCCATCTCTGAGAACAATCCATCCAGCAGAAGTGAAATGGCGTCGCTCAACAAGGTAAGTTTGATTGTTGGATGTTTACATCGTGCATCATGTTGATGAAAGAAGTCGCTCATGTCATGATATGGTTTTGTTGCATTCAACCAACAATACACCATTGTTGTTGCTTGATTGCTGAAGACTTATCAAATCAACCGAACAGAAGAGAAATGGAGTATGTCAAGGTAAGTTTGACTGTCGGATGTTGCAATTGTGAATCATGAAGATGAGGACGGTGGTCATCAATACTCAACTACTTCACCCAACAATACACCATTGTCGTTGCTTGATTACTACAGACTTTGTATCAAGCCATCTCTGAAAAGAATCGATCCAGAAGAAAAGAAATGGTGTCCCTCAAGGTAAGTTTGATTGTTGAAGGTTGCGATTTGCATTCATGACCGTGACAGTGGTCGCTATTGCTTGACTACTTTACCCAACAATACATTGTCGTTGTTGCTTGATTACTACAGACTCATCAAGCCATCTCTGAGAAGACTCCATCCAGCAGAAGAGAAATGGCGTCGCTCCAGGTAAGGTTGATTGTGATATGTTGTGATTGTCGACCATGTTGATGAAACAAGTCGCTCATGTCTTGATGTGGTGTGCATTCAACCAACATTACACAGTCCTCGTTGCTTGATTACTACAGACCCATCAAGTTGTCGTTGCTTTATCATTACAGACTTATCAAGCCATCTCTGAGAACAATCCATTCTGCACGAACTCGTGCTCAGACGCGTGAAGGGACCAGGGTACCAGTGGAGACCGTACATTCCGACGCATCAAGTGCGGGCATGAGTCGCAAGGGAGACAGCGTAACCTCCACCATTTCTCGCCATTCTCATTCGACTAGAACAGCTTCAGCCGTTTCCTTGGCCCGATTGGCGAGATATCGCAAATTTGAAATCGACAGTGATGAAAACAAAGATGCCCCGGATTCAGACCATGATGCTACACTTTCAGATGGAGCCCCTTCCAGAAACCCTCGAGGACCACAACCCGACACCGAGCCAGAAGATACAGAACCTGAGGACCAAGCTGAGTTGACCGATAATGAAGAGGAGGAAAGAGAGGTCCCACTCAGCGCTTGGGTCCATCTCCTGACAAATCACTGTCAAGTGAACAGCAAGCAAGACAACATCATCTGTGGCAAGCTAAAGAGCAAGTGCCGACTCCGCCTCCACAAAGAACTTCAAAGCAGTGGCGAACGGGCAGCCCCACGTTGGTATGAAGGAGTCCCGTCTACCAAGGACATTTACAAGGAAACAGGGGAATTTATTATCCACGGTCAACAATATGGTCAGTGTCGGACCGAGAAGGAAATGGACGAGCATCTCAACCGAGTCTCCACTAGGTTCTCTCCATCTCAGACGAAGAGGAAGAACATGATGACACCGATGTCAATACTAGCAAAGTGGATTCTGAGGGACAATTCTTGGATGGCTCGGACGACGACCACCAAGACGACCTTGACCAAATCAATGAACTGATCGCTGAGATTGAAGAGGCCAAGTTGAAGAAGCTGAAAGCGGAGAAGGCAAGACTGGAGGCAAAGAAGGCGGCAAGCCAGTCTCCTCGTAAGAAGAAGCGCAACCTCCCAGAGGAAAGTTCCCATTGCAAGAAAGAGGACACTGAAGGGAACTACGCCTAAACAAGTCACTATTGAAGAAGGCAACAATACTCTGAAGTCTCCCCCCCAGCCACCTACAACCGCCAGAATACTCAAACCGGAGTTAGCGGCCGCTGAAACTCAGAACAATCAGCCCATCCTCCAATCTGTCCTTGAAGCCATCCATCCCTACTTTGTAAAGCTTCAGGACTCAGCGGATAAAATGAGCAACGCAGCCAGACGGATGGAACAAGAAAGCAAGATTGCGAATGTTCACGAAGCCTGCCAGAAGATCCTCAGGAAAGAAGAAGACACCTTCAAGAATCAACGCTTCCAGTTCTCACACTACCTGGTCCGACTAGGCTATTCGACGGAGTTTGTGGAAAATTATGTTGAACGAGGTCTGATGCCCCGCATCATCAAGGAAGCCTATGTCAACTTCTTGGCCCTTCTCAACAAGATCTGCCATAAAGATATGGGCTCGGATGAAGCCTGGGAAGACTCGGAGGCCTATGTCATACTCCAGGTCCACTTGGAGAATCTCCTGGACATTCGCACAAACTCCAACAGCAAGAAGATGTTGCTCCTCCAAAATTACATCTACCTACGCGATGCCCGCAAGAAGGACTTTGGCAGCAACACCATCACTGAAAAGAACATTGGAAGGGTCAACAAGATGAATCAGAAGCTCCAAAGGGAGTTGGAATCTCTTCGAGCGGCCAAGGGTCGAGGAGGCCGGGAACCTACCAAGGACAAGGACAAGGACAAGGAAGGAGATTCAACCCTCAAAAAGTGTTCTCAATGCAAGAGTCGAACCCTGCACACTGCTTTGAAACTGGAGCACAACAAGACTGTTTGCCCCCTGGCAGGGCATGCCGGCTCATGGGCCAAGGTCGCGGCGGAACGAGTTGCCACTGCCGTCTTAGCAAACAAAGAGCGCCCAGTTGGAGATATTATCAAGGAAGTCGCAGACAACTGGCCCAAGAAATCCTAAACCGGGGGAGAAACCGGCCACCACCGGAGGTGCCACACCCATGGTATACTCTGAAGCAAAATTCCGGAGGGACCGCTTGGTCTACTCTGGGGACATATCCGAAGGGACGGCCGAAAGGCAGTCTACTTTGGGGACAACCATTCCAAAGGGACAACCGAAAGGTCTCTACTTTGGGGACAATGCACACATCACACATCAAGCCAAATGAAGCAGTCATTCATCATCCGAACTGCCACCTACGATCAACACCCACCACCACCACCACACTTGTGAAAGCAATATCAATTTAATCCGTTATAGCTGACTGTTCTGTTTGTATTTTGTTTAATTGGAAGGTGAGCAAACTCGTACAGATGGAGTCATGGCAAGTGGAGCAACGGTGGGAGTAGAGATTTGTAAGGTAGCTGCAACAACTTTGGTAGGACTGGAAACCCTGGGCATAATAGGAGGTGGATGTGAAGTCATGCGTTATGCATGGCCCAAGATGAAGGTAACATTCTCCATCAGAGAAAATGGGGAGACTGTTTCAACAGACTTGAAGGACCCACCAGTGGTGCTCTATGGACCCCACCGTCAATGGAAAGGGCTACTCGACACTCATCCGGTAGATCTTTTGGTGATCGAGAAAGGCCACTACACTCGACCAAGTGGCAGCCCCATTCGAGAACCATGGGAGGACATGGTGGATTCCGTGCCTCCGAAACACAGACCAAAGGTTATCATTGAATCCTGGCGCTCGGACCCAACTTTGTGGCAGTGCGGACCAACAAGCAAACCTACAACTACTAGATGGAGAGAAGCTTGCTACAATATCAATTGCCGTACTATCAAGGCAACAGCAATAGGAGGTGCCATCACCCAAGAACGGCTACTGGTGGTTCGGACAAGAATTGATTGTCGGGCTCAATGGACATGGGACAGTTCAGATTGAGATCTGTCTGTGATCCGACCTATGGGAAATCTCCTCACGCCACCGGGATTGGTACCGCGCAACTACTACTCCCAATCTGGCAGTGCACTCACACCCCATTCCCTACACAATCCGATGCCAAACCAAATAGGAGCATGGATCAAAACGGAGAAGGGTGTTCGACTACTCATGAAGGAAGAAGTCGCACGGGGACTGGGCATCCCCAAAGACTGCGCAACTGAACTGTCACACAAGAGCCTCCAAAGGACTACATCACTTTCCCATTGGGAATACCTGTCTTTCTCTCTACAACATTTCTTCAGCCACCCAACTTCTGCATCCGGGAAAACGGCACAGAGACCAAAGACCGGGAACCTCTTGTCCAGGGCAACGGCCATCACAACGATGTGTTCAATTGGCATCCCCTGATAGAAGTAAGCGATTCACTGCCCCTGCAATCTAGCTGTTCAATTGACTGCAATTTAGCTGTCCAGGTATTGTTGCCTTCTAAGTATGTGAATTTACAGTATATAGAAGTATATAGATCTATCAGAGATCCTACTTTATCAACCAATTCACTTGTTGCTTGCAATATATTATAAAAAGTGAGAACAGTCTGTCAACTTTTGACTTTGACTCTTTCTTCTCCAGCTCAGTGGAAATTCTCAGAATTCTCTCTATGGCACCCTGACATGCTGCAAGTTCAATCTGTTTATCCGTTCATCTTCCACAGTAGTCGGTACTTCAATTAGTATCCAACTTTGGTTCTTGTTTGAATCTTGCTTTCTTACATCATCAATATGATGATCTCCATAGAAATTAATTGTCTTTTCTGACTTGCCACGCGCGATATTTTAAGTCGCATCAGTCTTCATTTTTAGTCCTATCAGTCGGCATCATTTCTCTATCGTTCACATGTATTCTCTTTTTCTCGTTTCTCCAAATATGTACTTTGAAAATCCTAATATATCCAACACACTCCTGCCGTTTCATTAACATAGTTGATGACAACGGAACATCAAAGTAAATTCCGTTGTTCCTAATCTTGTTCTCCTTGAATCAATGATCTGAAATCCAAGAACTTTTGTCCCTGTAGAGGTTTGCTCATAAAATCTCCCCACATCTTTTCAGTTGGACGATATTCAATAGTCACATTTCCTTTCTTGACTTGATCAGTCATAAAGAAATATTGAATGTTCAAAGCTCGGCTTCGCTTTCCGGCACTATCACGTCCATTCTTTTCCAATAGAATAGAACTCTTGTTATCCTGATATAAGATGTTCTCTTCAACAGCTTCCACAAACAATTTTTTGTGCACAATATCTGTGTCGCAGCATCATTGACACCAATCAATTTGGTTCAACTTCTGCTTCATTGAGATTGTTTGTAATCCTCCTTAACCCATAGTCAATAAACCTCCAGTGTGACTTCTGAAATCTGGATGAACTGCAAATGATGCATCAATATACCATTTGAAAGTTTGTAAATCTTTTGCACTGGACATCGGAAAAGAAAGTATGGTCCTATTGGTCGGCTTGCTCATGTCACATTATGACATGGCTTGGTCTACTTTTGTCACATGGCCATGTGATTTTTTTGCAGCCATTTGACTGGAACCTTTTCATATTTATTTTGCCTCTGTGCTAATGTCACCTTTGCCATGCGAAAAAATCACCTACTATTTGTCATTTTGGGACAGGGTCTAGTCAACCATGTACTGAGTGTCTCAGTACCACCTTCACCCTGTCATTTTTGCATTGCCAACATCATCTATTGTCACATGCCCAAAGTGTTAATGTGATCACTACAACAATTGAAATATCACTATGACAATATATTAATATCAACTAAATAATACTTGTTCTATCTACTTTTCAGGAATCTATTTGCCATCATCCTCATATATTGTTACAATTTGTTGCCTTGCCTTCTTGCGCTTTTGTCCAGAGCGCTTGTGGTTCAGTTAGTGGTGTCACTGCTGGGCCATTCTTTGGCCAGTGCCTTCCATCTGTCCACATAGCTCCAACTCTCCACCATCAAAAGTGCAAATGCTTCATCCGTGACATTGAAAGCATTGCTCACAATATTTAATGACAAAAGAAGCAGGTGAGATCAAGGCTTTTGTCACACAACAGTAGCGCCGAAACATGAATACTCACCCTCTTTGTGTTCACGGTCCTCATCACAGCTCACACTTGAATTATTGTCATACACCTTTTCCTGTCTCCAAGACTCCCCTTCACATGTTGGCAAATAAACAAAGCATACTCAACCCAAATTGGCATCTTTCATCACCATAATATTTAGTGACAAAAGAAGCAGGTGAGATCAAGGCTTTTGTCACACAACAGTAGCACAAAACATGAATACTCAGAATGTTCTCTTCAACAGGATAACCTTGTGCTTCCACAAACAATTTTGTCCACAATATCTGTGTTGCAGCATCATCGACACCAATCAATTTGGCTTCTGTTGAACTTCGACTGTTCAACTTCTGCTTCTTCAAGATTATTTGCAATCCTCCCTCACCCATAGTCAATACACCTCCAGTGTGACTTCTGAAATCTGGATGAACTGCAAATGATGCATCAATATACCATTTGAAAGTTCGTAAATCTTTTGCACTCAGCGTCAGGTGCATTCCCTTTGTTCCATTCAGATAATACATCAGCTTCACTAGCTTCTTCCAATCAGTTTCATTTGGTTTCTGTACTCTTGTAGAAAGTACTGAAATAGTCGGAGCAATATCCAATCTCGCTCTCTTACTCAGAAATAATCCTTTGGCAATGAATGTGTGAAAAGTTTCACGTTTCTCATCATCCAATTTTTCTCCTTTTCCGATTGATAGCAAATCGTTACTTGCTGGTGTCTTACACCCTTCATTTTCCTTGAACTTCACAGGAAATTCATTCAACATTCGATTAACATAGTCATCCATTCGGTCTTTGACTTTCCCCCTTTTACTGAAATCTAGGGTCATTCCCAAATATTCGTGAATTTTTCCTCGCTTGGATTTGACTGGTTTGATTGAACCATACTTTTGATTCATCCATTTACAAAAATCATCATTCACTTTTGGATCAATGTGGCTTGATAATAGATCGTCCACATGAAATCGAATCGTTTGTTGTTTGCCGTTCACAATCTTGTTGGCAATACATCCATCGTATGGATTGAAAATAAAACCATGTTTCTCCATGTCTCCTCTCAACTTTTTGTACCAAAGCATAGAGGCTTCTAACATCCCGTAAATCACTCGTTTTCCGTTCTCAATCACAACGTAATCACAATACCTTGGCTCCAGTTGTATCATCATGTCGACCAATAAACCAGTGATCTTCATCATCACTCTTGATTTCGCATCCATTGGCATTTGAGTTTGAATAAATGCATTTGGAATATCCAAAGACATCATATCTCGTCCTTCATATGCATCAATTACACATGTGATCATAATCGCTTCCAATGCTGCAGTCGGACTTGAAGTATCCTCTCAAGATAGCCATTCTCGAGTTCCATCTGCTTTGTATACATATCTTCCTTTTATTTCACCAGTGTTTTTTTTCTGCTAATAACATCATAGCATCTTGGGCTCTTCTTTTTTCCAAATCAGTCATGTCTTCAACATGAATTGGTTCCCAACATTCTCTTTGTATCCATTGATCAAGTTCTTTCGTCACAGCCTTATTGCCTTCATCTTTGAATAATTTCAGTCCCTTATTTAGGTAGTATTGTTGGATAAACAATACTCCTTCATTTTGAACTTTATCCTTGATTTGTTGCATGAATCGCGCAATCAGAGTTGCCTTATCTCTTCCATATTCGGTTTTCTTGTCACTTCCAACCTGTTGGAATAGTAGATTGTATTTCGACTCTTTTTTCAGAATCCTTTTCCTTGAATTTTCCTTCATTGAAATTATTTCATTCAAATAACCTTTCAATTTCTTGACTTTTTCCTTTTTTCTCATTGCACTCCTGTTCTTTAGCAAATTACACTTTGGTTTCTTTCGATTTAGGTATTGTTGATTATACCTTGGTCGTTCTTGATTATTACGTTCGGTTGGTCTCATTTTTATTCCGTCTTGAACATAGGATTTATCATCATCATTTCTCTGTCTCAATCGTTCATAAATACTTGCAACACTCCTGTCTTCCGTCTGTTCTTTAACATTTTTGGTGTGTTCATCGTCATAGTTTTCAATAAAAAGTAAAGCATCAATTTCATCTTGATCTATCTTTTCATTACAAAGATTCTCATCGCTTTGTTTGTATTTATTTTTGCGTGGAATATATGTATCGTCCCACAGTTCATCTGGGTCCACTCCTGCGAGCAAATCACCATCCAATATGATTTCACCATTCTTCCAATGATAAGTATGTAAATCACAAACGCCCTTGTCGTGTACCATTTGTTCCACAATTTTGATCACTTGCTTGGTGATCGGAAGTACCGTTACATAGGGTCTCGTTACTGTCTTTTTTGTATTACAATCAAGTAACATATGTCCCCTTTGTATGCTGTCATTTGCCCAAGATGAATACCATCAATCGTTCTTGATTGTTGACTGTTGTTGGTCGTGTGACCATATCCTTGTACAAAGGATCCATTTTCAGCAACACATTCTTTTGAAAAATCCAACACATTCTTTTGAAAAATCCACCGGTTCTCGTCTCACAATCATATGTGGACTGTAATATTTCGAAATTCCCTCCTTTGCAGGATAAAAGTTAATAATCTTTGTCACATGCTTGAGTAAAGCAATAGTCAAAACCTTGGGAATTGCCTTGAACACCATTCAATGATAGTGTGCTTGGAATAATCCTTTCAATGTTTGATTGCTGCGCTCAATAGTTGGTTCGTGTTCGCCCGGCGCGGCATAATTCATGGTCACATCCATATTATCTTTCACGTCATCAATTAACCGGTTTGAATTCGTTGTCGCAATAAATAGTTTTGATTCGAAATTCTGCATGATTATAAATGCGTAAAATTTTGTCAATCAACTTGTAAATAGCATCTTTTGTCCGATCTTTCAGTTCAGTACTGAATCGGAATTTGATTGCTTTGTCAATGCTGACAAAAAACGCGACATTGTTGATAAACATAATGTCGATGCATAAATCCAGGTTCGAATTGTGTTTCAGTAGTTCCTTGGGCATTTCGATCCAATCATCAACCACCGCCTTTGGTGTTGGTCGCTTTTGTTTGCCCTTAATTGTTGAAACGCTTGGTCCATATATCTTTTCAGAGATATTAATATCTTCCTCCGTAATTGGACAATTTTTGAAAAAATTTCCCCAAATCGCCAACTTGAATAGTTCTGCACCAGGTGCTCCCATCATATGATAGCCACTTCGTGCAACATTTGCTCGTTTCACTTGTTTGTTTGTGAAACCCTCTTTGTTCTTCTCCACACTCTGTAGAGCACAGTACCCTTGCACATCATTATTATCAAGTCCACGTGCATGGTCATGAAACATTGTTGTTACCATAGCAGGTTCGTTAACCAAAGTATATAATCCATTGCGATGTCCAAATTGCCATGTAGTCCCATTTTTAGTCACAAACAAGCTGTTCTCTCTCTTTGTGTCCATAAATACATCAAATCCATCTTGTACCATATTCGACAAGCTGTTGACGTTGTCACTAGCTAGTGTGTCAAGCTTACAAACAGAATCAAATACCTTATCAATTCCTTCTCGATAAAGTTCTCTTCCCTCAACATTAGAGGCATAATGGAATTCTCCATGAATTCCTTGTAGACTTCCTTCTTTAAAATCATCTTCATTGGTTCGCAAATGAAAAGTAGATCCACTATCCAAGTGGATACCATTATTGTTGTGTTGAAATAACATCATCCCTTGTTGTCTTGGGGTGCAACATGATCTTTTGATCCGCATACAGATAATCAGATTGCGCATGGTCTTCCACAGACCAAAATATTCCCATTCTGTATCAACAGTAGTCGTCATAAAGTTCTTGATCCACATCAATAACTCCACAGGATCATTGAATAGTTTGTTTTCAAAGTCAGCTTCTTGCTCAAGCTTGTCCACCATGTGATCAGTGCACATTTTCATAATCATTCCATAGACATTGCGTTTATTGTTATCAAACATTGTTATCAAGCGCGTTCTTCCTGGCCTTCCAATCCTTTTGATCAGCCAAATAGTTAGTTCTTTCTTCATTCTTTATCTCCTTATCAGGATCGCTCTCATCAGTTACCAATACCAATGTTGGTTTCACACTTTCAATATCAAACAGACTCAAGGTTTGTACACTCTGAATCATGTCATGAATATGATCCATCTTCATCGTTGACATTTTGATCACCAATGTCTTCTTTACTTCATCAAAGCTAAATTTGGGAATGTTTCCTCTAATCAGAGGATTCTCTTTTTGGCTACCATTGCCACTCTTATTTCCATTGCATCAATCATTACCTTGGCCTTGCTGCAATCTGTTTCGTCCAGCATTTCTTCCATTGGAACCACGTCCAGAATTCTGAAATCTTCCACTCATCATGAACAAGTTCCTATTCTTTCAAGCCATAGGAATATATTGACTCCCAATTCAATTCAGTGACTTTTTATAATATATGTTAGAAGTAAGCGATCCACTGCCGCCTGCAACCTACCTGTTCAATTGACTGCAATTTAGCTGTCCAGGTATTGTTGCCTTCTAAGTATGTGAATTTACAGTATATAGAAGTATATAGATCTATCAGAGATCCTACTTTATCAACCAATTCACTTGTTGCTTGCAATATATTATAAAAAGTGAGAACAGTCTGTCAACTTTTGACTTTGACTCTTTCTTCTCCAGCTCAGTGGAAATTCTCAGAATTCTCTCTATGTCAGCCTGATATGCTGCAAGTTCAATCTGTTTATCCGTTCATCTTCCACAGTAGTCGGTACTTTGATTAGTATCCAACTTTGGTTCTTGTTTGAATCTTGCTTTCTTACATCATCAATATGATGATCTCCATAGAAATTAATTGTCTTTTCTGACTCGCCACGCGCGATATTTTTAGTTGCATCAGTCTTCATTTTTAGTCCTATAGTCGACATCATTTCTCTATCGTTCACATGTATTCTCTTTTTCTCGTTTCTCCAAATATGTACTTTGAAAATCCTAATATATCCAACATCCCCCAGATCTTTCCTTGGGTAGCCCCTGGCACACACTACGACTCGCCAACCTCCGCTGGGCCACTGACCATTACCCGGAACCAGACAACATCTACTGGGATGGCATCCAACAACTAGCCGTCCACCGGAAGAACTACAACTCGGAGGGACCGGACCCCAAACGACTTCAACTTTTATGGTGGAAGTTCCCGTCTGAGCACTGGGAGGAACTACAAAATGGGGCACGCCAGAATTTTATAAAACAGCCAGATCCCTGCCTCCGACCCAACGCTCCAATGGATGAAGAAATGCTAGAGGCTGCTGTCCAATTTGTGGACAAACTTGTTGAACTTGGGGTACTCCGAAGCATTGATGAAGGACTGACTGTCCTCAACAACGCCCCTCTATTTGTGGTCGGGAAGGATGGGCAACCGGGACAATGGCGGGTAATTGCCAACATGCTACGGGGTGGTCAGAACGATTGTGTTGGGCAGGACCCTGTTTTCATGCCCAGGATTGCTCACATTGTGGACCAAATGTACACTGAAGGATACTCTGCAGTGGTCAACCTGTCCAAGTTCTTTTACAATTTTCCGACACACCCAGATGACCGACCGTACCTTGGTCTCCTGCATCCTAAGACCGCGGAGCTACTGACCTACTATGGGCTAGCTTTGGGAGCCGGCAACAGTCCAGCCATTGCCTGCCGAATCGGTCTTGCCTTTGTACAACTTGTTAAAGAGAAATTTGGCGTTTTCCAAGGTGAAGCCAGAGCTAACTGCTACTGGACGGGAATACAAGCCAAGCGATTTGATCCCAAGCTTGGCTATGGATTCATCTTGACCTCCAACGATGGAGGAGCTGTGCACATCTGGGTCTGGGTGGACAACTTCCTCATCCATGGGCCCACACATGAAAAGACAGCCCAAGGGCTGCAATTCTTCTTGGACACGGCAGTTGACTGTGGATTCCTCTTTCACCCAAAGAAATTGGTCCTGCCTCATCAAGTTGTCAAGTACTGTGGTTTCCTCTTTGACACCACAGCTGTTCCTTGCCTTCAAATCCCAGAAGCCAGGAAAGAAAGGGCACTGGCCATATGTGATTACTTGATCCAATCTCCAAAGCACAAGAAGTGGTCCCGTCTTGGTCTTGCTGTTGCAGTCGGCGTTTTGGAATCTCTTACAGAAGCAACTCCCCGGTGATTGGGACATACGCATCTCAAAGAGTTCCATACCATTGTCCACCCACCAGGAAACGGAGCGGCACCCTACTACACTACCACCTTCCCCACCTAGTAGGTGCTCAACGAACTCCATTGGTGGCGACAGTTCTTCACCCGGAGTGAAGGACGCTTTGTCAGAGGATGGGAAGCTGCAACACTAGTTCCAACTTTTGGAGACGGAGGTGGAACTGGCACCGGGGGCACCATACAACTCCCAAATTGTGACTTTGAGATGTGGCGAGGAAAATTGAAACCATCCATCTACATCTTCCCTTCTGTATGGAAAGAGTTAGCGACCATGAAAGAGACCCTGCTTTGAATCAAAGAAAGCCCCCATGCCCACCAGGTGATTGGGACTACCGTTTTCTACTTCACTGACAACTCGGGAGTTTACTGGATTGCCACCACAGGCTCTTCCCAAACACGCTCCCTCCACAAATTGATTAGCGAGATCAGACTTCTTGAACTGGACCTACAATGTGTCCTCCAAGTTATCCATGTACCAGGCCGAGTGTTGATCACCCAAGGGACTGATGGCCTCAGTCGTGGCGTTTGGATGTTGGCACTTCAAGACATCATGGATTCTGATAGACTGACCCAGGCTATCTTTGATCCAGTCCCCTTTGACATGACTTTGGTGTGGCCCCACGATCCACAATTGGCCACTTTGACGCAGTACAGATCCTGGAACCAACCCTGGACAGCATCCCTCTGCCTCCACCAAACCACAGTATGGTGCCCACCGCCGGAGCTGGCCCGCCAGCTCCTCACCTTCTTGCTCAACTCGTGGGTTGAATGCCCATTCACCACCTTCGCGCTGCTCTTTGTCCCCAGAGTTGTTGAAGCTTCCTGGCGACACATGTCTTGTTATGTCTGCGAACTTGACACCATCTACCCGCACAAGACCACCCTACGCTTCCCACCACTCCTGCCGATACCAATTGTTGTTCTGTACATTGCGCCTCACACTCTCTCTCTCAATCCCAACTCTAGGTTGGACAAGACTCCCACTGCCGCCCCCTCTTGGCATGCCGCCCAAGCCACACTTATGCGCGGGTTGCCAGAGAGGGTTCAGCCGCAAGGAGATTGAGACACGGCTCCAATGCACATTTTCAGCTAAGGGATTCGGCCGGTTCCGTGCCTGTGGCTCCACCTACCACCGTGATTGTTTCCGAGCCGGGGAACCCTTCAAGACTCGCCGCCTCCGCGATGAAGGCCCCGCCACGCCACCTGGCCCAACTTTGTCTGCGAAGCCTGCACTGTGCGCCAGTACCTACAACGTGAATTAGTTCATGCCGACGACCTCCTCCTCTTGATGTTGGAACGCATCAGGATGTTGGACATCATCTCCTCATGGGCCAAAGGAACCCACGCTAGCTACAAGTTGAAACTAAGTATTATCCGCCAATTTGAGAACAATTTTGCTATACAAGCATTGAAGCCCACCGCTCTGCTGGCGCCCCCTTCTGGCCCTGTCAGGAATGGTACAGCCTCGGCCATTCCACCAAGAAACACGACCGAGGTGCTCAAACTCCCATCAGCTTTGGCACAGTCCGGGCCCTCCAATCGGCCGCTTCTCAGTGGTTATCACTGGACTCCCTCAACACCCCGCAAAATGCATACATGTCACAAGACAACAAAGTTCTATATCAAGATTGTTGACCGACGGATGGTTTGTCATTCCACTTGTTTGCAAAGGGAATGGTAGCACGAATGGGGGATTACTCCCGGCCATCTGTGGCCCTTTTGGATCGCCACATTTGAGCTCTGGATCACTTCTTGGACCGCCAATTCTATGAAGCCACCTCTGACGTCCAACGCCGAGACATCGCTCTAGCAGGGCTAGCTAACCTGGTCCTTTGGCTGGGTTGGCTTTGCTCAGCTGAATGCTTTGGCCTCAATTGGGAAGACTGCTCCATTCTGGAGCCTGAAGATTATGGGCAAGCGGACCTCCCAAGGAACTGTGGTATGGTCACCTTCAGACTTAACCCAGTGACTAAATTGGAACACACCCGCACAGCCAATGGCATTATCGCGCACACTACCCGGTCAGGCCTCTGCACCGGAAAGTGGTTCCGTCGGGCACTATCGTACCGGGTCCGACCTACAGGGCCCGTTATCTGCCATGCCAATGGCATTGCATGGACTTCTTTCTTCTTTTGCAGCACCTACCTTTATCCGAGTCTCTACAAACAACGCCTGGAAGGTGACCCCCTCCTGCTACCTTTTGATGGTACCCCATCAAATACCATAGAAAGTTGCTTCTGGTCCCTCCACTGCTACCGCCGCGGTGGCCGCTCACATGTCTCCCGAGGAGACACATGCGGCGGTCGCCGTCTCACAATTGGATCTGAAAGCCAGGTCTACGAACATGGGCGTTGGCGCCTCCGCCGCTCCAACGAAAAAGTAGGCACGAGCTATCGCGAATGGAAACCTTGTGAGCGAGTCAAGATCACCTTATACTGTCACTGAAGTGCCAGTTGCTTGGGGGGGGGAGAGCAATGTTTGTGGGTCGTACATCTGAGAAGGCAGAGGGGGAAAGAAAAGGACACAGGATTTATATCTTGCGGAGACTTCAAGTTCGTGGACTCTTCAAGTTGGAACTCTTCGAGTTCTACTCTTGGAGGCCCGAATCTGTGTCTCACCCGGATCGGAACCCGGAAAGCCTGCGTGGGCTAGGACAATATGTAGCCACCAATTATGAAACAAGATGTACGACTCCTAACCAAGGGGCAGTCTATGCCACCAATACTCTTTTTTGTGTTCAACACAAATTGAAATTCCCCGTCGATAGAAGTGTCTTGGAGTAGCAGCAAGAAATCAACCTAAATGAATACCAATAGATTATGTACGACAAGGTACTTGTACTCTTCTTTGATCCAGACATGATGGAGACGTGATACAAATCATAGATAATGTTTCGTTTATTATATCATGCCACTTCCTACTGTCTCAGATTGGCATACGTTAGAAGTGTCGACGGTAGTGTTGCTGTAGGGATTGTACAAAGACAGGGGAGACGCCAACATCCATCTGCATCATGACTTATTCTTGAACTCCGAGGCCAATCTCTCCAGTGATGCAAACCTTATAGTGCGGAACGAAACGAATACAAAACCTGTGAATACACTAACTGGTATTCAATAAATATAGTCCAAGATACATTAGTGGCAGTCAAAGTACGCGATACGACTATTTTTTTTTTGGGAGGCTATGATTGGCTGAAAAAAAACAAAAAATAGTCGTATCGTGTCCACTACTAAAATTTAAAAGTGTCCATTTGGGGCACGATACGAATTTATTATTTTCAGACACAACTATTTTTTATTTTTAATGACCCGGAAATAAGTAATTTACTGCATAAAAGGAGCTGATGTTAAGTCCAATTATATACATGGTGTGAAAACGCTTCTCTTAAAGTGAACCTAGCCCAAAGTAAAATAAAGTATAGTTGGGTCATGCTATATCTATTTCACGTCTGCTCAGAACATGCTACAGTAGCTTTGCTTCGCTTCCCTTCCCTTCCGAATATTTCTTTGGATCGATCACATCATGTCACAATTCTGTTGATGTAACAAATCAGTGTGCTGCAGACTACCACAAATATGCCTAGGAAATCCATAAAAAGGAAACATGTGGAAGTACTTTGGGAGATGCTGGAGGAGCGCGTCACCCACAGAGAGCTTCGAATGATGACAGGACGAAGGGACGCTGTTGCCGATCGTCTTGACTTCACTTTGCTGGAACGTATTCAAAGACTGGAATCGCGACGCTACCTGCACCAATCCAAGTACCGCATGTCGTCAAAATATATCTTTGAAGAAGACATGAAGGCAATTGCCAACGGAGATGTGCAGCCGTGGCTCAACGCAGATGAATTCCTGCAGAAATACCGCATGTCAAAAGCCAACTTCCACAAGTTGGTCAACAAGATTAGAGACTGTGAAGTATTTCAGACCCCATATGGCAAGACTCCACAATTTCCAGTGGAGTATCAGCTCATGGTATTCCTACACTATGTTGGAACACTTGGAGTTACCAATCCTGGGTCCAGAAACGAGTTCCGTATTGGGCATGGAACTGCAAACGTGTTCCGGAAAAGGTGTGTATTATTGTTGCCTTTCATTTGGTTTGGAAAGCAGTAACCACCATCTAAAAGTTTGGTGGCCAAGCGTTGCTGTCATTGAAGGGTGAATATGTCACTTGGCCTGATGCAGAGGAGCGTCAAGAGATTGCAATGCGTTTCCAAGAAAAGTATCTCTTTCCGAACTGTGTCGGCATCATTGACGGGACACTGTTCCCCTTATTCTTCAAACCTGTATCTAGAGATTCTTTTGACTATTATGGTCGAAAGTGCCGCTACAGCTTTTCTGTTCCAATTGTTTGCGATGACAAGAGAAGGATTCGGTACTACCTTGCAGGTTGGCCTGGCAGTGCCCATGACAACCGAATCTGGAAGAACTGTGATCTTTATAGAAATGCAAGTGAACGTTTCTCTGCGTTGCAGTACTTATTTGGTGACTCTGCCTATGAGTGTTGCCAACATATGGTTGCAGCGTTTCGCAACTATGACAGTCATCCAATGGCAAGGGACAAAGAACAGTTTAATATGGCACTGGGCAGTCCAAGAGTTCTATCCGAACACACGATTGGTATGCTAAAGGGTAGATTTCCATGGCTACAATCAATGAGAAATAAGATCACAGACGATCCCAACTCGCGGAGAAAAGTTGTTTCCATCATTGGAGCCTGCATCATTCTTCACGATTTCCTCATTGAAGAAACCACACTAGAAGAAGACAAATTCCTGTGGGAAGATGACGATGATAAGTCCACTCTTACCTCTCAAGAACCTCTTGGGGATGATGACGAGCTTAACCAGCCTATTCCGGAGTGGGCAACAGGAGACGCCTGTCGTATGCAACTGCAACAGTACATCCTAGAATTAAGGAACCATTAGATCATTAGACTTATGGCCTCAACAGCTACTATAGAACGGTATCAACTCAACCTTCTCCATCAGTTGGGCATGGACATGGTTTAATACTATTTTTCAATATCAACTACTCCATTATTTTGACTAAATTCAGTATCACTACACACTAGACTTCTCCTTCCAGCTCACGGTACTGTTTGAGAAAAAGGAATCAGATGCGGATGCATTTTCTGAATGTATCTATCACTGCGTTTGTTTGAAAGGAGCTCATGGAGCTCTGCAAGACATGCTTTCCTGAAGCTTGCCTCCTCCTCAATGGCCTTGCGTTTAAATACCTTCCGTTCTTCCTCAAAGCGCAAACGGAAGTGCTTCTCGTTTTGTGATATTTCCTCCTTCTTCAAAACGATTGTCTCCTCATGACGTTTCTGAGTCTTTGACACTTCCAAATCCATTTGGATCTTTGACTCCGAAAGAAAGGATTTTAGGTAATCCTGTTTGATACTCTTCTTTGTCGCACTTTCAAGTGGTTGGCCGTCGCTTGGTGGAGTGTTTGGACGCTTTTTGTTGGTAGCACTTTTCTTGAATTTCTTGTTTGAACTGGCTGTGGCGGTCCTCTGCTTTGCTGGGGGCGTTGGCGTTGCCATTCGTGGCGCTATGGCAACGCTTTGGATTGGAGTTCCAGCTGCTGGGGTTCCTTCTTTGGGTGGAGGGGAGGGAAGCGAGGTGCTGCAAGTGTTGCGACCCTTTTAAGTGATAATTGACTGTTTTCTACATGGACTTTCAACGGGGAGATGAGCAAACTGTTAGTCCACATTGATAAATTCCAACCTACTGCTTCTATAGTTGGCACCATTCATACCTCTTTGCAATTTGGATCCGCGACGGAATGGTTTTAGTGCTAGAAGTAGGTACTCTTGTGTACAACAAGGAGCATATCCAGCCAGATTTTCAGCTGTTGGATTGTCTCCATTGCCGCCATCAGCATTCTCAAGAGACAAGTCCCCATCTTCCTCGTCGCCAAAGCCATCATTTGACATGTCCTCGTTCGTCTCAGGTGAAACTCCAACACGGTCACTGAAGATAGGCTCAAGCTCATAGAAGTACTTGCGCCTTTTTGTTACTAAGTCCTTGAAGTTTCATTCGTCGTCTGCCTTCAAGCCAACGCAGTTGAGGCAACTCCAGAAATGCCGATTGACAGCACCTATGAAGTGAATGTCCCGTCTAACTAATAGAACAGATTGATCCGCACCGCAGGTGTGCTGTAAATCACTTTAGTCTTTTAGAATTTTCAGAAAACAATGAGGATTGAAAAACGCTCTGCAATTGCACTGTATTCTGAACATTCGCTTTCTACTTGTTCTAAAGATTCTCGTTGTCGTAAGCTAATACGTCCACGAGTACCAGTCATACTCCGACCAATACATTCCAACCAATATGCCATGGGACATGTAATTGTAATAAACGTGATTGGCGTTTGTGACTGGTGAGTCACTAATGGCGAATCAGCTTTGCTCCAACGCACTCCTGTGTCCAAGCGCACTAGGAGTATTGGTCGGAAGGGTTCATAATGAGGTTTCTGAATGTGTGGAACAGTGTTCCCTGCGTAGGCTTGGTGAAGAAGTCTCCCAGCATTTTGGCTGTCGGGCAGTGAAGTACTCTCATGAATCCACTCTTGATCTTGTCGGTAGTAGAAAAGTATCGCATGTTGAGGGCTCTTGTCTTCCTGCCGCAAGATGATCTTCCATTCTTCTCGAGCAGCATGGCGCTCTGATTGTCCTGGTGGATGATGTTGTCGACCACTTTGTATCCTTGTGAAATGATGAAGTATCTGGACCACATGATCATAGGTAGTGCGTCGTGTACTCCAACCAATTCTGCTACAGTCAAACTGTCGGTATTGATCTTTTGCTTGGTTGAGATAGCAATGATGGCGCCCTTACCCATGGTCAATACAGCACTTCATGTCCTTGTGAACTGCAAAGAACGCTTCCACCCACCATTGCATGACAAACTTGTCGTCCAACTCAATTGTCAGGGGCATGTACTTGGTAGCTCTCAAATATTTTTTTGATGGATCTGCCCAATTTTGCGTAGTCGTCTTCGTCTGGTTTAGAGACTCTGGTTGTCAAGAATGCAACTGCAGTCATTAAGTCCCCTCTAACTCTCTTGCATAGGTATAAACGTTTTGCCGTGATGTGGTGGAATAGTTCAGCCCTCTTGCTGTCCAACAATACCGGCTCATCCTTGACTTGGAACAGATGATTGGCTGCCGGTGATGTAGCCAGTCCTTTCATATCCTCTGGTGCTTCTTCAAGTAATCTGTCAACGTAATCGTCCATGGAAAACTTTACCTTTCCTTTTTCGCTGAAATCAATCGTGACCCCAAGGTATTCGTGCACATCACCTCTTTGGATTGTGAGGGGTGCCTCCTTTCTGTACCTTTCACTCAGTCTAGATGCAATATCCTCAAGGACTTCTTGCTCCATGTGGGAAACCTTCAAGTCAACAACATATATATATATATATAACTGAATCATTAATTGGTATTTATGCTACTTCTAGAGTATCCAACTGCCGGTGTAATACGGCTGTAGAGGCCAGGAACTAGGTTGCTGTTGGTCAACAAAGTTTGAACCACGTTGAG
>CAKOGP040001602.1:0-25694 GCA_933822405.4 Cylindrotheca closterium | reverse complement strand
CCCTAAAATACAATAAACTTTCTTGGCACATTTGGCATTCAGATATGCACCGGAGACGTCAGCACTCAAAACATTCAAACCATTCAAAGCAGCAATAACAAAAGCAAGTCGAATACTTTCCCTTGTCGCAACACTTGCATAGGTGACAGACATTGGAGGATCCGTTTGGTCCCCTCTAGCACATATTCGTGCCTTCCGTGTGAGATCCATCTTGACATTGAAAACAGTTATAAGCTCAATGAGCTGGTACCCAACGGGAACATCTTCATCTTCTTCCAGAATCGTCACAGCTGGTAGGATTGTCTTCACTTCTCTAATCAAGGCATCACTCCAATGTGAGGTACCATTCTCAGCATCAAGTTCATACGCACGTGCAACACCTTTGGGCCCAGGACCAGGCACTTCAATACCAAACTTTTCTGGCTTCTGTCTTTTCACAGCACGGCGCTTAACAGCTTTCCAAACTCGATCACGCTTTCTCAAAGTGTAGGAAACCCACCACGTAAAGGCAGGCTCTGACACAAGCTTGTTTGCAACAGCATATTCAGCGACCTTGATAGGAAACGCTTCTTTTGCTACTGATAGGTCAAGCCATTCGGTTTCTCCACCTTTCATTTCAGCTAATAATTTCCATCCTTTGGTTGTCTTTTGTGGACGCTTGAGACCGCTGGAGGTAGTATACCATCCATCGTCCCCTCTAACTGCTCGTCCATCACGTTGATGATCAATAAATTTGCAAATCCGGTACATCGTGTTACCTTCATTGTCGACATTCATCCTTATTCCTTCAATAATCTGATTTGCATAGAAGCTTTCCACTTTTCCATCCTCAAACTCCACTTGATAGATAGATGTGTCAAGGTGTGGATTCTCGTGGTAGTGACCAATCAGTGCTCCAGATGAGTCACACTTCCGACCTTGAACGACTCCAAAAGTCTCAACTCCATCTGCATTAGACGATACTTTTGCAGAGACATATTTGTCGAACTCAACAGGATCTGATTCTTGATCTGGCGGCTCTTCAAAATCATCTTCAATCTTGTGACGAGGATCTTCTTGTGGGTGATCTTCATATTGTGCATACTGCGGGTAACCACATCTTTGATTGCAGAGATCGGCATGTTGTATTTATGCCGAATGCGATCAAGTTCTTCTTCAGAGATAGAAACTCCATCAGCCTTCTTCTTCAGATTCTTCTTCAGGTCTTCCATAAACTCTTTCTTTTTCTCTTCCATTGGTTCACTGTTTCGCTCTTCGGCTGACAGAGGAATCACTGACATTCGTTGTAGTACTTGTCCATTGGCAATAGCAACAGCAAAACAAAGAGCTGCTCCAATAGTAAAACTTGGACCAAGCCAACGGCACAGTTGCTTCCCATCCTTGGATGAGCGATTAGGTGAAAGGCACCAACACCAATCCCAAATAGCAAAATCAACCAGGTGAGAGAAATCTTTAGTGTTGCCAGAAACAATTGTGGCTCCACATTCTCCTTCTTGTATTGCAAGTCCCAGTGCCATGTGACTGCGAATCTCAAAAGCATACATAAAAACTCGATCCCAGAACGCAATAGGGATGTTCCTTGCATGCATGAATCGACGGTAAAGTCGACTTCCTTCCCAAATTGTGTCTTCTGTCAGTGCTTGATTAGGATGATGAGGCTCAATAGGATGAATTGGCACTTGTCCTTTGATAGCAACTTCTTGGAATTTCCCTTGAGTGAGTGACTTGGCGTCGTCAGGTATGAGACATTGGGGAAAACCGAACTGACAAAATAGTTGTGTGAGGCTTGTGTGAACATCTGATTCTTTGTTCAACGGATAAGCACGAGCCCACTGTACTGGTGTAGCATAGACCGCGACGCAAGTGTTTCCTTCAGCTGACTTGCAGGGTCCAAACTTAACATCAACATAGACATTTGTCTTTAATCAGGGGTACTCCAACTGATATTGTACAGGGCGGAAACGACAAGACCCTTGAACGACTGTCCAATCACAAACGGCACATTGAGTTGTCTTCTCCAGGGTGCGACGAGCACATTCAATACTGGTTCTCCATCGACGAGCAAGTTGATCCGGCTTGATAAGGTAGGATTTTCCGGAAGTTTTCATTGATCGAATTGTCAAACTGTGTACGCCACATATGACATTGTTGCTGTCCCCTAAAACTTGCGGTAAACGGTCAAGGCAAGCAGCAGTTGGGAGCGTTGAATCAAGTCGAGTGAAAGCTGCGAGTTGGTGATACGGTGTTTGATAGTCAGCATCGATCTGTTGTCGCAGAGCTTCTTCTTGGCGCCGAGAGTCAGGATCATAAGGCTGCTAAGGAATGTCTGCAGCCATCCAAATAGGTTGAAACTCCATGATATCGCTGATCTCTTCATCTGTAGGTTGGCGACATGTAAAGTAGGAAATTGGTTTGTCAAATAGTAATGGGATCCTTGGACCCGATGTCAAAATAGCATGAGCTTCTCTGTTTCGTTGTTCAGGCCGCAATCGAATTGACGGCACGTCATTTACCACTACGTTGTTGGCACGCAGTTGATCGACACAGAGTAGATGTGATCCTAGACCAGGGATCAGAAGCACTTCACAGAAATGCAGACAGTAGGTTCAATGATCAAATGGACAGTCAAAGGCAAGACAGACATTCACAATTCGAACATCATTTATATTCAAACCATTGTGAAAACCGGTGACATTGATTGACTGGGAGGACGTTGAAAGGACGCAACATCCAGCAGGGTCAAAAGCACATGTATCTGCGTGCGAGTCCAGTTCACATCGGTTGGTAAGAGTGTTTGTAGATGATAACACTGATACCACACAAGAGTTTGGGCGAATGCTTGTGAGGGATCCAACAGATGAGGTTCCTAGTCAATTGTCTTCACGATGGTTGCGACGGCGACGACTCATTCCTGCAACTGCCCCACGCCCATCATTGTTATCTTCTTTTGTTTCTTCTTGATCAGCTCGTCCATCATGGACAGCGCTGATACCACGACCACGACCACGACCACCACAGCCTTCACGGCCTCTTCTGCCACAACCACCACCATTGCGACGGTTGCGATGCATTTCTAAACAGATATTTCTTTCTTCTTGTGTAAACTCCTCTCTCCAGATTTGATTTGAATAACCTCCATCATTTAGTAGTATACCATTGCGGCTAAAGCGATCTGGAACATTTGATTGCAGGCGGTTTGTGGCACCATTTCCTCGGCCACGACCTCCATTTCTCCCATCACCACCGCGTCCGCCACCACCACGTGTGAAAGCAGCAAGTTGTCGATTGCGGCGCTGGGTGTTGTCGTTACCTGCAGCTAAGACTTGTGTTGTTAAATAATTGATGGCACCTTGGAAATTGGATCGGAGAACGGCATCTCCTGTAATATGTGATCTTCCATTGGAAAGTGAGGAATCTCCAACAGTTTTCTTGAGAAGTACGTCAACCTTATTTGCATCAGAGCGTGGATCACCGTTCAACTTGAGGTCGTTGAAGGCTCCAATAAGGCGACTGATAAAAGTATTCCAAGTGAAGCCTCAAGCTTTACCGTTCCAGTGAAGTGTTACGAGGACACGGACAGCAGCTTGGCGTTCATTGGTGAAATGTCCCCTTCCACGATATTGTGCAAACAGAGCGAAGTAAGCAGCTCGGCCATTCAAAGTTGGAGCAAATTGACGAACGTGATTGTAGGCATCAGTTTCATGTGTGACGGCATGGAGCATAACCCAAAATTTCTGATTGTTGCGACGGAGCACAGCACCAGTGTGGGCAGCACATCGGACAAGTTCTTCTTCAATGGAGCGAGTGCCATCATCGGCTTTGAGAAAGCCAGGGTCACCAACAACTGGAAGTTCAGAATTTTCACGGAAAATATAATCAAGGCAAATTCCACGATATCCATAGGCGGTACGAGCCCAACTTTCAATGTTTTCCATCATGATTTGACCATCGCGATTGTTGAACTTTGGAGGATGAGGAGGAAGTGGGTAGGAGTCCCCTTCCATGAGATCCGGGTTTTCATCATAGAATTGACCAATAAAAAGGAGATTTTGGATAGTTCCAAGGGCTGGAGTATGAGTTCTCTGAACCAAAACGAGGAGCTTCCCATATTTGATGTCTTCACGGACTTGAGAAGTGGTTCTGTTAGCGAAGGAGTCAACAGAGTCAAGACCTTCAACATTGGTCATGTGTTGTGTGAGGACGGGTCGAATAAGGAGATCAACTTTGCACCAGTTACGAAATTGAATAACAGCAGCCATTGTGATGCGATGATGTGTTGACGATTTTTGTTGTTTTTGATGTGTTGTTTGGTTTCAGGTCGAAAAAGTGTCGGACTTGAAGTCAGAAATCACTGGAGAGAATCGCCAGAAGGCGAACGTTGGTGATATCTGGCAACTTCAAATAATTTAGCCCTAAATGTCGAAGCATCTCATATTGAGAGATGTATATAAACGTGGCACGGATGGTTGCACGCATGGCACGTCTGCCGTTTAGCCTTTCTAGCAAACAATTTAGTAAACGCTGCGACGTGATTAGCCTTCGGTGCGCATCCGAACGCCGAAATAGTGGCATGAAAAAATCACGAGATCGATACAACGATGGTGATCCTAACCATGGCTGAATGAGGCGATTTCCTCAAACAGATATTATTCAAAAGCCTTCCCAGGCTCCTCTATCCATTGTGGATTCATTGGGTCTGATAAACCGTTAATTTGAGTAGCGAGGTACGAGAGATTTGGGACGAAAACGAGTACGATGACAAACATGGGGATTTTACAAGATGTGTGCGAATCTCTAGGTTAAACTATATAAACGTACGAATGACGGACACTCTCTGGTCCAATTAACGAGAGCTCCCTCGTAGTCTCCATTCCGTTGAGTCCTCGAATCCTATGATTCGACCTCGGTGCAAACCAGTCCCTACCGGTACTGTAGCTTAGAGCATCTCCAGCCAAGGCTGGAGATGCTCTTACTGTAGTTCCTCGCTACTGTGCCAAACATACTCGCTTCTCTATGTAGCATGTAGATTACCGGTACAGTATGACACAGTTTCCATGGTAGCATGCGCGTGCGATCCCCAAGACAAGCTACATCATGCGGTCCAAGCACAGGAGTGGAGGCGGCGCCGGGTAATCTACCGGTGCGATTAATAACCGTGTGAGCGTACACTTTCAATCGGGCTAGAGTCAAAGTTTAGACTGCAGTAGTATCGTATCACATTGAGTATGCATATCGCACTTCATGTTTTCAATTTTGAATTCAGTACTGTATTCCTTTATTAGGATACTAACTTTACTATTCTTGCTTTCTTTGTCTACTTCATCGGACTTCCAAAGTCTATGGGCGACTTTATACAAGCATCGATATGATGTAACGATTGGTCGATTTCTCCATTGCAACCAAATCGAGGACTCTTTGGAGTGTTCAAAATGGCAGTGGAAAGTAGATTTTCTTACAAGTAGAGAAAGAACACAGATGAGGCAAGAGCAATTTAAGATTTCCACCGAGAGACTATGATCTACAATGAGCTTACCACGATCTTCCAACTGACTGTTCATCTTATTCCTGGTGTGAGCAGAGCCAGTAACAACTCCACTAGTAAGTTTGGATGGCGTTGCACATGCTTGGGTAAATGGTGTTTCCTGTTGAGCGAAGCAAGAAAGGAGCGTTAAAGACTGGGGGGAGATCATTTTCATCGAGGTGCCTTACATAAGGGAACTTACTGGAAGTAGTGGTTCATTCTGATCTTTGAAGTTGATGGTTTCGATCAGCTGATCTTTGAAAAATACTCTCGGGGTCTGCATTTTGACGCTTGAGGAGCAGGTCCCACTACCACTACGTAATGACGAGTTTTGCTTGATCCCTGGAGTGACTGCTGAAGAAAATGGGCCTCTTGCAGCAAGAACTTCCTGTAGCATCTTCGCGTCCTCCCCTCCCCACGACGGGGTTCCCCAATCTTGACCAGTGAACAGACTCGGAGTAAGTACATTATCGACTCGATGAGTGAGAGGCGTTGGGAGCAGAGGAGACATAGAATTTGTGCTGTTGCTTCTCATTCGGGTTTCACGGCCTTTTGGGGTTGCAACAACTGATCTCGAAGACTCTTTGACAACCTCCTCGAAAGCCATGTCTTGCACCGCCGAAAGCGTGCGTCTGTTTGGTTTCTCTGCACCCTTCGTCCGTGAAAGGGGAGATGGTTTGAGAGTATTTCTATAGGGGTGAGATATCATTCCAGCTTCTTTTGGTGGAACTGAAGAGAAAGGACTGTAAATTGGAGTGCGCATATCGGCAAGCGGGAGAACCGGAGAAGGACGAGCCCAGCGCATATGCTGTGGAGGCATGCTGTAAGAAACGTGACCAGGATAGTAACCTCCTTCTCGACCACGGTATGGTGCAAGGTTAGGAAGCTTCCGTTTGAATATCGATGGAAGTCTCTCTCGTTCCTCTGGTGTCAGGTTGAGGTTGCTGAGAGCCTCGCTCGATCCAGTGCTAGCAGTTTTCTCCGCCAGTCGGCGGCGTTCGAGCGAAGAATGATATACCCCATCAATGTATCCGCCCTTGAGAGTTTGAAAAAAGTGACTTAGCGAATCAATATCACTCTTAGTTGATCTCGGGGATGGACAAGGAAACTTGTGTTGCGAGGGATAGCGAACCGATCCATACATCGCGTCCATCATCATGTCGTAGGACCTTTTCGGCGCTGGGGCAAATGCTTGAGGTAATGGCGTCGCATAGGCCATTATTGGTCCTGAAAACTGTGGGAGAGATCGTTGCAGTCTGGAGTGAAGAGCTTCTTTTGGATTCTTGTCGTGGAAAGCCGACTGTTGAGTTGTCTTGAGACATCCTTCGATGTCATCACCAATCAGGAAACGCCCACTTTCATCCTTCACTGGTGCAGAGGTGTCTGAATTTTTCGATCGCAGGTACTTTTCAATTTTCTTCTTCATTGACGAATTCCAGTGATTCTTGATTGCATTGTCGGTTCTTCCCTTGAGCTTTCTTGCAATATCGGCCCACTTATTGCCAAACCGAAGATGACTTTCGAGGATAATTCTGTCTTCCTCCTCAGTCCATTTTTTCGACTTATTGATATCTGGGTTGAGGTGATTGTGCCACCTTTCACGACATTGCTTGCCAGTTCTGCCTGGAAGTTGACCTGCAATTTGACTCCACTTTTTAGCCCCTGAAACGACGTTCGAACGGAGAATGGTGAGTCTCATTGGTACCATACGATCACGTTGTCTCAGAGTATATCTCTTGTTCGCTAAATAAGACTTACCATAGAGACTGACCATCGAGACTATCTTTTTGTCCTCTTGTGCGGACCAAGGGCCCTTTCCAATTTGTGATGCAAGTAGAAATGAAAAACGCTCTCTGCACTGGTTTGCATTTCGCCCCTGAGGCTCAGAGCTAAAGTTGGACGCAATCTTTTCCCAGTCTTTTGTGTCGAGTGTTTCTGTGCTTCCCTTCTTTTGGCTCTTCTTCTTTGCCGAAACGAGTTGTTTGAGTTTCTTATCCTGAAGTCGAAGACGGAGGAAACGTGAGAAACCATGCATGTATGCACAGGCGCAGTAAAGCCGAATGTATCATACTCACATCCTCTGCTGTCCAAATAGCTCCTTTACATCCAATATCTTTCTCGGTCACTGATGCGATGTTCTCTTTGTCTGTTTTCTTGTTGTCTGCAGGTTTTGGTGTTCCATCTGCAGATACATTTCCACGAGATCGTGTAAGAGGCGAGGAAGACGGTGCGCCGATGTCATCAGTCATAGATTGTGTTTTAGAATTCATTGTAATATCTCCGCTGTCTTTTCTGGTCTTTGTCATCACCCTATGCACACAGATTTTGTGATTTTTGTGATAGATGCAACTCGGTTTTGGCGACGATGATATTGTGAGATTGGAATTTCAAAAATGGTTCCCCACGTACAAAACTTCGTACCAGATCCAAATTCAAATCTTCAGTACCACGGGTACTGTGTGAAAGCAGTAGAGCACGAGATTGAAATTTGAGTGCGCAATTTTCTGGACATGAAAAAGGTTTTTTCGAATCGAGTCAGTCAGTCCTAAGACTTGCAAACATTTGCAATCCGAAAAAGCCAACAGCCACAGCAGGGCCAATCCATAAAACAAAATTCGGTAACAATGACGCAAGAGGCGGAACCTGGACGAATCTATGTGGACACACAGCACGAAGATCTAGTACACGATGCTCAGCTCGACTACTACGGTTGCCGGTTGGCGACGTGTTCCTCTGGTAAGTCCCAAATTGCGCTGAGGCCATCGCTAGAATTTGATGACTAAAATCGTTTTAGATCGCACCATTAAGATATACAACGTATCCGAAACGTCCTATGAACTTTCTGCTACACTTCAAGGCCACGAAGGACCCGTATGGCAAGTCTCATGGAGCCATCCAAAATTTGGTGTTCTTCTTGCTTCTTGCTCCTTCGATGGATCTGTGTTCATACACCGGGAAATTCGGCCTCGCGATTGGTCCCTAGTGCACGTTGCCCGCCGCATTCACGACTCTTCCGTAAACAGCGTCGCTTTTGCACCTCATGAGTATGGATTGAAGGTCGCGGCAGCCAGTTCGGACGGTCGTGTTAGCATTATCTCTTGCCAGAATGACGATGACTGGTCGTTGGAGTACATTGAAGATAATGCGCTTGGAGTAAACTCTGTGTCCTGGGCTCCCAGTGGAGCCTATCATGATGAAAGCAACTCAGAGGGTACTGAAATCTCCCGGTTGGTTACTGGCGGATGCGATAACCGTATGAGGTTTTGGAAGCTTCAGGATTCGGGGCAATGGTGCGAGGACAGCCAGTCCCAAGTGTCCAAGGATCTTTGTCACAGTGATTGGGTAAGAGATGTAGCCTGGGCACCGTGCCTTGTTCCAAATATCAACATGGTTGCCTCGTGTTCGGAGGATCGCACTGTTTTGATATGGACGCAAAACGGGCGAAATGAAGAATGGAAGGCGCTACTACTTCATACTTTTGATAGCCCGGTATGGAGAGTCAGCTGGAGTGTCACCGGTCACATGCTAGCTGTCAGTAGTGGGGATAATGATGTGAGCGTTTGGAAAGCTGGAGTTGATGGTACTTGGTCTCAAATGAGCACAGTAGAAGACACTCCTGAGACGCAACATGACGGGTGATGCCCTTTTGAGCCTCTAGATATAGACAATTCTAACAACCGGCTCTGCGGATTATGATAAATGATCTGATTGGTAAAAAGTACGTAGTATCTCTTTGACAGAACATTCGTTATTTGATCACACGATTGCTTTCCGTCGTTGTGCCCAATGAATACTGATTACAACATGACGGCTTGTTGCAAGGGCGCTTATTTCTGTTCTTAACCACAGCTTGAGATTTCCTAAAGATAAGAAAGCGAGCATTCCTGTTATGTCCTGAAGTCTACTGCATGGTGTTCGATGCGGTTTATTCCTCCCTTCCCCCGGTTGCTGTAAGTTGTTAGATTTTCCAGCTAAAAAGATGATTGAATGCCGCCAGACACACACCAGAGCGAATCTTCAAGAGTGGGTACCAGTACTGTATTTTGGTGGGATCATAAAAAGCCGAGCTTACCATTTGTTCTATTTTCCGATCGTTGCTTACAACCCATGATGAGACAAATGGTGAGAAAATATTCGCATTATACTTTTGAAAAAGACCTATGGAGAAGTTGATATCCTAGCAAGGTGTTCAACCAAATGATATCTTGGATTGCAATGATGATATCGCAATTGCAAAAGCTTGAACCGCAGTAAGAGGATACTGAAAGTCCATCGTGAAAGAGTGCCGACCTTGAATTCTCCCAAATTGCAGCATGATGTAATCCTGATCATTTTTATCGCAAAGTTGAAAATTTTTTACAGATGCGACGCTGACCCGACCCCCAAAATTCAAAACGAACGAACCGAGCTCTACATTCCACCAAGGCGGTCTGTTTTGTAGCGCTAATAGGCCGAAGTCGTTCGTTGGAGCATGCCGATGTTCAGTCTCCGTCACTGGTTCCGTTTGACTGGGCTCTCGCTCGTGCTCTTCGTTGTCTGTGCGCTGTTGCATCTGCTTCAAGCGATCTATCATCCGCTGTCCACCAGTTTGTTGATCAACGTCACTAGAGACTTCATTCTGACGAAAGTCGGTGTCACAAGAGGTCCTAACCTTTGGAATGCAAACATCCATTATGCGCGGTCTACTGCCCAGTAAGTTTGCTGTGTACGTGATTGCTCCCGCTTCATCTTCCAAGGGTTGCAAACCGAAGGCTTCGTTTGTATTTGCAATCGCACGTCGATTATTTCTGCTATGCCTGTATTTCAGCTCCCCCGAAGAGCAAGATCTCCTTAAACTTCGATGCTGCTGGTTCTGTCGATTGGAAAAATCGTCAATTACTGACGCTGATTGATCCCGTTCGTCTTCGCTTGCATCACGTCTCATCGAGAGACGCCGTCGAAAGCTCTTTTTCTGTTTTAATGAAGAGGTTGGCTTTAGTTTGTTGTGCTGAGGAGAAGCACTTAATGAAAGTATGTCCTCCTGCTTTTGCTGCTGCGACAGATCGATTTGACCTGAACGCGGCGTAAATATCTGGAACTCAGTGCCGATAAAGTTACTTTGCAGGCGGCCCAGCAAAAGGTTACATGGAACGTTCTCTTCGAAAACCCCAGCACCATTCATTGCACCAAAATTTGGTGAAATCTTTCCGTTGACATCTCTGTAGTGACGGTCGAAATCTTCCTTGCTTGGGAGACAAATGAAGTAGTTGTTCGATCCTTTCTTGCTAGCAAGTTGGGGTCCAGATGTACCGGGCTGTCGACGTCCTCTAATTCTTGCAGTCATCAAAATGGTGTCCTTCCGAGGACACTCATTTTCAGCACGCGGACGATGCCGAATAAATAAACGGTACTCATAAGTCGGAAAGAATCTCCCCTTCATATCGACTCCTTTCTTTTTAGAAGAGAGTTTGATTCGTTCTATTTCGCACTGTACAATTCCGATCGCTTTTGGACAGGGCGTGGTCAGGAATTTGTGAAGCAAGGACAATCGCGGTACCGGGGTATGGCGATCGTAGTAGTGGATTCCTGAACTCTGGGTGAACAATTCATCCCAGAAATCAAGCATACACTCATCAAAACCATGGAAGTCGTTCTTTATCATGTGCCTATCCAACCGTTTCTGATACTTCGAGCAGAGGTACTGTGTTTTTCTTCTTGCTTCGGCACGATGTTTGTTTTCCTCTTTTCCCAAGAGAGTACCTGCACTGTAAACCTCTAAATCAACATTTGACAAGACGTCAGTGCAAAATCGGGGTATCACTGGTGAAATCATGGGAATCTGCGAAGAGATTGGTATGCTTCTGAGTGATTCCTCGTCATGGTGTATTTGATCAATAGGGGCTTCGTTCATAATCTCTACGTGTCGGACCAACGGATCATCGCTGTCTTCGCTCTCGAGCTCTCCGTCATCAAATTCTGCCCTACCTCGTAGAGCGTCATTCCATGCCGGCAATAGATTTTCAGTTAGCATAGTTGGTTTTGAAGGCGAACTTGCGGAGTTTTCTTTGCTTTTCGCCTTCCCCCAAACAGGACGAAATGAGAAGTGGGGGTGAAAGAAATCAGCAGATAAACTCATCATTGGGGCCATCATTGTGCCGTCATTATCATCAACGCTTTTTTTCCCTAAAAGATGCTGATCCAGAAGGTGCCTGTGCACCTGAAGTGGGACCTTTGGTGTTTGCTGTCCAAAATTTGATTGCGAGTTTGATCGCTTCAGAGTTTGAGAAACAATGGAAACCGCCGATGGCGTTGATCTTTCAGCTGAAGCGTGTGGTCCAAGAGTTACTCTATCTCGGATTCTTGAATTCGTTGTTGAGTTCATTGACACCTGTCTTCTAAACATTTGCATGCCAGGGCGGCAAGTCTTTTCAGCTTCTAATGCCAGCGTATGCAACGCCTTCTCTTCAAGATACGAATGCCTAAATTGCAAGCGCTCCCGAGATCGAAAATCAGATCGTTCAACAAAGAAACGATCAAATAGCGGAAGTTCTGCCTCAAGCCCATTTAATGTTGTCTGTGTGTCAGTTTTGCAATGCGATTCATTCGTCTCCAAGCTCATCCTCCAGATTAAGGTGTGGTAAGAATGGCCAAGCGAAATGGGATATATTGGAACACCTGCTCTAATATACAAAGCGCACAATTCTTTTGCATCCGATTGTTGGCAGACAGCCTGCATTTGACAATCGAGGGTAAGGATTTAGGAAGCGAAAGCGACGGCACATGCATGGTATGTAAGTTTACTTACCCAGGCACTCAGGACCTCAGTAGCGCAACGGAATCCATGCATTTTCACCCGTTTGAAAATTTCTCTGCAGATGCGATTCGATGCTTTGCTGCACTCCCCAAACTTTGACCATTCCGAGGGCAGTAGAAAGGAAGCCAGCCAATGCAAAGAGTCTATTGGGAGTGTGATTATTGACTGGTGCTGATTTACTTCAACGGTGGATTCAGCCGGTAGTACGGATCTTATACGTCTTCCGTTTACATCAGCAGTCTCTTCATTTCCACTGCGAAGGTCTTCTTTCGTCTCTCGTGCCAGTTCGTCTCGATCTCCATCAGTTGATTGATTTTGAGATTGAACTCCACTACTAACTATCAAAGTTTCCTTCTCGGTTGGTGGGATTTTTCCAATTCCGACGTTGTCCTCGAGATTGTCGAATTCAATTGCAATTTTTGAAATCATGGGTGTGCTGAGCAAACTTTGGCTGATAGCAGTTGTTTTTAAAGGAACAGATTGTCGACTCATTCCAACATCCGATTGCGCTTCCTTTTGGTTCGATTCCTCTGATGCTAGATCTCGAGCAACACTAGTGTATTCTTGCCTAATGCTATTGTTGTCTTCTGTAGCTTCAGTCATTCCTGAGCCTGGAAATATCTGTTGCTTTGAAGAAGAATTATTCATCTTAGGTTCACTGCGTTTTCACATTCAACATCGGGCTACTGTAGTTCCTCAAAACAGTAAGTACAGAAAGTACGACAAAACCTTGACATGATCCATTTTTTGAAGTCCCGTCAGTCGACAACTCCATAAAATGTAACAAAAGGATACCAGAACAAGGTAGGACGTACAGTACCAGGTACCAGGTACCAATGCCACACAGTAGGTAGGATACAGCCAATTTTACTAGTCTAGTGAATTCCCAAAGTTGCATTACTCTCATCGAAAAGAATAACACACGGGATTCAAGTCTACTGCAAGACGGGGTAATTTTCCGAAATAGGTGACAGGGGGGCAGACGGGCGTATAGGACTCTCTCGTGCCTCCCGTTTGTGCCCGCTCGCTGGAAAGATGGACCGTTAAAATAGTGGGATGAAATTGTAACAAAATAGACCTCGCAAGAGGCAAGCAGGCCAACTATCCGGCACTAGCCAACGGATGGCTTATCGCCAGTCGAGTCCACGATTCAAGAGAGATTGACCACAACAGCTTCGGTGCTGAAACGTCGAAGCCATTTCAGCACGGTGCTGAAACCACACTTCCGAGTCTGAAACCAGCTTACGGTGCTGAAACCAGCTTCCGGTGCTGAAACCAGCTTACGGATCCAAGCAGTATCCCCCAAATCTTCCCCTTCTGTAACGTATCTCTTCTTCGTCAACAATGAGAATTGAAGTTTCAGAAGAAGTCTCCTTCCACCTTGGGCTCCTACTCTCTCTTCATACTCCAACACAAATCAGTCACACCTGCGAGGAAACGAATGAATAGAGATTCAAGGGCGCCTACTTTGCAACTGCAAAATCAGTCCACGATATCTTCTTGGGCATTCGATCCTAATATCGGCTGCAAAAGGATAAAGAACACAAAGCCTACTCACCTCCTGTTGGCTTTGCGTTTCTTGAAGTAGTAGCCCACAAAAGAACATTGGCTGGTTTTGGAGATGTGACCGAGAAAACTGTATTACTTCCAGGTGCTCGGAATGCCGTTTCGCACTGTTGGAGGCAAAGTCTTTGGAAGCACAAGACAGTTTTGCTGGAGGCATCATGCCTTCTAATCATCCAGTTCGAATTGGATAATGAAAGTCGCCTAAACCACGATACTATATTTAAGTTATTCCTATCACTTCCTTCTTAGTAGTATTTCAAATATCCTGTTGTTGCAGTGTATTGCAACGAATCAAGAACGTATAAGAAACTAGATGTAGGATGTCGACTGTTGTCGTCTACAGTGCGAGCGGTATTTTTGAAATATAAGTATATGGTGCAATTCAAGTATTTTGAAACAGATAAAAATGGTGCCAGTATTTTTAATTTTATAACAATATGGTGAGAAATGCGCGAAGCATTTATATATATATATATATAAGAATATATATATATATATATAAATCAGAATATATATAAATATTGAAATATGGTTCATGTTGCTGAACGCAGAAGCTTAAAAATATATTTATTCGCGTACGTGAGGTGCTGGAGCTCTCCAATAGCTGTAGATTTCTTGGATTGAATTTTGTGATGGCTTGAATCAGCATCTCGTTTTTGCTTCATAGCTAGAAACAGCTTGTTTTGCAAGTCTCCTCCCCCAAAATAGTTTGAATGTTAGGGATTTTCCTTCCCCTGCTGAAACGTTTTGGCCTATGCTGAAAAGAAATGGTTTCAGACTCCGAATGCTGAAAAGAGACTCCGAATGCTGGAATCTGACACCAAATTGACGCTGATGCTGAAATGAAATGTAGTAGTCGGGGATTCCAGATTCCAGGAATGATCATCCTTGATCGACAACGAGAATGTCAAGCTGGAACAGCGATGCTGACTCGAGTTGAGATTGACGACGAGCTTTTTTGACAAGCGCCAGGTCAAAAACCGTTAAAATATTCGAGAACCGAATATTCATTTCCAACCCGCTGGAGAACCAGGAATCCCGTCTTTCCCTTGCCACTATATCAGAAAATTACCCCGTCTTGCTGCAATAATGCAACATCGAAAATACGGTACCAGTACGCTGTACCAAAACGACACACACAATGACGGACATGAGACCAGGGGTTCCAAAAATATCATTTTTAGGAATTGCAATTGTTTGGGATTCCCAATTCTTCTATTGATCCAAATTCAATTTAGTCGGAAATTGCAGGTTTTCTTTAGATCTCTGCAATTATTCTATTGTAATTGCTGACCAGCTATTTGCAATTCATTGTCATTGCTGTTATCTATTTGCAATTAATTTCTATTGGACATTGATTATGATTCACTATTTGCAATTAATTGCAGCTGAACGCTGACACAATTTCAATTATTGCTGGCAGCTACAGCACCTAAAATTGACTGAGCTTGGTCAGTTTTCTTGTTGGTGCTGGATGCCATGTCTATTCCTTCTCCTACTAAAGAAACGTTGTTATACCAAAACTGTTCATTATACTTGAGCATCATGATGGCTTCGAAGAGCTTTGGCACCATTTGTGAGCGGTTTGGGGCCAAGAGGTTCCCAGCAATAGACCATTGCCTCTCAACTTCTGATGCTGAACCGGACAAAGTCAGCGTTGATATATTCGTCTCCTTGGTCTCTTGATATGTGAGTGAATGATCTCTTGCTCCCTACAGCCGAGGATCTTTCTTGCTCCGCCCCGCGCTTGTGCATTTCATCTCCTCCTCAATTTGTCTTTCCACCAGATATGACAGCATCAAGATAGTGTCCCTCACAAGATCAGGGCCAAACTTGAACTGCTTGTCGCCATATACCAACTTCCTGAATAGGTCATCTATAACACACGAGAGAGCAAGATTCTTGAACACAATAAGCTCAATCCAAGTATGCATGACATCGTCTTTGGGACCAGACACCCGAAGACCTAGTGGTGGTGCATCATCTTTTTCGACTGGAAGAAAAGGAAGCTGCCTCTGATTGCTTTTTCCTGCCTTCGCCAAAGCTAAAGCTTTCAATGTTGGTGCGTCTGCACCGGCAATACAAATAAGTATATGGCTGTATGGATTTGTCCACCCAGCAACTTTTAGCCATGTCATCTTTGTACCACAGACAACTGACAACTGACAACCAACAAGTTTCGACTACAGTAGTACAAAAACGCTTGTCTTATTTAAAATTGCAATTACTGAAAAATTGGTATTGGTGCACTCTCTTAATTAATTAATTGCAATTGACTAGTCGAAATCCTTAATTAATTGTCATTGGTAGAATAATTTTGCAATTAATTGTGGTTCGAATGACCTAGCAATAAATATATTGCAATTACTTATTGCAATTAATTGCAATGGCAATTCTATTTTTGGAACCCCTGCATGAGACAGTACCATGGTACCACCAGGTGGAGGCGGACTGACTGACTCGTTCGACTGCAAGAAACGAATTTCGCACGACTTCAATAATTTCATTGCAGTACTGGTAGTTTACCAGCCACTTTAGCCAGCACCAAACAATAAAACGCTGTTGCCCACACTCGAGTGCTGAATACTGCATCTCATCTCCATACTAAGGTTAGGGTTCGAGTAGAAGGAGAAATGGATGAATTTGTTGAAGCATTCCCAAAGTATATCGTTCGGGCCAACGAAACTGGACCTGGATTCTATATTTTCGTTTTGGGGTATTCTCTTTTTTCTTTCCTATGCGTGTTTCCTTTGGTCAGATGGAGCAAAATGACTCGAAAGGCTGGGTTACAGCATTTGGATGCGGCAAATTCAAGTTGCGATGCAGAAGATCAAAGGAAATGCGCTAGCCCCGCTGAACACAACAAAGTTGTCGAAGATAGATCAGAAGCCCAGTCTGTTTCTTCCAAGATTAGGCTACGAATGCCTTCTCGAGAATCATCTTTCAACAGTCAATCAAAAAACGGAGGAATAGCAATTCTACTTCGAGTTGCAGAGGCCGAATATCCAGACAGTGACCCAGATTTCAAATCCAGGCTAGCTGCTTCGGCAATGCGTACGAACGGCAATCGTCCTTCTTCCCGGGTTTCAAACAATCCTTCAAGCTCAGCCCCAAGTGCAGCAACAACTTCCAAGCTTAATGTTAGGAGATCTTCTAGGAGACCGCCTTCAGGAATCTTCGATGTTGGTGGCAGGCGATGGAGGCATCGAAGGCCGATCGGTCGAGCGGATGTCATTCGCAATGCAATCTACAGTGAAGCAGGGTCCGTCCTATCCAGCAAAGAACGCACGGTGACTTCTGGTCAAAAGAGACCAGGATTGAGCGATGTTGCAAGCTCTGTGTTGGAGGAAGAGAATCCAAATGTTCTCCCAGGGTTTGTGAACAGAACAGGATTCAATCAACAGCAACGTTTTCGAGTTGGTGGTTACTCTGTAGCAAGCTCGCGTTCTGTAATGTCCTCGATTGTTGATGATATTACACCCAACGATGCAGCAGATGCCGATGATCCAGGGAGGGGAAATATATTTCTACAGGTCCATCACCAGCAAGAAAAGAAGCGAAATTCACAAATGCTAGACCGTCGAAGCTCATCTTGGTTCCTTTCGATGTTGGATCTGGCAAAACCGACGGACGAGTCTAGACGTGTACTCCAGACAGCCGTACCTCTTTCGATTGGTGCAACATCGGAGGCTGTATTTCGTTTGGTCACGGCTTCTTTCATCTCGCAATACCTTGGTGCTGAATCCATGATTGCGTATCTCTTGGTAATGTTGTTTGTTCGTTTGACCAGTGAGGAACTCTCGGGTGCCGTAGTTGATGCCTTATCATCATTCATAGAATCATCATTGTTCTCAAGGGATGAGAACGCCGCTTTCATGTCAGGGCAATACATGCAAACCGCTATCATTCTGCAACTGATCCTTGGTATTCCATTGTTGGCAGCGTGGACTATGTCAATGAATACAGTGGTCGGATGGCTTGTTCAGTCAGCCTCGATAGCATCCATAGCGGAAGAATACACACGGATTGCTGTCTTTGGCTACGTATTCCAGTCAGTCAGTAGATCCTTTACGGGTTAGTTGACAGAATGTGTTTTGCACCATTGGTGATTTCGATTGTCATGTTCTCACACCTCTGAACCAAAATTCAGCCGTATTTCACATTTGCGGACATGAACACTTTGAGTCTGTCATTGATTTTGTTGCATCTACGCTACAAATGATTGCCATTGCGTGCGTCGTAGCATTGAAACGGAATTCAAATTTGACGACTGTGGCACACATTCAGGTACTTGTGGGTTTCTGTGCGTGTGTCGCGAAATTGGGATATCCAATCTTCAAAGGTTGGGAGAAGCCTTTTCGAGGCGGATTTGTCCGGAATTTTGCTCTACTACAGGTGCGTGAAAAGTGTAGCTCTATTTTTTGCCCGTGTTAGAATCCATTGCTTACGACACGGCCATTTAGAACCCCATGATGTTTTGGTATTTGCTTCGTGCTGTATTCCCTTTACTTATCGGGACAGTGTTAGAATATGGCGAGTGGGAAGTATTGACAATTGTCTTGCGGTACCTTGGTCCTGCTGAAGGTGCGTGTATGTGCAGTTCAATGGTGTAGATAGACTGTGCGACTAAAGTACATCGCTTGGGATATTAGTTGCGACTTGGTGTTTGCTCGGTGCTGTGTGGGACGTTCTGGAGGCTTTTACAGAAGGTATTGGAGAGGCAGCAGCCACCCAGGTTGCATTCCTGTTGGCTGCGGCACAACCAAAACGAGCGAGGAAACTGTCATTCTCCATTCTCTATCTCGGTCTTGTTCAATCGCTTCTGATTACTTCTGGTTTGTTCATGAGTGGCAGGCGTCTAGCAATGTTATTGACGACAGACAACACAATGCAGCATATGGTGAATGATGCGATGACGCTACTCGGATTTGCAAACGTTGCAATGTCATTCTCTCAAGTTGGCTGGAGCTTGATTGGCGCACAAGGTCGATTTCGACTCGCAACATCAGTCATGTTCTTTAGCCGTTGGCTTGTTACAATTCCGGTCGCGTTGGTAACCATCTTCGTCTTCTTTCTGGATTTGAGTTCCATAGGCGGGTGCCTAATTGTCGGCTACTCCACGGCATCCTGTGTACTCACTTTTATTGTAATCCGCAGTGATTGGGATCGACTAGCTAATTTGTTGCAACAAATGAATAACCCTTCTGAGAAGGAAGATTTGGACTTTGAATTTGATGACAGCGACGATTCTAGTGATGGTTTTGGTGATATGAATAGTAATAATAGCGACGAACAAGCTAACGAGGCGGCGCAACAAACAGCAGGTTAGGGGGCAAAAGATAAAAAGACCCTGCACTTTATGCTGCTCGAAGCTGTGGCTCGCATCATTGTTGAATCTATCAACCACTTGATCGGTCGAAAAATGATCGGTTCCCAAAGCATTCAAGGTGGCTCTTAGGACTATAGCGATTATCTAGAGATATTATCTCGAGAATTATCGGTTCTGCTGGGACAAGCACTGCAGCTTTTGCATTTACTTCATGATTGGAACTGGACCTCTAAAACCAAATCCCACCTACGATTTGCTGCGATACGCAGCAAACTCTCTTCATTCGACAGAAATAAAGATAAACCGCAACATGACAAAATTCACTGTTTCACGATTCGTCTTCAGACGACGATTGGATGGGGAGCAAGAATTTCGTTTGATCAAACTTGGGTTGCTACTCTTCATGCAATTCTTATCTTGGCTCTCGTGCATCTTGGTCGGTCGGAGCCGCTCCAAACATAGCCAGAAGAGTATCATCAGAGACTGTATCGTTTCGGTTTGAGACAGGGAATGTATTTGGTGCTGACAAGTTGTAGTTCGTGGCAAGATTGTTGCGAGTGGCGCCGTCGATTCTTTCAGTTGAAATATTATTGCCAACGTCAGTCTCTTCTTCGTCAAGTCCATAAAAGTTCCCCTCATCAAAATCATTGGATACAAAAGTCATATCTGACGATTTCCCTATCGTTTGATCCATCGTATTGGTTCCATCATTAACCACTCTGGCTGACAAATGATCAGAAACATTTGCTTCGGCCTCGTATTCTGGCAGCCCAGAGGTGGCTGTAGGTCGTTGTTTTTGGGGAATAGATGTTATGTTTCCTTCCAAAGAGTTCCGATGATTTGCGGCATACTTGTCGCGTTGTGCTCTCTCATTCTCTTCTGGGGAAGCGTGCGAAAAGACATCGTGCCCAGGAGGCAATCTACTGGAGTACTTCGTTTTTGCAACACTCCTATTGGGGTTTTCGCATTCATAGTGATTTCTTGTCGACTTCAGTTGTTGAGATTGACGCAAATGAGCATCTGCAGGTTGTACATTATAGTTGGATGTTGTTGCTTCTCTACGATGCATTCGTGCTAGTTCTCCAGGCTGCAGCAACCGCTTCCGTTTTCTCTGGAAACTACTGGTTCCTTCTTGACTATTTGAGCTTGAAGGTATGAATGGCGGTGGAATCTTGAACTTTTTTTTAATCGAATATGACATTTTTCGGGCTGCGAACTTCGGTTTTGAAGTGAACATAGATGGTGGGCGCCACTCCCCTTCGACCTCGATTAGGAACTTTTCACCTTCTAGCATCATCTCCCTATTTGTCAGCAGCACTTGCATTTGATCCTTGCTCAGTTCGCACTGATCCAAGACGGGATCACTGGAGCCAGGAACTGGATTGGCATCGTGCAAGAGAGCATTTGATTGCAGCACAACAAGTCTTCCGTCATTCCACACTTTGCGTTTTTGGTTTTTATGCTTAGTGTACAAACATGCAAACTCTGTTTTATTGCCTAGCTGTTGCATGGCAACACCTACATGTACTGGTAATGTGTCACTTTTTCTTTTTTTAAATCAGTTGAAAATGAGCCACACTTCGCGCCAAAAAAAGCCCGTGTGCATATCGAGCTCTTTCTCAGCTTGATGGCGTTAAATTGAGTAGCGAGGTACACGTGTACGAGAGATTCGGTACGAAAACGAGTACGATGACAAACATGGGGATTTTACGAGATGTGTGCGAATCTCTAGGTTAAACTATCTAACGTACGAATGACGGACACTCTCTGGTCCAATTAACGGTTAAATTGAGTAGCGAGGTACGAGAGATTTGGGACGAAAACAATTACGATGACAAACATGGGGATTTTACAAGATGTGTGCGAATCTCTAGAGGTTAAAACTATCTAAACGTACGAATGACGGACACTCTCTGGTCCAATTAACGGTCCCCTCAAGGTGATACTGATGTATCAGAGAACCTTGTACTCCGAATTGGGCTAATATCAACCGTACCCCCTCTTGGGAGGACGTATCATCCAATACTGTCCAAGACTGACAATATCCGGCGACGGATGAAGACGCTTCCAAAAATTAAATCAAAAGAGCAAGTTTCCCATTATGCCTTGCTTTCCACATGATATGTTCCATAAGACGGTCACGAACGGTTCCAGGTTGGATCTTGGTTAAAACGTCGGCCAGGTTCTCAGCGGAAATTATCCATTCAATTTGTAGGATATCAATGGCGCATCTGGAGCGAACGTAGTGGTATGCGACAGCGTTCGATTTCTTCTTCAATTGAGATTCAGGAACACTTGAGTTCTTGACAACAGACATCACATTGTCGACACAAGTATGACAATAACCTTGGATTGGGACGCCCATCATTCTGAGCTTGAATCGTAGTCCCTCAAGTAATTCAACACCTGTCTTTAGAGCAGCAAATTCAGAACCAAAACTGCTTGTCTCGACACTGTTTTGCTTTTTCGAATACCAGATAATAGGAGCTTTGTTAACAAAGATCAATACTCCTGTTCTTGATTGACGAGTAACAACGTTAGCAGCATGAGATGCATCAACAAACATAGTTAACTCTACCGCTTTGCCAAGAGGTGTAGGCATGTCACTTGGGAGTTCATCCTTAGTGAATTCATAGAACTGTGAGTAGTCAGCTTTCTTTAATGGTCTCAGATGATCAGCATAACCACAATCCATCACAAGTACACAATCAGGATGCTTCTGTAAATAGGCAAAAATATGTGAGGCAGCATGGGAATGACCTTCACGAGGCATTGCATTGTAAGACGAGAGCATAGACACTTCGGCGGCGACATCAATACAACCAAGTTCCACAAGCCAGCGCAGAATACCGATGAGTTGCATGTAGAAAATAGCAGTATCATCATCGACAAAGACAGTAGAATCAAGTTCCGGCTTGTGTCCAGTGGGTAAAGTTGGGTAAACCTTTTTCTTCAAAGTCAGTTGCATTGGGGCAATTTGTTTCTTGACAACTATTAGCGGCTCTTGGGGGTACACTTCAGATCCAATAGCCCAGGTGAAATAATCATCACCATCCAACTTGTGCTTCGAGATTGTTGCACCAATATATGTGGTTGGCTCTTTTATCAAGTCAGGCTTTAAAACAAAGAAATTGTTGAGTTTGTCCATAATCGCTTTTGGATTCTCCGAGATTGCAATGACATCATCAGTATAAACTAAAATATACTCATAATACTTCAAATCACTTTTCGTTGACAAGGACGACACCAAACATCCATATCTCCACGACATGGTTGGAACTCCAATTGTTCCTTCAAAACGTCCGCACAGAGGCTCCTCCATGCGAATCCCAAACTTTTGAGTCCGTAAACGGCCTTAACCAGGATAGCTTTCTTCCCGGCATATTCTCCAAACTCCTTCCCTAAAATACAATAAACTTTCTTGGCACATTTGGCATTCAGATATGCACCGGAGACGTCAGCACTCAAAACATTCAAACCATTCAAAGCAGCAATAACAAAAGCAAGTCGAATACTTTCCCTTGTCGCAACACTTGCATAGGTGACAGACATTGGAGGGCCCGTTTGGTCCCCTCTAGCACATATTCGTGCCTTCCGCGTGAGATCCATCTTGACATTGAAAACAGTCATAAGCTCAATGAGCTGGTACCCAACGGGAACATCTTCATCATCTTCCAGAATCTTCAAAGCTGGTAGGATTGTCTTCACTTCTTTAATCAAGGCATCACTCCAATGTGAGGTACCATTCTCAGCATCAAGTTCATACGCACGTGCAACACCTTTGGGCCCAGGACCAGGCACCTCAATACCAAACTTTTCTGCCTTCTGTCTTTTCACAGCACGGCGCTTGACAGCTTTCAAAACTCGATCACGCTTTCTCAGAGTGTAGGGAACCCACCACGCAAAGGCAGGCTCTGACACAAGCTTGTTTGCAACAGAGTATTCAGCGACCTCGATAGGAAACGCTTCTTTTGCTACTGATAGATCAAGCCATTCTGTTTCTCCACCTTTCATCTCAGCTAATAATTTCCATCCTTTGGTTGTCTTTCGTGGACACTTGAGACCGCTAGAGGTAGTATACCATCCGTCGTCCCCTTTAACTGCTTGTCCATCACGTTGATGATCAATAAATTTGGGAATCCGGTACATTGTGTTACCTTCATCATCGACATTCATCATTATCCCTTCAATAATCTGATTTGCATAGAAGCTTTCCACTTTTCCATCCTCGAACTCCACTTGATAGATAGATGTGCCAAGGTGTGGATTCTCATGGTAGTGACCAATCAGTTTTCCAGATGAGTCACGCTTCCGACCCTGAACAACTCCAAAAGTCTCAACTCCATCCGCATTAAACGATACCTTTGCAGAGACATACTTGTTGAACTCAACAGGATCTGATTCTTGATCCGGCGGCTCTTTGAAATCATCTTCAATCTTGTGGCGAGGATCTTCTTGTGGGTGATCTTCATATTGTGCATACTGCGCGTAACCACCATCTTCGATTGCAGAGATTGGCATGTTGTACTTATGCCAAATGTGATCAAGTTCTTCTTCAGAGATAGAAACTCCATCAGACTTCTTCTTCAGATTCTTCTTCAGGTCTTCCATAAATTCTTTCTTCTTCTCTTCCATTGGTTCACTGTTTCGTTCTTTGGCTGATAAGGGAATCACTGACAATCGCTGTAGTACTTGTCCATTGGCAATAGCAACAGCAAAACAAAGAGCTGCTTCAATTGTCAAACTGTGTACGCCACAGGTGAAATGTCCCCTTCCACGATATTGTGCAAACAGAGCAAAGTAAGCAGCTCGGCCATTCAAAGTTGGAGCAAATTGACGAACAAGATTGTAGACATCGGTTTCATGTGTGACGGCATGGAGCATAACCCAAAATTTCTGGTTGTTGCGACGGAACACAGCGCCAGTATGAGTAGCTTGTCGGACGAGTTCTTCCTCGATAGAGCGAGTGCCATCATTGTTTTCACGGAAAATATAATCAAGGCAAATTCCACGGTAGCCATGGGCAGTACAAGCTCAACTTTTGATATTTTCCATCATGATTTGACCATCGCGATTGTTGAACTTTGGAGGATGTGGAGGAAGTGGGTAGGAGTCCCCTTCCATGAGATCCGGATTTTCATCATAGAATTGACCAATAAAAAGGAGATGGTTCCAAGGGCTGGAGTATGAGTTCTCTGAACCAAAATGAGGAGCTTCCCATATTTGGAGATACGATGAATAGTCATCTCTTCGCAAACGGTAACTCCAATGGTCGCATTTGCATTGTTGGGATCAGGGGCTCTTCGCATAGATTTGATGTCTTTACGAACTTGAGAAGTGGTTCTGTTGGCGAAGGAATCAACAGAGTCAAGGCCTTCAACATCGGTCATGTTTTGCATGAGAACGGGCCGAATAAGGAGATCGACTTCGCACCACTTACAAAATTGAATAACAGCAGCCATTGTGATGTGATGATGTGTTGACGATTTTTTTTGGTTTTTGATGTGTTGTTTGGTTTCAGGTCAAAAAGTGTCGGACTTGAAGTTGGAAATCACTGGAGAAAATCGCCAGAAGGCGAACGTTGGTGATATCTGGGAACTTCAAATAATTTAGCCCTAAATGTCGAAGCATCTCATATTGAGAGCTGTATATAAACGTGGCACCGATGGTTGCACGCATGGCAAGTCTGCCGTTTAGCCTTCGCTGGCGAACAATTTAGTAAACGCTGCGATGTGATTAGCATCCAAACGCCAAAATTGTGGCATGGAAAAAAAATCACGAGATCGATACGACGATGGTGATCCTAACCATGGCTGAATGAGGCAAGTTCCTCAAACAGATATTATTCGAAAGCCTTCCCAGGCTCCTCTATCCATTGTGGATTGCTTGGGTCTGATAAATCGTTAAATTGAGTAGCGAGGTACGAGAGATTCGGGACGAAAACGAGTACGATGACAAACATGGGGATTTTACAAGATGTGTGTGAATCTCTAGGTTAAACTATCTAAACGTACAAATGACGGACACTCCTCTCTGGTCCAATTAACGATGGCGTCCATGCATGAGCTCACCATTACAAATGGTGGTGTTTGTGCAACCACTGTCCATGATGACGTGATCGTACAATCCGAATGGATCTCTTTGTTGTTTGCGGCTTTGGATAAACTGCATACCTCGATCTACTTCAGTAGCACGATCTGGCAATTCTTCATTTTCACTAGCATAGCGCCAGTCGGCTTGAAGTTCGACATTCGTCGTACCAGCAGGACATGGAATAAGATAGACATCATTGCCATTCTCATCCTTTCCCTTGATAGCATATAGAAAACGAAAAACGAAAAACAAAAAGCACTGAACTGATCGGAACTTGCAAACGGTCTTCGTAGCCTAAGTACTAGAGTCTACGTAGAACGTGCTGAAGTTTTTATCAATTCAACGGCATTTCACTGTTTTACAATGGGGAAGTCTACATCACTGAAGGTTGT